>CM021101.1:239602420-240087229 GCA_007115665.2 Sequoiadendron giganteum
GGGGTTAAGGGATTAGGGTTTAAGGGTCGATAGTTGAGGGGTTGAGGGATTAAGAGGGTATGGGGGTTGAACGATTTGGGTTTAAGGGTTAAGGGTTGAGGGTTGAGGGATTAAGAGGGTATGGGGGTTGATGGATTAAGGTTTAAGGGTTAAGGGTTGAGGGGTTGAGGGATTAAGAGGGTATGGGGGTTGAGGGATTAGGGTTTAAGGGTTGAGGGTTGAGGGTTGAGGGATTAAGAGGGTATAGGGGTTAATGGTTGAGGTTTGAGGGATTAAGATGGTATAGGGGTCAAGGGATTAGAGTTGAGTGGTTGATGGTTGAGGGATTAAGAGGGTATGGGGTTTAGGGATTAGGGTTTAAGAGTTGAGGGATTAAGAGGGTATAGGGGTCGAGGGATTAGGGTTGAAGGGTTGAGGGATTAAGAGGGTATGGGGGTCGAGGGATTAGGGTTGAAGAGTTGAGGGTTGAGGGATTAATAGGGTATGAGGTTGAGGGATTAGGGTTTAAGGGTTGAGGGTTGAGGGATTAAGAGGGTATAGGGGTCGAGGGATTAGGGTTGAAGGGTTAAGGTTGAGGGACTAAGAGGGTATGGGGCTTGAGGGACTAGGGTTTAAGGGTCAAGGGTTGAGGGGTTGAGGGATTAAGAGGGTATGGGGGTTGAGGGATTAGGTTTTAAGGGTTGAGGGTTGAGGAATTAAGAGGGTATGGGGGTGAGCGATTAGGGTTTAAGGGTTGAGGGTATGGGGGTTGAGGGATTAAGAGGGTATAGGAGTTGAGAGATTAGTTTTGAAAGGTTGAGGGATTAAGAGGGTATGGGGGTCGAGGGATTAGGGTTCAAGGGTTGAGGGTTGAGGGATTAAGAGGGTATGAGGGTTGAGGGATTAGGGTTTAAGGGTTGAGGGTTGAGAGTTGAGGGTTGAGGGTTGATGGTTGAGGGTCGAGGGTTGAGGGATTAATAGGGTATAGGGGTTAAGGGATTAGGGTTTAAGGGTTGAGGGTTAAGGGATTAAGAGGGTATTGGGGTCGAGTGATTAGGGTTGAAGGGTTGAGGGTTGAGGGATTAGGGTTTAAGGGTTGAGGGTTGAGGATTGAGGGATTAAGAAGGTATGGGGGTTGAGGGATTAGGGTTTAAGGGTTAAGGGTTGAGGGTTGATCGATTAAGAGGGTATGGGAGTTGATGGATTAGGGTTTAAGGGTTGAGGGTTGAGGGTTGAGGGATTAAGAGGGTATAGGGGTTGAGGGATTAGGTGTTAAGGGTTGAGGGTTGAGGGATTAAGAGGATATGGGTGTCGAGGGATTTTAAGGGTTGAGGGATTAAGAGGGTATGGAGGTTGAGGGACTAGGGTTTAAGGGTTAAGGGTTTAGGGTTGATGGATTAAGAGGGTATGGGGCTTGATGGATTAGGGTTTAAGGGTTGAGGGTTGAGGGATTAAGAGGGTATAGGGGTTGAGGGATTAGGGGTTAAGGGTTGAGGGTTGAGGGTTGAGGAATTAAGAGGATATGGGGGTTGAGGGATTAGGGTTTAAGGGTTGAGGGATGAGGGTTGAGGGATTAGGAGGGTATGGGGGTTGAGGTACTAGGTTTTAATGTTTGAGGGTTGAGGGTTGAGGGTTGAGGGTTGAGGGTTGAGGGTTGAGGGATTAATAAGGTATGGGGGTTGAGGGATTAGGGTTTAAGGGTTAAGGGTTGAGGGTTAAGTGTTGAGGGTTGAGGGATTAAGAGGGTACAGGGGTTGAGGGGTTAGGGTTTAAAGGTTGAGGGTTAAGGGTTGAGGATTGACAGGGTATAGGGATTGAGGGTTTAGGCCTCACTTATCTCACAACCCCTCTCTGTCAGGCCTCACTTACCTCCCACCCTAATTTCTTAGGTCTCTCCTTCCCACCCCCTCTCTCCCTCTTTGACTCCCTCTCCCTCTCTCAGGTGTCTCCCTCCCAACCTCTCTCTATTAGGCTTCTCCCTCCCACACCCTCTCCCTCCCCCTCTCTCTCTCCCACTCCCTCTCTCTCTCACTCCCTCTATCTCTCTCCCCCTTTGTGTCTCTCCCTCTCTCTAAATTCTCTCCTTTTTAGAGGAACATATTTGGCGCTTGCCAAATTTGGAGAGTGCCAAACGGGTTTTACCTTGAAACGGTAAACATAAGGGTTGACCCCATGATTCAGGCCCACATTCACCTGTATTTTTCTATCTCAATGCTTTATCCGAGTCAGAAATGTCTTGTAGTTTACTTCATATTGTACCAATCTATGCTTGATCCATCACCTTTTTACCACCAATCTGCATGGTAGACAACATAGAAGAAGACATTTTGAAGTTTCTACATCATTTTACATTATTTGAGGTAATATAATCATTTGGGTAAATTGAAATGTTTGTATTTAGTATATTTGTTTGTTTTTGACAATATAAAATAAATTTCCTTAATGATTTTATTAATCATAACAATTGGACTTAGAATTCAACATTGAATTAGATGGGATTTGCGTAAAAAATTTCAATTTTTATGAGTTTGAAGAACAAAAAAAATTAAAAAATGACATTTACTTAACATAAATTTACTTATGAATTCTATTTGCAATGCTTAGAGTAGTCCATTTCGAGCATGGCTAGTGGAAGTCAACGTATTTCATTTTTTTTTCAACTAATTTGGAAAAATAATATTTTCATCTAATTTGGAAAACCTAATAGCTTTCATCAATGTTAATGCAAGTGTCCATTAATTTTTTTATTCCATAAAAAAATCAGCTTCATCACATGTGCTTAGATAAACTCAAGTGAGTTGACATAGTTGAGAATGCTTATTGTCTTTCTAAGTTACCTCATTTCCAAAGAAATAGTGAATAATGATAAGATATAGCATCACAAACCCTTCTTTGAATCCATATTCTTCATGACTTTGTTGACAATCAAAAATTTTGTTTTGAGAAAAATAAACACAAGAGTCTCTAGTTTTCATTTAGGTGGAAACAATTTATACCCTAGGTTTGTGATTCTCATTGATTTGTTGTATTGAATGGTTTCCACCCCTCTTTTCATCATTTTTTTTGTAAAATTCATTACTTACTTTTGTTCTATGTGTGTTTTTGTACATGTAGCATTCAAGGTCATTCCGAGGAAATGACCGAACCCTCTAACACCAGAAGAACATGCAGTTAAAAATGAAAGGAGAAGAGAATAAAAAAATGTAGCTTGTGAAGCAAACGAATTGCAGCCCATACAGCCACAAATTCCTGTGCAATCTAAGAGAGATGTCAAATTGGAAAAACAAAGAGCATGAATGAGGAAAGCTCATGGAAGGATAGGAATGGATACAAAAGTTGGAGGCACATCATCAACCATAGGTGAAGCTCAATGCACATCTCCAGTTGAAGACACATTGAAAACAACATGTGGTTTTCCAGGTACATCAAAAATCACATCTCCAATTGAAGACACACCATCATAAACATTGCATTTTGAAAGTACATCAGCACACACATCTCTATTTGAAGGAACTCCACAAACGACATCTCAAGTTGGAGGTACAACATTGTTTACATGTCAATCTCAAGGTATGTCATCAATTGCAACTTCAATTGAAGGTACACGATCTATCCTCGATGTTGTTGACCTTCCCAATATTGACACAAATTTACATTTGAGAACTCCTCCTAGAGTTTCGCATAGAAAACCTACATTTTTGATTGATATTGATTCCAATGTTTTGAAATGGATGCCTAATAATATTCCAAAACATACATGTCAAAGATATGCAGAAAGGATATGGAGTTTGTTTTTGCAAAGCTAAGTGAGGGTGGAAGATGCCAACTATTTGTTGAAATGATGAGGCAACTCAGATTTAGGCCCACCATGAAGGCTCTTGGGCTAAGAGTTTTGAATGAATCAAGTGAAAATTCCATTGTAAAGAACTTGATGAGTGCATATGAGAGCATGGGTTCCACCTCACGCACGAAGGATAATTGTGCCACACAACATGTGATGACAACAACACTGTTAAGAAGTCAAACAAGGAATAAGGTGGACCTTACAAAGGCAAGTAGGTCTTTGAAAATAAGTAGATCATCTCTAATGAGAGCCAAAGGAAGGCATGAAAGAGTGGAGGATCCAAATAGCATTGAGTTATGGGAGTTTTTGGGTAGAGTGCCACGAAAAGACACAAGAATTGCTCAAGGCTTGAGATCTTTAATTGTGAATTATTGGGAGGATAACACAAGGACCTCTCCTAATCAAAGAGATGTTGTAAGAAGGATAATTGATAGTAAAAATTATGAGCCACATCCAATGCATTATTTGGATACCACTCAAACCCAATTTTTTGCTGATTTTGTACAGGAGTTTCCTGAAATTAAAATATGTCAAAGGTATTTTGAAATGCTAAAGCCTTTTTATGTCAAAATAAATCACACACGTACTACTTGTTGTTGTAGGATTCATATTGAGTTTTCTAACCATTATGATGTTTATCGACGTATATTTTTAGATATGCATACTAACAATGTTTTGCAGGAATGTAACATAATGCCTCCACCTAAATTGTCAAGGAAATTTTTGTCTTCCATTTTATGTGAAAGAGAGGATGGTCAAATTTTTAAAAAAAAATCATATTTGGATGGCACATGTGATCATTTTGGTGGCATGCAACATTTTCCAATTTACCAACACATGGCTAGTACACAGACAATTGGAGACAAAATTGTGGAATTTGGCAAATATAAGACAGTGGCATATAGTTTAAAAGATGGGAAAGAAGCAAAGTGTGAATTGGTCAGTGATAAGATTCCAGTGTATCAGTTTATGGGCATTTTTCATGATTGGGTGGTTTATGATTATGCAACACATACACACAAAGCACAATGATTTTACTCACAGTTCAAATTATGCAAGGACACATTTCCACTTTGTCATATCATTTCATTTGTCGACTTTGCTGAGAAATACACACTACAACCACAGAACGAGGTGCAATGACACTACTACAACTCCGTGTAGGTTTCTATATTTGTACATATAACATTCATTCATGCAAATGATAGTACAAAGGAAAATAGGAAATTATTGAGGGAGTATCACTTTTACATCAGTGATGATTGCACACATTCTACAGAGTTTGTTCAAGGTTGCTTTCATATGTTCTATGTCGATCTGGCTAGCAGGGGAAAATCATTTAGTCAGCATATCATATGGTCAAATAATTGTACATCACAATTCAAGAATGCTAGAATGTTTTACTGGTTGAGCAGGATGCATAGGATTAGTGGTGTTCAACATATGTGGAACTTCTTAGAGGTCAGGCATGGAAAGGGGGAGCATGATGGAGTAGGTGCATGTATCAAAAGATCCCTAGCATGAGAAGAGTTAAAGTACACAAATAGTGTAAAGTTGACAGATGCAAGATCAATTGTCTAGTGGTGCAATGGTTCAATGGGTCTAGGTAGTGAAGGTAATTCTTTAATTCGTATATTTTTTCATTTAGTAGATGGTACTAACATTGAAAAATATGAGGATTGTTGTACACTAATAGGATCGAGCGAGCTACACTCTTTTAGAAGCTCCAATGCAAGTACATGGACTATCCATACAAGGAATATGGCATGCTTTTGTTATGCATGTACACTTCAATCATGGAATGATTGTGACTCAACAGAGTGGGTTGACAAATGGTCTGTAAGAAGTCTAACCCCACTTGACACTTATCAACTCCCGACAACTCTACAAATCACGAAGATGCAATCATCCATTGACTTTGATCATGTATCAAACCTACTAGAACCAGGTAATATATCTTACTTACAAGTTTTATTATGTTGCTTAGTAAATAAATCTAACAAGATGAACATATCAATGCAGGGCACGTTTATGCGGTGATTGTAGATGAAGACAATGAAGAGGGTACATATTATTACCTGTGTCATTGTATCAAGGCCAAAAATAAATTGGAGTCCCTAGTTATAGACGGAGAAAACATAGAATATCCTACAGGTTCGGTGGTTGTTACTAGAACATGGCTTCGAAGGTATCCAGTTAAGAATATTGCAGTTTGGTTGTTTGAGGACTTCAACATGCATCAAAAAATTCTTCACTATTCGAACCTTGTCATCACCACCAACATTCATTTGATCAAATATAAGGGTAGACCTGTGAACAAGAACTTGTGGAAAGTGCGTGAGTCTGAACACAAGGCAATACTTGACACAATAAAGACATGAGCAGACCCAGATGGTTCCCTGGATTGATTTGTAAGTATGCACATTGAATTTTTAAATCCATGCTATTGATCACTCTTTTGGACCTACATCTTGCAATAAGGATTTTTCACCATTACTGTTTGATGTCATATGCATTTATGACTATCATTGATCCTTTTCTGATTGTGACTATAGGTAATACTAATTTTTTTCAAAGTATATAAGAAAAGAACAACATTGATTGCTGGTGCAAGTGTTCAGTATGAGAAACATTGGTTGCTGGTGCATTTTCTGGTTGTCAATATTCTCTTTCTTTTCCATCTCCTAGATTTATCAGATTCTTATATGCTACACATTTTATGTTAAGCCTCTTAGTGATATATTTTAAATTTATATGTAGGGTCATCGAGAGATGATAAAATAGCAAAGGCACACATCACCATTTTAGGACCTTCAATTGAACTCCTTATCTAGCATGCATGAAGGTGATAGTACGTCTCATCAGATGTATGATTGACATTATTTAGTTATTTCTCTTTTAATGATTTTTATGTGAGTCCATGTCTAAGATTGAGAGGATTTTGTGTGTTTTTTGTGGACCAAATTCCTATGATACTACACAACCATAGAGAGGCTACTATCCATGTGTTTCATAGGGAGTAGGGGATGTACATATTTTGAACCATTTTGGAATACAAATAGTTGGGCCAGTTGAGGTGGAATGGAAAAATGAAACTGGGTAGCAACTCCTTTTGTTCTTTTCTCAAGTACAATATATTTCATGATTTGTGTTGGAAATGGGAGGATCATTTACTGTTGCGCCCTCCTTGCTAAATGATGACCATGGTTTATTAATCCTTGGCTCTAGTTTTATTCCTTGAAAGTGCAGAAGATTAGCAAGAAACACCAGATTATCTAACCCAATAGCCACAAAAGAAAATATTATATTCATATAAAGATTGTCTAACCTCATTCACAAAACCTTCTTATGGAATTTCAAATACCCTAACCAACTATTAGCAGTGATCTTCCTTGAAATCCTGAATGGTCCCTCTATCTGAACATCTAGGGTTTCTTCAATCTGTTTTATCTCTTGATGATTTGATATGTTGCTACTATCTTTTTCCAATTAACTATCATATTCCATCACTTCACTCCTATGAGAACTTACATTAACTTCTTTGTAGTCTTCCATTTGAAAGCTTTTAGCACATTTGACTACCATGAAAGCTCAAAAAACTGGTAGAAGAGACCTAAAAGGTAACAAAACCCTAACGTCTCAACTTAGTATTTATTAAATTCAATCATAACAAAACAACCTACTCATGCATACAAATTTGACTCATTCAAGGCATGAGAGACTAAGCTCTTACAAATTTTAAAAGAAAACGTTGTTTTGACCCTAAATGATTGAACATAGACTAACAATTGTAATTGTTTGGATCTACCAATTCATCCCCCCTCTCAGTTGATTATGTGCCCTTCACCCTTGGCCTTTCCATTATTATCATAACTTTGAAGAAAAATATCAAAAACTAATCCAAGTTCCTAACAATGATATTGCCTCACATTCATCATCATATATTGATCCATCCAGTTTAGCCTCATCATCCACCTTACATAAATCCTTTCCAAATATCAAGGTCCAAATACGAGACAAGACAAGGGTTGTACAGACTATGGTCTCTAAGGGTATTTTTATGTAGTAAAACTCCCATCTTCTCCTAAGACATATGGAAAACCATAACATATAGAGAAAAACCTCTTCTATCATCAAATTTGAAACCATGGTTTTCTCCAAGTGGGGAGAGCTAAACAAAGAGGTTAGAGAGGAAGACATCTCCAAATTGTTGTACTAATATGAGAAAGAGAAAGCAACCCTACCAATAGATCAATGTGGTAAGGGTTTCCAAGTCATTAAGAACATGGGGGATTCACATGACATGGTAGCCTTGGTCTACATCAACAAGGAATAAGATAACCCATTTTTCTAAAGAACTTAAAAAAATATCAAAGGCTTGGGTACAGTTAATTATACATTACTCCTAACATCGAGAGTACCCCTAAAATCATATTGCTTAGGGTTGACAAGGTAGGGGCACTGTATGCCTCAAAGAAATCGATGCAACCTAGGTCATCTCTAACATACCTTAGGGTATGGCATTCAACAAAATAACTAATATGGTTCAACTGACTCGATCCCTTAAGGGTGCAAAGTGCAAAAGGGCAACAATATTTGACAAGGTATTACTTGTAAACTATGGTGATTAAAAAATATATGTCTAAACCTACGAGATCACATTGGACCCCTCTATAATAACCTCTCTTGGTTATTGCTATCTCGAAGACATTTTCCTATGGTGGCGAATTTTCACTCAAGGAAAGAGTTGCCAAATGCAACTAGTTGAAAGTCGTAAAGTGGTGCAACTTTCATTCTGCAGCTCATGTGACCAAAAAAACTATTCCAACGTGTTTGGGTGGGTATGTTTATGCTAGGCAAGGTCCTCTTTTGCACCTAAACACGCGGAATTGCTCCAAGCTACGTCCAACTAGATCGATCCCTTAAGGGTCCAAAGTGCAAAATGGCTATGAAATTCAACATACTATTACTCAGATGCTTTGATGCTTAGTAACTTCTCATCTCATCCTATGGGATCATGTTACCCCTCTACAATAACCTCTCTCGGTTATTTCTATCTCAGAGGCATTTTCCTATGGTGGCAAATTTTCACTTGGTGAAAGAGTTGTCAAATGCAAGTAGTTAAAAGTTGCAAAGTGGTGCAACTTTCATTCTTCAACTCGTGTGACCAAACGGACTATTCCAATGTATTTTTTTGAGTAAATTTACACTAGGAATGATCTTCTTTTGCACCCAAACACGCAGAACCACTCTGAGCTACATTCAATTGGATCAATCCCTTAAGGGTCCAAAGTGCAAAATGGTTGCGAAATTCAACATACTATTAATCGTACACCGTGATTCTTAGAAACTTCTAGTCTAATCCTAGAAGATTGAATTGGGCCCATGTACAATAACCTCTCTCGGTTTTTTCTATCTCGAAGGCATTTTCCTGTGGTGGCGAATTTTCACTCAGGGAAAGTTGTCAAATGCAAGTAGTTGAAAGTTGCAAAGTGGTGCAACTTTCATTTGCAGTTCATCTGACCAAATGGACTATTCCAACACATTCATATGGGTATGTTTACACGAGGCATGGTCCTCTTTTGCACCCAAACATGCATAATTGCTCTGAGCTACGTTCAACCAGATCAATCCCTTAAGGGTCCAAAGTGCAAAATGGCTGTGAAATTCAGCATGCTATTACTTAGACATCGTGATGCTTATAAACTTCTTGTCTGATCCTACAAGATCATGTTGGATCCATCTACAATAACCTCTCTTAGTTTTTTCTATCTCAGAGGAATTTTCCTGTGCTAGCGAATTTTCACTTGGAGAAAAAGTTGTCAAATGCAAGTAGTTGAAAGTTGCAAAGTGGTGCAACTTTCGTTCTGCAGCTTGTTTGACCAAATGGACTGTTCCAACGCATTTGGGTGGGTAATTTTATGCTAGGAATGGTCCTCTTTTGCACCCAAACACACAAAATCGCTCCAAGCTATGTTGAACCAGATCGATCCCTTAAGGGTCCAAAGTGCAAAATGGCTATGAAATTTAGCATGCTATTACTCATACATCATGATGCTTGGAAAATTATTGTCTGATCCTAAAAAATCATGTTGGGCCCATCTACAATAACCTCTCTCGGTTTTCCCTATCTTGAAGGCATTTTCATGTGGTGGCGAATTTTCACTCGGAGAAAAAGTTGTCAAATGCAAGTAGTTGAAAGTTGCAAAGTGGTGCAAATTTTGTTCTATAGCTCATCTAACCAAACAGACTATTCCAACACATCCGGGTGGGTACATTTATGCTAGGCATGGTCCTCTTTTGCACCTAAACATACATAATCACTTTGAGCTACATTCAACCAAATCGATCCCTTAGGGCTCCAAAGTGCAAAATGGTTTTGAAATTCAACATGCTATTACTCAGACATCATGATGCTTAGAAACTTCTTGTCTAATCCTACAAGATAAGGTTGGGACCATCTACAATAACCTCTCTTATTTTTTTCTATCTCGAAGGCATTTTCCTATGTTGGTGAATTTTCACTCGGGGAAAAAGTTGTCAAATGCAAGTAGTTGAAAGTTGCAAAGTGGTGCAACTTTCGTTCTGCAGCTCGTCTGACCAAAAAGACTGTTCCAATGCATATGGGTGGATAATTTTATGCTAGGCATGGTCCTCTTTTGCACCTAAACACGCAGAATCACTCTGAGCTACGTTGAACCAAATTGATCCCTTAAGGGTCCAAAGTGCAAAATGGCTATGAAATTTAGCATGCTATTACTCAGACACCCTGATGCTTAGAAACTTCTCATTTGATCCTACAAGATCATATTGGGCCCATCTACAATAACCTCTCTTTGTTTTTCTATCTCGAAGGTATTCTCCTGTGCTGGCGAATTTTCACTCAGGGAACAAGTTGTCAAATGCAAGTAGTTGAAAGTTGCAAAGTAGTGCAACTTTCATTCTGCAGCTTGTGTGACCAAACGAACTGTTCCAATGTGTTCGGTTGGGTACATTTACGCTATGAATGGTCCTCTTTTGCACCTAAACACATGGAATCACTTTGAGCTACGTTGAACCAGATCAATCCCTTAAGGGTCCAAACTGCAAAATGGCTACGAACTTCAACATGCTATTACTCGGACACCATGATGCTTAGAAAATTCTCATTTGATCCTATGGGATCATGTTGGGCCCCTCTACAATAACCTTTATTGGTTTTCTCTATCTCAGAGGCTTTTTCCTATGGTGGCGAATTTTCACTCGAGGAAAAAGTTGTCAAATGCAAGTAGTTAAAAGTTGCAAAGTGGTGCAACTTTCGTTCTGCAGCTCGTGTGACTAAACGAATTATTCCAATGCATCTGAATAGGTATGTTTACACTAGGCATGGTCCTCTTTCACACCTAAACACATGGAATCACTCTGAGCTACGTTCAACTGGATCGATCCATTAAGGGTCCAAAGTGCAAAATATCTGCGAACGTTAGCATGCTATTACTCAGACATTGTGATACTTAGAAACTTCTCGTCTGATCCTATGGAATCATGTTGGGCCCCTCTACAATAACCTTGCTCAGTTTTGACTATCTCAAAGGATTTTTCCTATGGTGGTGAATTTTAATTGAGGAAAAAGTTGTCAAATGCAAGTAGTTGAAAGTTGCAAAGTGGTGCAACTTCCATTCTGTAGCTCGTGTGACCAAACAAATTGTTCCAACGTGTCTGAATAGGTATGTTTATGCTAGGAATGGTCCTCTTTCGCACCCAAATACGTAGAATCGCTCTGAGGTACGTTCAACCGGATCGATCCCTTAAGGGTCCAAAGTGCAAAATGGTTGTGAACTTCAGCATGCTATTACTAAATTTGAAAAGAATCCCTCATGGCTTACCTTACAAAGTATCTTGGTTAAGTGATGGTCAATCTATATTAGTAAATGAGCAAGCTATTGTAGATTTCTAGATTGGTGAGTATAGGGATAGTGTTATTTGTGACATTCTTCTAATGGACTGTAGTCGCGTACTCCTTGGAAGACCATGGCAGTATGATAGGTGTGCCATGCATGATGGGAAAGAAAATAAGTATACCATAAGGAAAGATAGCCATATGTTTGTTTTGAATCCACTTCTAGAGGATGTGAAAGGGAAAGCCAAAGTAATCATATGTGGGAACAAGGAGCCTGTAAGTGTTGTGAGAGAAATCAAAAATTCTAGTTTTGGGAACCATTATAGGTCTTGTAATATAGGGGCAGTGGATATAAGGACCGATGTAGCAGCAAATGAGGTAATGACACCAGTTTTGTGTGAAAGTCTTATGGTGGGCACCATAGAATGTCTTGTTCTTGTAGATGTGAGAATAAAGAAAGAAAGGTTTGTAACTAAACAGATAGATAACACTGATAAAACAGTGAAGAAGCATGGTGGTAGTGTGTTGGGACTAATGACAGGGGTACAAGGACAACTTGTTGTTAAATGGGTAAAATGCTGAGTTTTGGAGATTTCAATGAACCTGACTTGGAGATTGTTTTCAAATTGCCATTGTATGAATTTTGAGAGTCTTTGTAGTGCCTTGGTGGAGATTTGTTGTTATTTTGCAAGATTAAAGGTTTGAAAACCTTGAGGGTGAGTTGATGCCTATTAGGTTGAATCATTATGAAGAAGAGTTCTTTAACTGAGAATTGACATTTCCATTGTTGTGAGTCTTCTCCACCTTGGCTCTGCATCAAAGCACAACTAAATTTATCATTTCAAAGCAATTTTTTTGATGCATTTTTCAAGCAGTTCAAAGAAATGTGTTCTCATGGTGATGGAATGCCATGACAGTCCATCACCATATGCATTCATCATGGTGTTCCACCACCATGAGACCAAATTTATTTGAGGCATATTTTCAAACAATTCATTGCCTTGTCTATGGCTTGTCATGGCATTCCATCACCATGAGACCACTTTTCTTTGAGGCATTTTTTCAAAAAGTTCAATGGCTTGTCTATGCTATTGCTTACTATTATGCTTTGATATATTTTTTCCAAGCATTCATAGCTTGTTCAAAACCATCTGTTTTAGGCTTTTAGCCATAGCAAGAAGGCAATGAACTATTTGATAAAATGCTTTGGTAGACATATATGAAAAATGTTGTAGCATAGACAAGGGAATGAACTATTTGAAAAAACGCCTTAAAGAAATGTGGTCTCATGGAATGCCATGACAAGCTAAAGCAATTGGCAGTTTCTCCTAGTTATTATTTATGCAATATGAAGTAATTGCATAACTGCTTAGGTTGACTTTGTAAAAATCTATATTGTAATTGAAATTTTTTCATCTATCAGCATCTAGTTATTCATTATGCAATGTGAAGTGATGATTTGAGTTTGAAAGATGTGCAATGCATGAATATAAACTACAAAAATATATTTTCTACATTTCATTAGTTAAACTCTTTATTTTATTTGCTCTCTATATCTCTATGCTATGGAAATGCCTTTCGATTTCAAAAAAGATAGTTTTTATCTCTTGTTAAATACAATTGTTTACGTTTTTTTATCTCTTGTTATAAAAAGGAACATATATACAATGTTAAAGAAGAGTGAAAGCACAACTGAATTTATCATTTCAAAGCAATTTTTTTGATGCATTTTTTCAAACAACTCATTGCCTTGTCTATGCTATTGCTTACTATTATGCTTTTGATATATTTTTCGAAGCATCCATAGCTTGTTCAAAATCACTTGTTTTAGGCTTTTAGCCATTGCAACAAGGAAGTGAATTGTTTGAGAAGATACTCTGGTAGACATGTATGAAAAATGTGGTAACATTGACAAGGCAGAGAACTATTTGAAAAAATATCTCAAAAAAATTTTGTCTCATAGAATTCCATGATAAGAAAATGCAATTGGCAACTGCTCCTAGTTATTAGTTATGCAATGTGAAGAAATTGCATAACTGCTTAGGTTGAATTTGTTCAAACTATATTGTAATTAAATTTTTGGCATCTATCAACATCTACTTATTAGTTATGCAAAGTGAAGTAATGCTTTGACTTTCAAAGATGTGGAGTGCAATGTAATCAACGACATGAATATAAACTACAAAAATCCATTTTTTATAATTCATTAGTTAAAATATTTATTGTATCTTCTCTCTATATTTCTATATGCTATGTAAATACCTTGAAATTGTAATTAAAAGGCTTAATAGGTCAGCTAGGTGGTATTTGCAAAATCAAGTTGTGAATGAATGGTAATTAAGAAAAAAATTGGAAAATTGCCATCTTAGAAGTCTAACAAAGGGTGGTTATGGTGGTTGATCAGCTCAAGGGGTAGTTGGAAGGTGGTATCAAGATATATTGCTATAATACCCCAAGTTGAGGGTTGATTTTGTTCAGTTTTTAATAAGAAAATATACATGAAAATGCTGATCACTAGTTTTCTTTGTTTTCCTGAATTTTCTTTGTCGTGCATAGGCCCATACAAGTCTATCATGACTTGAGGCTTTGGATACTTGATTTCATATGTGTTTACTCTCTTTGCATCTATTCTAAAGGTTTAAATCCATCGTTGGTGTGTGTGGGATCAACAAACCTGGTTACTGCTCTATTTTTGTGTTAGGGGTTTTGAGGGCAACACCATGACACATTAGCCAATCCACCTACTATTTTGACCCTGTTTCTTGGTGGATTGGCCTATACCATGATTATTTTGGTGTATAAATATTTTGGAGGTGAGAGAATGAATAAACTCAATGGGGTGTGAAATTCTAATGTTGTTCAGGGGTGCTTCCACCATGAAAGTAACGAACTCAAGTACTGAATCTGATAAATACTGAAAGAAATGGGATTGTGAGTATCTTTTAAGTTAGGGCAGAGGTATTGTGGGGTGTTTGGACCTTTGGAAGGATTGGGGGAGGTCTAGAGTTATGATTTTCTTTAAAACCCTTGTTTTTGTGAAGGTTTAGGACGGTTTGTGAGTAGAGGAATAGAACAAGTTCTTGGGGCTCTTAAAATGGGAGAATCTTGAGTTTGGTGAGCATCCCTAAGACTATTTCAATTTTCCTTGGTTTGGAGGTGAGTTTGTGAGGGGGTTCCTTTGGAAATTAGGCCTAATTGTGAAGCCTAGAGCGAGGGAGGTATATTGAAAGTTCATGTTGGTTCAAAAGATTTACTATTGTTTTTGGCATATTTTGTGTAACCCTAAAAAGGGTATCTTAATCCACCTTTGAATGGTCAGGTGTTTTGGAAAGGTTGGGAGAAATTAGGCTTGGACTAGGTTTTGAGTTTGGTGCAGGAGCACCTACACCAAATCATCAATTTTTTTTATTTGAATACATCAATAGGGAAATTTTAAGGTCTTTAGGTTTATTTTGTCTAATAAGCTTTGAGAGATCAAGCATAAGGCAAATAAAGGGTGTTTTGTGTCTTAGAAGTCAATTAGAAATCATATAAGTTGTAAAATGTTGACAAAGCAACTTTAACACAAACAAATGTAATTAAGGGACCAACTAATCCCAAGGTTGGTTATGGGGGTTGGGGAGAAGATGGTTGTTTGAAAATTCTTTAAAAATCCTTACCAAGGCTTGAATGAGAGAGTGGAAGAAGTTTTGTAACAATTTTACACAATAAACATCATAGTTTTGAGCAATTTTCTAGAAAAATATTGTTTTCTTGATCTTTTTGAGTGTTGCACAGGCACATACAAGTTCTTAGGATGTGTCTATATTTTTTTATAATTCATTTATTTTTTATTTGGTGTCTTAACTCTTTGTTTGTAGAGAGAACCAACACAAACAGTGACTGACCCAATGTTGTCGAATCAAGGGTTTGAGGGGAAATTTGTGATGTAACAATCAATCCACCTATTGTTTGCTACTATATCTTGGTGGATTGATTTAAAACATGTTATAATAAGTGTTTCAACTCATTTTTGAATAAGGAGTCATAATTATGTGGTGTTTTTGTGATTGTTCTAAGACTGAACAAGGGTTTTCCAACATGGACATGAGGAAACAAAGAGAGGTTTTTAAGAATTAATGCCTGTAAGGGTTATGTGAGGGTCTGATGAGTCTGTGTGGAAGTATTTTGAGGTTTTTTAGGTTTTTGGGGCTTTGGAAGTGTTGAGAGAGGTCTGGAGTTGTATGTTTCTTTAAAACCCTTGATTTTGTGAAGGTTTAAGAGGGTTTCTTGGGTTTTGTGAGTTAGAGGCTCTCTAGACAAAAACTAATGAAAAAATTTGAGGATTGGCACCATGACCTAAGACTTTCCAAGGCATTTGGATAGATACCTAAAGTTGGAAGGGTGGTCCGGGTATGTGCAGGATCATGATGGGCCAAAAAGTGGCGATATGTAAGCCATATGATGACCCATGTGGCTGATGACTTTTTTTTAACCCAAAATTGATCAAACGAAAAGGGTTTTTAGAGGAGATTCTTAGGTTTCCACCAATATAAATTATTCTTTACTTTGAATTTAATAAATAATTATTATTTATTTTCTATTAGAATTATGAATAAAGTCCTGATTGATAGGCTGCTTGAAAAAAATCTATAACTTTCAAATGGAATCACATTTTTTTAATCCGAAACATGCATCACATTCTATGCTTTGCATACTATAGGATTAAAAAAAAAAATTGAATCTCATGAATTTTTTACCAAGTTAAGGTGGTTAGACAAACAAGCTTTTATATTTTTTGAAAGTTGTAATAAAAAATTCATAATTAATTATTTACTTGGAAAAAAACTATAAAAAAATATGCATCACATCGGGAAATGAGTCCTCTACTTAAATCTAAAAGCTTATAAAAAAATATTATCATTTTATTGTTGTTAAGGTGGTTAGACATGCACCTACTTCTTATTTTTACCCTGAAATTTAAATAGTACTGCATTGAAATTTCAATTTTTCACCAAATAGATTTCTTTTTTTAAAATAAAGGTCTAGTAGTTTAGAAACTACATTCAATTTTCTACAGATTCTATTTTTACATTTTTTTGAAATAATATAGATAACTTATTCAAATCTTTACGTCAAGTTGTCTAGCTCTGATTTTTTGCCTTTTTATTGCCACTTAAGGGCCTATATTTTCCATGATGATCCTGCACATACCCGTCCCTTTGGAAAAAAAAAGGGCTAACTGTGAAGCCAAAATTGAAGTAGGTGTATTGAAAGTCTATGTCAGTCCAAAAGAGTGACCACTGATTCTTTGGTATGTTGTGTAGCCCTGAAAAGGGTATCTCAATCCATCTTATAATTGTCTAGTGTTTTGGAAAGGTTGGGAGAAATCTAAAAAAAATCAAGTTTTGAGTACTACAAGAATAACCAGTCACAAATGTGATTTTGGAAACCTTGATGAATCTAACTTAGGGATTGCTCTCAATTGATTCAATTGTCATTGTATGAATATTTATGGTCTTTGTAGGGCCTTGGTGGAGTCTTGTTGTTCATTTGCAAGGTTGAGGGGTTGAGACCCTTGAGGGTGGGTTGATGCCTATTAGGTTGAATCATTATGAAGAAGAGTTCTTAATTGAGAATTGACATTTCCATTGTTGTGAGTCTTCTCCACCTTGGCTCTGTATCAAAGTGCTACAAGGGTGGATTGTTGGGTAAGGTGTTGAATGAAGAGTTTGGTTTGATGGGACTTTGAGGTTGTGCAGATTGCTCAAAATAGGTTGTATTAATCTTGTTAGGAGCCCCTTGAAGGTAGGTTGTCAAACTAATTGGGTTTGAGCCTCCTTTCCTCTACATTAGTGAGGAACAAGTAATTGAAGCATTCCAAAGGATACAAACCACCACGAATGGAGCTTATTTATACAATACGCTTTAGATGGGGCTTATTGAGCATTCGACAGTAATTAATTAAGCATTAGATGTAAACAAAATCCATGACTACAACATTTGAGCATACAACTTACACAATACGCATGATAACATCATTCAAGAATGGTAGTAGCAAAATAAGAGTTTCTTTAATCAAAAATCTAAAAGGCTATACAATGATATATATTGATAAAAGTATATAAATATATCCAAAAAAACCATATAGACTTAGTACAAAGGAGCCATTTGGACATAAAATATCACGTATATATATCAATAGTACAAAACATATGTTCCAAAATACCACATAGGCATACAACAAACAACACTAATACATAGTCATTTCCCTCTAGGGGAAGGAAATAGATCCCGTGTTGCCTTTGAAATTCGGCTGGATGGAGTGATTGTTGCTTGTCTTGTCTTCCGAACATGCCCACTACTCTTCCTCTCTTCACTCTGGACCTTCAACTGATACAATTAAAAGTAAAGATGTTAAAACATAGAAATTGAATTATGGAATGGCATATAACAAAATATATTCACTTACCACATGCATATAGTCATCATGCACATTTAAAGCATCACCATGTCCACGATCTAGAGTGACAACCACTTGTAGCAACCATGAAGATAGAAATTAAACTACATAAAATCATCGTGAAAACTTTCTATAATAGACCATAAAAGAGAAAATATAATGTCAAATCGACTAATCTATTCCATACCTCTCTCAATGGATCAGAACTGGCTATTGTTGCAACAACTCCATGGTCCATCGTGCCACCAACATCACTAGGGCTATCTCTTGTCAACGGCTGCAAATGAAAAAATATCTCAGGTATCATGTTGATATAGGAGAACATAATGTGACATGATCAAGGAATACTTGAATGCAATGTTTGTGTTTCTCATCAATTTTTTAGATTTGTATATATGCAAAATTATGAGAACTAGCTAACATAGATTTACAACCCTATTAATGAATAAAGGCTACTTGAGTGTACGTTGTTTGAGGATATGAATCGTGTTGTGTGGAGGAAGAAGGTGCACCAGGAAACTGTTTGAAATTTGAAGCATGTTATGAGACAAACATTCAAATATAGCATTCAACTATTCAAATGCAATAATAATATCTTTAATACTAGTTGCATAACTGTAGACTCATCATCAAGAATGTATAAGGGTTTGTAGGAATAGAGCATCCCTCATGAACAGTGTGACCCTGAAATTTCATCATATCAAAATTCTACTAATTTAGTTATTCTTAAATTTCAAAATATATTTTAATAAACAACATTAAAATAACTTGCTAAATTTTACCTGAGTGCCAATGTCGAATGTATCATTCTGAATATCATCTATGAAAGCCATCACCTCTTCAACTAACGTAGGTTGTGTAGCTACATCACGAGCACCCTGATAATCATACGTGCAAACATCACCACTAGTGCCACAATGGTGGGGTGGAGCTCAGGGCCTACACGTCTCCTCCACACCAGGCTCTACTAGAGGACTCGCACATTGTAAAATGGTCTGGGTGAGTGAGCCAATTGACTTCATCATGTCCACCTCTACACCATCCTTAACAATGGAAGGAACACGACATGCTCCACCATGGGTTTGCCCAAGGCTCTCGATGCGAACTGTGGATTACGTCATGCAACAGGTCTATCATGTGTGGAGCCCCCACCTCTACCCTGAAAGTCTAAGATGTCAAAATAGTTTGGCATTTTATTGAGGACAAACTCGCAATAGAGTTTCATCAAAAAGTATTGCGGCACCTCATGGTTATTGCATGGAGGTTGGTCAAATACCATCCACCATCGCTCCCAAATTTTGTTTCTAATTAAATCATGGTGGCACCAATGGATGGGGAACCTCCTGCATGCATGGGACAAAGGTTCATTGGTTTTTGGGTCTTTGAATAGGGCACACAACTCGGCTTTGCTAATTTTTAGTTTTTTGACATTTGCATATGACAAACCATTAGCATAAAATTTCCTCATCTCATCTCTCTTAGTTGACAAAAAATTCATTTGCTCGCTCATTTCTCCTACATGAGTTAAAATTGACTTCAATGATTCAACAATCCCTCTCCTATAAGGGTGGGTTTCAACATGCTCGATTAATCTTGCAATTAATTGTTGAATATTTATTTTATTATTTTCAATTTGATTTTGAATATTTTCTTGTGTTCCTTGAGGATGCCTATGAATTGATGGAGGGGTTTCGGGTTGTTCTTGTATAAGAGGCTCTTGATGAGGGGGTGATTGTGAATTCTCAATGTTTTGAGGTGGAGATTCATTCCCTGAGAATTAGAAAAAAATTTAATTATAAAAATCTATTTAAAGTTGCATTCCAAATCAAATTAGAAATAAATAGAATAAAAATACACACCTATTTGCAATCTTTGACCTCTCTGACGTGTTGGTGGCATCCTCGTGGAAAATGTCCAGCTAAGGATGTAAATAATGGAAGAGATTTGGTGAATGCAAGTTGCAGACCTAAAATCTTCCTTCTCAAGCCGCGGGTTGAAGACAAAATGAGGGTTCCAAACCCGACTTTTGCATTTTATGTCTAGAAAGACATTTGGCGCACGCCAAAGGCCTTATTTCAGGGTTTTTTTGATCATTTTTTCAATTTGGCACCTATATTGTGTCACATATTGGTGCACTTACCCTAAGGGTTATGTGAACCCTCCCACATGATCATGCTCCTACCTTGGATACATTAAGATAACCAAAATTTTAAAAGTAAAGCATATTTATTGTTATGTTATCTAAATTAATATAAAAAGAGATAGAGGAAAAAAATTGAATTATCTAGATAACAAAAACCTTGAAAAAATGCATATGCCTGTAACTCTAACTCTTTTTGTAAAGCAATACTTGTTGGTAATCTCTTACTTCTCATTTTAGTTTGATTTAAGTCTTGTTTTCTTTGTTTTTTAAATAAATATGCAGATTTAAATCATTTTAAAAATTTTTGTAAAGAAAGATTATAAAAATATCATTTTTTTAATATTATTTATTTTATCTTTTAAAATAATGCATCAATTATTAAAATAAAAATAAAATTTATTTATTTTAAATTAATATATTATGTAAATTTACTTTATTTTATGTTTATAATTTACTTTATTTTTTAATTAAACATAATAAATTTAAATATTATCAATATTTTAATACTCTTGTAAGTGCATACACACACACACACATTTTTCACAATTATGTTGAACATTAATTATATAGTTCTAATTTTTAGAAGAGAGAGGTTGTGACATTCTTTATAAATTGATGCATGCTATAAGTATTCTCCTTAATGCACTCTTTTTTCTAGATAATATTAGGTGCATATTGAGTGCATTTAAATACATGACACAACATGCAACACAAACATGTGTCAAGTCAGCTCATAATGACTAGTAGAAAGGGGTGAGAAAGTTGAAATTTATATCTAAGCATTTAGATTTGAGGTCATTCCCATATGCGTAGGGATTGAACCAAAGCACTCTCACATCACTTGAGATTGAATTAGAGGAACAAGGTAGTATTTTCTAAATAAAGGGTAAGAGTACTTCTAGAAATAATTTTAAATTTGAGTGGAATCAAAATAGGTAGAGTGGGATGGTGAGTAGACCATTCAACAACAATTGACTGCTTGCTAGGTAGTTACAAGCCGATGATTCAAAATGTATACCTCTAAGGGTCTCCCTCACTCCAATTAGACTTTACTAAGAAAAGACAAGTTTATAATAGCTGGGTGATCCCACAAAGCTAGTTTACAATTTCTAAGAGGAACTGATTTTTGTTGAAATCACATATTTTAGAAAATATAATGATTTAATCCTTTAAAAGTTCCATTTTAAGGATTCCAATTGAAGAGGATTTGATCAAACCAACTTAGATCAAACCCCCTTGGATAGAACCTCGCTAATTTTAAACCATACCTATAAATGAGTCTCCTTTACACCTATCAAAATGCTGATAAAAAATCACTTTTGATTTACCTTTTGGGGGATCAAGGATCAAATGAATTCATTTAAAATTTATTTCAAATTATTATGGTAGTCCTTGAAATAAGCTATTCCACAAATATAATTTTAATATGTTTTGGTTTTATTATGTATGTATTTTTTTAGTTTTATTACACATAGGTTTTTCACCAAAAATCAAGCTCTTTGTTTTGCACATGTGGAAAAATAGAAAATTATCAAAATATTTTTTAAAAAAATATGGTCATGCTGGGTACTGATGTCCTTGATCCATTAAAAATAATAATTGAAATTCGATACATACATAAAAAGTTATGTTGTATACAATCCTCCTATGTCTGAATTGCATTTGGTTTGACTTCGAAACTCTATTAAGGAAAAAATATTCAATAAAAAACTATGAGACCAAATGAAAGTGCTAAATATCATAGTTACAAATATAAATTTGAAAAAATAAAAATTTTATCCTTCATACAAAAAAAGTTATGTTGTATACAGTGAGCGTCACTTTTTTAAAATGTTGTTTTCTGAAAAAAAAAACCAATTTTTGTGGGAGAAAAAATAAGTGCAATCTTATTCCAATTTTTTTTTTAAATATATTTTTAGAATCTATAGACAAAATGTGATGAGACTCTAGTTTGCATCATCTTCAAATTTCTCAGAGTTTAACCGCTATAGGTGCTTGAATGTGAAGATTTAGTTAAAAATAATAATTTCAGTGTTCAATTTAACCAAAAATTGTAAATCACTATTATGGGATCACCCAACTACTAACTAGAACCTTAAACCCGATAACCTAAAATACTAACAAATATAACAATATAAATAATATTTACTAAAATCGAACTCTTAACTTAATTAAAAATAATGAACAATTATAATTAATTTTCCTATCTATAAAAAAAATTAAAAAAATTAAAAATTATATAAATAAAATAAAATAAATATACTTCTAATTAATATGCATTCAAACATTTCACCAAAAATAACCACACAACTAAATGGAAAATTGACATAGCTTGTTAATTTTAGCAAATGCCCTCCCCCTAACCACCATACTTAAATAGTCTAATTTTGCCGTCCATATTTTGTAATGCAGCAATTTATTATTATTTTTTTTATCATGTTAATATTAATCACATGGGATTAAGTTTATGGTCTGTCGGCACTTTATTAATGTCTAGAAGTCAAAAGATAAAGGAAAAGGCTTTTGAAATTTAAAGGAATATTAAACATTTAAACATTCTTAATTAGGGCTCTAAGTCAAGAAAATTGACAAACTTGTTGGTAAGAAACATTAACCTTGCCATTTCGAAGTAATTTTTTCGATATGTTTTTTAAGGTAATTAAATTTAGTGTAATGTTTATTTTAGGTTTATATTATTTGTTTATTATATTATATTTAATTTAATTTCTTTTAATATTTATATAAGATTTAAAAAATATATGATTGAAAGAGATATAATAGATGATTGAAAGAGATATAATAGAAAGTAGATAATAAAGTATGAGAGTATATTTTAAGAATACATAAATAGTGAATAATGTAATCAAAGAAAATATAATTTGAAGGTGATTTTTATATATTTTACATAGTATTTTTGACATTTAAGATTTGTTAAAAAATGTGTGATGAGCGTGAGGTCATGAAGGTCACATGAATTAGTGAGTTAATTAGAGTTTCTTCTTATTAAAACAACAAGGTTGGAAATATAAAATAATCAAATCTAATATGATCCTTTTTGATAGATGTCACTTACGAATGTCAAAATAGTGTCCTTAACATTTAAGGTTTTTTTAAAAGTGTGTGATGAGCATAAGGTCATGAAGGTCACTAGGTTTGTGATGGTTCATAATTTTGTGAGTTAGATAGGAGTTTCTTCCTACTAAAATAAGTTAGAAATATAAAATAGTCAAATTTAATATAAAGCCCTTTTGGTAAATGTACCCATGGAAGTCATCTATGAATGTCAAACATCTCCTACAAAAAGAAAGTAAAACATTTCTAGCGCATATAAGCCATGACACTTTGGAAATAATCAAACAAATCTTTGAAGAGACACAAAAACCATCATCTTCTATCATAATATGTAGAGCATCTAAATACAGTGTTCTCCACCCTCTATTTCTAAGGTTTATATTTAACAAATATGACACCCCTTAGTCTTGGTGAATATGGCGGTCATTCTCAATGTGACATTGGTGGGAGTAGATTTCAAGTTGTACAAGAAAAACATTATAAAATTATTAAAATTTGAAATTTTTTGAAGAAAGATGAATCCACCAGTAAATTGTACTCTCGAAAGAGAACCCCTTATTTATCTCCCTTTGAAAAAACAAAGAACATCCATTAAAAAACTCTATGACTATAATTTAACAATTTTAAAATAATAAACAATAACAACAAAAAAAACTCTTATATAAAACTTAAAAAAATTTAAAAAATAAAAGATTCAAAAATTATTTTTAACAACTATAAAAAAATTATTTACATAAAATCTAATATTTTTTTATTATTCTTCAATACAAAATAAATAATATAAAGAAGACAACCTAGCGCCATAGATCCGTAGAAAGCGTACTTAGAGAAAGGTACGGTTCGAAGTCGCTAGTTTAGTTAGGGTTTTAACTAAGGCCAACCACCGACAAATACTTCAAATCATAGCTACACCAAGAACTCCACCAACCGTTAGAATACAACACTATTCCAGGCCTGCTCTATATAAGGGGGGATTGAGTGGAGTAAGTAATTACTTGGTCCACAAGCTATTCCTGAGAGAAGTAGAAAAATCTGTGTACTGTTCCCAAGAACAAGGTAGTATATCTGTATACCGACTGTCCTAAAGCAATGGAAGACCATTCAATGAATGGAGTTATAGGTTCCTCCACAGGCACAAGCTCATGCTTGTGGCTGTATGCAGCCATTCCAATGCTTACAAAAGATCCATATCTCAAATCTTGTAGTTTTCCTTGCATGGAGTTTTCCATTTGGTCTTTGTGTATGGCGGCGCTCGTTGGTGCTGCCGTTTGCATGGTGTGGCTTCGGGCAGGGGGAGTTGCCTGGAAGGGGAAAATGAACAAGGGTGAGAAAAGCATTCCAGGCCCGCGGGGCTGGCCCCTGGTGGGAAGTCTTGTGCATATGACCAGGGGTCTAGCGCACCGTAACCTGGCAGAACTGGCCAGAAGCCATGGTGCCACTAAGCTAATGGCGTTTAGCATGGGATTTACACCGGCTGTCATAACGTCTAGTTGTGATGTAGCACGGGAGATCTTGAACTCGCCTTGCTTTGCAGACAGGCCGGTTAAGCAGTCCGCTAAGCAGCTCATGTTTGAGAGAGCTATAGGCTTTGCCCCGAGTGGAGATTACTGGCGAATGCTTAGGCGAATCTCTGCGACTCATCTTTTTGCTCCTAGTAGGATTGCGGCCCATGGGACCGGCCGCCAGGCCGATTTGGCTGTAATGGTGAGACGGATCAGCGAGGAGTGTGCTGCTAATGGAGCTGTGAAGCTCCGTCCGCTTCTGCAAGATGCTGCGCTGAATAATATCTTGGGAAGTGTGTTTGGAAGGAGATTTGATGTTGAAAATGCAAGTGATGAGCTTCAGGAGCTGAGAAATATGGTGCGCGAGGGATTCGAACTGTTGGGGGAGTTCAACTGGGCTGATCATTTGCCCTTTTTGAGGCCGTTGGATCCTCATAGAATTCACAGCCGTTGCGCTAAGCTGGTGCCCCGGGTTAAGAAGTTCGTGCAGAATATCATAGATGAGCACCGGTGCCGGAAGATGAAGAACGCTGAGAACAGTTCGTCATTTGACGCTGACTTTGTGGATGTTCTGCTTTCGTTAAAGGAAGAAGATAAATTGGAAGACGACGATATGGTCGCGGTTCTGTGGGTATTCTACTATGTCTTGATTTCTCTAGATAACCTATTGAAACACAAAGATTGAGAAAAATGAGACAAGTTAATTATTAGCGCTTGCTTCTATTGAGCTTTCTAGACTAGGGATTTTGATTTCTTTTGTCCTCCAAGTTTTATCTTTTGTCGGATTTCTCTAAGAAGTAAAATGATTTGTATTGTCGTAACGTAATCCCGGGGATCGGAAATTGTATTGATTTTATCTTTTGTAAGGAGATGGTTTGCAGCGAGGGAATTCAGATCTGTACGGAATGAGAACAGTTAAGAGATTGAAAGAAATGCAGACATGTGGTGTGTGAGGTGTTACGTCAAGGTAAGCGCCCATCATCATGTAGTTGTGAGAGAATGAGAAATTTGGATTTTCAGAGACGCGTGGCGCTCGATCCATGTGAACGTATTTTAGATCAGCTTAAAAATCTGGTTTTAACCACTGTTATGATGTAACAACCTCCACTGTTTCTGATAAAGGGTAGATCGCTAACAATCTCCTGTCGTGCTGGTCATGAAAAATATTTTAGTCGGTAGTAGTGGTGGTCGTATATTTTTGTCTGTAAATGACTTAACAGACAGCTTAAAGTAAATGTGGAGATTTTACCATGTTTGGATTTAGGTAGGTGATAATGGTCAATATGCATTACTAGCTTTTCCTTGGTCTGTAGATAAGACGTGGAGATCTTGGATAGTTGGTAGTACCATTTGCAAGAAATCAAATTTCTTGATGCGATTTCTAGTACATCCAAACAAGACTGAAAATGCCCACCATTGCCGTTTTGCTTCGATTGAACTTTGACATGTTTCTTTTTTGGGCCCTTTCAAAAGATCTAGATTCTAGAGTCATGGGTTCTCATTAGGTTTGAACTCTTCGGATATAAAAACAAATAAAATTCCACAGATACGTCATTCTGGCTAGATGACAATCGAGGAATGAATCTGGATGATAATTTTTAGATGTCCTTGTTCATACTTAAAAAAAAAGTTTTCCTGTTTTAATATTATCATTGGAAAGTGAACCAGATATTTTGGTCAATGATCTTGTTTCTCCCATTGGTTCTTTCTTCTTTAATGCTTGCTCCAAAAAAAAAAAAATCCCAATTCCAAAAACTTTGATGCTGCTTGCTACGTCAAAAATGCCAATTTTTTTCTGGACAACAAGTTTATTAATGGCGTACTTGTTCCTAATCACCATGTAAACTCTGTTCCGTTAGACTGTCAATAAGTTAGGATATCATCGTGCTACGTTAGAGATTGTATGTACGTCTAACCACTACATGGGCTCTGTTCCGCCGGACTCCAAATAGTGTAGTATATCATAGTCTGTCATCTTCCTACGTTAGAGATTGGATGCAGCTCTTCTCAGAACTGAGCCTACAATGAGTTTCCTGTGAGATATATTGTACGGGACGGCATACATGCACTCCAAGCTCTATGGAATGCATTCCAAGCTCTATGGAATGCATTCCAAGCTCACAAGATTGATTGATTGAATGAAGGAAGGAATTATAATGACGTCCTGCAAGATCAAATGGAATGTACTCCAAGCTCACAAGATTGATTGATTGAATGAAGGAAAACAAATTAATGACATGAGATCAAATGGAATGCACTCCAAGCTCACAAGATTGATTGAATGGAAGAATGAAATTTTAGTGACGTCTCTCAGTCCCCGAGATCAAATGGAATACACACTTAAAGCTCACAAAATTGATTGAATGAATGAAGGAAGAAATTTTAATGAGGTCCGCTAGATCAAACGGCCTAAAGGACCAATAGACCAAAAGTTAATGGACTCAATGCACCCGTGAATTGATCGGGACTAACCGACCTATACGTGAAAGATATATTGTCTGTACCTTTTATGAGATTTCCTGTTATTTTAATGAGCCTCGTCCCCGTTTGGAGTTGCGTAAACTTGTCATCAATAGCGCCGGAGCACGGTGCCTGAGTACCAGTTTCTTGATTCCATACTGGTTGATTTTCAAAGATTTTCATTTGCTACTGGTTAATACCTATGTTTTATAGACATGACATATGTAGACTGACAGATGTTTTTTCTTGGGTTTCGGCCAGGAAATGATCTTCAGAGGCACGGATACAACGGCCCTCCTCACAGAATGGACAATGGCGGAAATGGTGTTGAACCCACAAGTACAACGTAAGGTGCAGGAGGAACTGGACGCTACAATAGGCGGGGCAAAACAGACTGGAACTGGGGAGTGGGACGTGCTGAAGTTGCCGTATCTGCAAGCTGTGGTAAAAGAGACATTACGAATCCACCCGCCGGGTCCACTTCTGTCGTGGGCCCGCTTGGCAACGCAGGACGTGCGAATAGGCGACTCATGGCGTGTGCCGGCGGGTACCACCGCTATGGTAAACATGTGGGCTATAACGCACGACCCCACCATCTGGCATTCCCCTTCCACGTTCATGCCCCAGCGTTTCCTGGTGTCGGAAGGAGGTGAAAACATCGACGTGCGTGGGAACGATCTTCGACTGGCACCTTTCGGTGCGGGTCGACGGGTTTGCCCGGGAAAAGCCCTCGGCCTCGCCACCGTCCATCACTGGGTCGCCACTCTGCTTCACCATTTCGAATGGGTTCCCGCTGCCAGTCAACCGGTCGACCTTTCAGAAGTTCTCAAGTTGTCCTGCCAAATGGCTAAGCCTCTTGCAGCGATTCCTCTTGCAAGAAACCAGTCTTAAGAAGTATTCTGTCACTATCACCACTGTCAGTTACCATCTCTCACTTTTCTGTCATAATTCCAGCCAGGAGGATTGTCATTTTTGCTAGTTTAGTTGTCTATATTACTTGGTTTGTCATGGTTTTCAAGTGCTGCTGTGTTTCTGAGCTTTTATGTAATTATATTGTTATCAGTCCATTATTGTGCAATTGTTATGGTCGTATGAAGCTTCCTTTGGAACGTGTTTGTCACATAGGTTTTATTAATCAACATTTAACATTTGCAAATGTCGGAAGTGACAGAAGACCAGACCCATAATTCTAGCTTCACTGCAGACAGGCGCAATTATCAAATTCTGTTATGTCACGGAACAGTTTTCAGTAATTCCTCAGCAGAGGCGTTTTTTCACCTTTGTTTTTGATATACAAGGTTCGCATTTATTATAAGATCATATTGAAACTATAAATCAGTTAAATAAAAGATACACAGGGATCTCTGCTGTATAATATATAATATAATTTGTCGCTTAATTTGCTTTTTGTTCCCTAATTAAAAAAATGAAAGGATTCATGGAATGTTAAAACCTTGTGGTTTTCCGACAAGTTTTTAAAAAAAATATTAGACAGCTTTTGTAGCTTTGAAAGTTTGCGTTCATTTTAATGCTGTTGTCTATACGTCAATTATAACACCACCAATGTGTATTTGAGTGAGGAAATGATTTGAAATTTGACATTCAATCATTATTTCAGAATTAAGTGTGTACAAATTTTGGGACAGAGTATATATTAAAAAATCTTGGAGACTAAGATTAACTGAATTTGGTCAATGTGATGTAAGATTAAATTATTACATGTATTTTAGAGAGAGTGTTATTAGTTTTTGAAACTAGTCAATGTAATTTAAGATTAAAGTATTATATGTATTTTAGAGAGAGTTTTAATAATTTTTGAACTCTTCAATGTAATTTAAGATTAAATCATTATATATATTTTAGAGAGAGTTTTAGTATTTTTTAATAAGTTGAATTTAATTAGTGAGAATGATGGTGTGTTCTTTAGTTAAGTAATTCATAAGGGTCAATTTTACATAGGTTTAAGTAGGTTAGGTTTAAATTAAAATTTTATTTAATAGATTAAGCTCTTTCAATTGACTAGAGTGTAGTTTGAAGTTTAGATTATGTGAAATGATTAGGACATCCACAACATATTGTATGGTCCACTTGGTTCCATTGAGATAGAAATATTAAGAAACAAGATTTAAATTACCTATCGAATACAAGCAATGCTCATGTAAAAGGATAATAATAGTAATAAGTTTAATCAACACAAAAATATGTGTATTCACTTCAAGTCTCATGATACAAATTCATAAAATGTTTTGAACTCATTTCAAGTCTCAAGATGATGCAATCTAAACAAATTCAAAGGTCCTAGCATTTATTACTAATAATAGTCGATTATACATATAAAAAGATTTCTCTAAGTTAAGGTTTAAGATCAAATTATTTTCTAACAACAATTTCACTACTATTTTAAAACAATCTCATACAAAAGTGAGCAAAGAAAAATTTCAATGTCATTTACAATAGCTAACTATCTCTTTTTCAAAATTAGTCAAACATCCCCATCAAAAGAATCCGATGTTCATTTACTAATATTTTTTAAGGGGCTAAAACCCATAAATTAATCTATGGTATCATATCTATTGACCAAGCTTCACTAACTAAATTGAACCTACAAGTTAATAGTATTTTGAGATTGAGATTAAAAAATATGTTTTAAGAGGAGATTCACCAAAAATCAATTCAAACATAACCATTTATATTCTAAACATTTGTACAAAATTAACACATTTATTCCATTGGAAAGGGAAATATAGGAAAAATAACTTTTCTAGTATCTCTTACAATCTAGTTGCAAATATACTTTTCTCAACCAAACAAAGGTATTTGGTTAGTTCTTTGACCCCAACTATTTTCATAATGAGTGATGTGCTTCATATTGATTATTTGGTGATGTGCTCCATATTGATTCTTTGGTGATGTCCTTGCATTCAACTATAACTAATGTTTCGTTCCAACATCTATCACCAACTCATGATCATTTCTCATCATTCTTGGGCTATAATTCAAATTCATATTTCCAAAATTTAGGCTTGAAAGGAAGATGTGTGAAATACACTTCTACAATATTTTATGAGAGGATTTTATGTGCAAAGATTAAACTAATCATATGGTTAAATAAAAAATATTATGTAACAAAAATATATCATACACAAGTTTGCATGTGGAAATCCCTTTCAAGAGATAAATACCAACTATAAAACATAAATCAATTATATTATCAACAAAAAAAGTTTACAATAAAATTTTAAGGACATCATTCAACTCTTGAGTAATTCTAGTAGTCTAACTAGACTTGCAAATCAACTATATATATACTCCATCCTAAACATGTAATCCATTCCATGCAACTTTATAGTTAACTCTATTTTCACATAAATTGAATTGAGTAATTCATGGAGTATCTCATGCAACTCAAATAAACAATAATCAAATTGAGTATGTTATGGAGTTAACTAAACAATCAATTTAGTTATCTAAAAACATAATCCACATAACTACTTAGTCAATTTAGTCCAACTAAAAATTAAATTTTAATTTGAATAATTCAATTTTGCATATGAAAACTAAATTAATTTACTTTTTATATTTGTATATTACTTAATTTATTTTAAAGTTTTAATTTATTTATTTTTACTCCTTTTTAAGTTTATTTCTCATTTAATTTGATTAATGCTATATATACCTTAGCTTATAGAAAATATATTTAATTTCTACTTAAAAGAACACTTTAATTAATTAAATATTTCACACCCTTAGCTTATAATTATTAATCTAACAGAATAAAGGAGTTTAAATTTGTTAGGAAAAAGGATTATAAGACAGGATATTCAAATGAAGCACTATTTGATACACAAACATGTGATGAAGGGCAAAAAAATATACATGGTTATGATAATAAGTGTATTTATTTTTATTTTGACTATGGAAAGATGTTAGTTGATGATTTTGTTAAACTGTATATTTTGAAAGATGGTAGATGAATTAAATTTGATGGTTAGGCTGATGTGGCACATGTTGATCTATCATATCAACCACATGTTTATTTAGGAAAATTTAAGTGTTTCATGTTTGTGGGACTAAAATTATTGAATCGTTCATTGATGTTGTTGATTTATCTTTTTCTATGTTTTGAAATATATTAATAATTAATATATTTGATTGTGCTTTTCATGTACTTGATGTATGGTGAGTAATCCATGACCTAAGACATCTTGAAGATGAAAGAATATTGGATAAAAGGGCATATGATGGGGAGATTATACTTTTAATTTATAGTATTTTAAAATAAGTTGTATCTTCTATTTTCTCACTTAGTTTTGAAGCTTATCATTTTAATTATGAAGATTGGGAATAAAAAAAATGTATTCAAACTTGTCATAAATATCTAGAAAGTTATCCCAATAATTGACTGTACATGAATTATACCCTAAATATGAGATTAATTTTCCTATACCATATTATTTAAAATATAAATACTTAATACTAGGAATATAAATCTATTTCTCTTGAAAATATTTCCAAATCATTCTAGAGAGAGTTTTGACACCTCTTGGCCTAAGTCCTTGTACATAGTGTTGGTTAGTTTTAGTTGTTTCTTATTTTTTGTCTTTGGTAATTTTATTGTTTTTCATTATTTGGAGGTTCCTCTTTTGTCAAAATTCTTTAATAAATTGAAAAATATGAAGGATGTGCTAGGTAAATGTATTCCAAAACATTCTTTTATGAAAGGATGGTTAGGATTCAAGCTCTTAGTTTCAAGTATTAGTTCTAGATTGCATGGTTGTACCCTATGAAACTTGATTATTATGTTGCATACCTCTTAAGAATTCTTTGAAACCTTATATATATAACATATCCTAATGTTTCTTTAATTTTTGGGTTTTTTTTTATTATAGCTAATTATTGAGTGAAAAATATAAAGGTCTACCATTTCTACCACTATGATTCATAGCCTATCAACATGATTCATTCCTTGTTAGCTGAGAAAATTTCTTTAGATGTGTTTGAAAGGAATACCAAAAGAGAAAATAAAAAATAAATAAAAGAGAAAAGAATATCATAAGAACTCAACTGCTTGGAGGATTCAAGTAAGTCTACTAGTGCTATGGACACTTGGCTAGTAGTAGAGCTATACCTTAAGTGGAGTCAAATCACAACCTTACTAGGGATATGGATGCTTGATTAATAGCAAGGAAATATCTAGGTAGTTGAAAAGGTTATATCAACCCATGTAACTGTATACTTGGTTTATAGTGACAAATTTTAGCATGCTCCATAAAATTAATTAATCTATATGTACACACTTGGGTTTCTTAGATATACGAGGCCATACTAAAATTGATATTTTAATGTGGTTGTACCTTCATGTTTTTAATCTAGTCTACAAAATCAAATATTTTGGATCTTAAAATTATTTTCTTTGGAAGGATCTAGAGAATTTCCCTAACAAGTATCCATTTGTTGTGCCTTACACATATGGTGATGAATATTCAAGATAATTGGAGGGGGTGGGGTGAGGGGGAGGTGTTGAATCAATATCTTCTTAAACTTATTGAACAAACACCATCAACTACTTTTAATGCATTTAACAAAGAAGAGCAAGAACAAAGCATGAAATCACATAACACATAAACACTAGAGTTTTATGTGGAAAACCAAATGAGGGGAAAACCACAATAAGGATTAGCTCACAATACATAGTTATTCCAATACCAGATACAAAAGAGGCTCATTGCCAGTGACAAAAGCTCACTGCTTACAAGGACTCATTGTCCAAATAGGGAGGCTCACTGCCTACAAAATATTATAGAAAAAAAAATGGCTTACAACCAAAATATTAACTGATAGAGTTACACCACTAGTGTAGGTTCAGTTCCTTTGATGCTCAGAGTATTCACTTGCATGTTAGTAGACTAATCTTCACCCTTCTACTCACACACTTCGCACATCCAACATGCACGCACTTCATTTATAAACCATCTTGTACATATATCCACATGCATCAATTAGGTCGGCCTAATTAGATGCAATGCATATTTATAAAAAGATAATTTTTGGCTTCATACAAAACTTCTCCAAAGGTAATTCAATCATGTAGCATGCAATATTATGTCAATTGGGACCAAAGTTGGGTCGCATACATATATCTGCAATACATGTTAAACTATTAATCTAATTATTAGGTCATCCATGAGTAAACCTAATAATGAAGTACAATAACTAAACCGATGCCTATTCATTATCCAATCATATGAGCATGCGAGAGTGCATACACACACGCTTCTAGTAACCATAAAAATTTTCCCAAAACCTTAATCAATGATGATGATTAGAGGTAACATGCAGACCAAAATACCAGACCAAACACCAGAGGATGCAAACCTGTTCCACATACCAGTTCAGGGTACCTGACCAATTTGATACCTTAAACAACATGGTGAAATCAATGACAACATAAAGAATAATCTTCTCTATTCTTCCAACAATCTCCCCCTTTGTCATCTATGGCAACATGTGCCAACAAAAATGTATTCAAAATCTCTCCTCCTATCTCTCCCAAAACTCTCCAAATCTCTCCCCCTTTGACATCAATGGAAAAGGGCGACCAAAAATAGAAAAAAAGAAGTAAACATGGTGAAATTAAAAATTGGAAAAAGGTTCCAACACTTCCAAAAATTTCAAAAATATTTTAGACATTCAAAACTATCAAAAAATCCCTTTTTCTTCTCTCTCGTTTTGTAAAAACAACAAAAATTTGAACATACAAGATTCAAGTAAAAATGGCAATCTTCACCTGAAACACCTTCTTGTATCTTTCTTTGATAAATGGAGATATCTTCTTCCAAGAAAATACAACATAATCCATTCTTGTGCATATGCTTTCCAATAAGGCCAACAATGTGAAAGAAGATGACCAATCCGCAGATGAGCACTGACTTTCACAATCTTCTGCATCATTAAGTATTCTAGAAAGATGAATTAACTAGACCTCAACAATCTCCTTAACTAGCCAGAGGGTTTTCACCACATCATCTCTTTGTCTTTGCACAATGATCAACTCATCTTGCAATTCACCAACTCTCATTCTCTGTTTCCCTTCTTTGTCTTCAAAGATATCAAAGTTATTTCCAATGTTATTTGCCTCAGGTTCAATTGCTTCAATCCTACTTCTGAAATTGTCAACCGCAGTAGGCCATGGGAGACAATACTTGTAGATATCTAACATTTCTTTGATGCATTTCTTCATCTCATTGATAAGCTTAGATAACATTTTCTTAGCTTTAGTACATCTCTTTTCAACCATGGCTTCTAGGTTACGTCCTTCCAGACCTTCCAGTAACATTCTTTCTTCAACAACCTCAACTAAATTTTCTGGCAGAGTCAAAAATAATTGATGCGTCAATACCTTTTCTAAGTAGATACTCAACCAGAGCATCGTCGATCTTGAATCTATTCACTAGAGAGGATGCATTCCACACTTCACCAATTTTATTCATCTTGCCTTTAACTAACATTGATCAGATGTCATCTGGATCAGAGGATTCAGATCTAAGTTGAGATTCATATTCATTTTCCTTCTCTTTCAGAATGATAAATATGTCTTCGGTGATAGCTTTTCTCTTCTTAGATTCTAGAGCAGAATCTCTAATGACAACTTCCAATTCTTTTGTTTCAGAGAATGAACCCTCCTCAAATTGACTACACATAACCATAACGGAGCACATATCTTTCTACAAAGATAAGAAAAAGGTCTTACAAGTACTTAATTTATCTTCCAAGCCTTCCAAGTATCTATAAATTTGTCTTCCAATAGAAATTTTGGATTCCCACTTAACACTTTTTCTTTCCTAATAGCGAGTCTAGAAGATAGAATACTAGACATGTAAGTAAAGACCTGAAATGGAAAGGGAATCCCTCTATCAACAAAATTCACACATTTTCGGTGAGATTCTCTAGAATCAATCCACATAGATCAAATTACTTATTCCCCTTTACCATGTGCCAGATACATGACAATAGCCGAAGTGGAGTTGTCTCGATTTATGAAATAAATTTTTATAGGAAATGACAAATGCAACATACCTCACGGTGGGGCCAATTAAATAGCATCTATCAACAATGCTCAAGGGTCTTTGTCGATTCCCATCAACTCCTCTACTTCCTTGTATTTTATAGTTCTTTCCGGGAAGGTCTCCAATGCCACATAACTCGGTGACAACCTTGATCACTTCCTTTGTAATAGGATAGGATTTTTCCAGCACAATGTTGCCATTCTTGAATTTACTCAAAAGAAAAAAGATGAATTCTTTGTCAGAAATCCAAGGGAATTCTCCCCACAAATCCAAACCTAGGTTTTTTATGTTTTGTAAGTCATTCGCCTCTAACCCTAATTCTAATTTCTTTATCTTCTAATGATCGAATTCATCCAGCTCGACTCCCTTTAGCCTCAATGGAGTATTTCCACTTGATCCTTTGTTAGAAGGATCCATCATAGCACTCAACTTCTTCAAATTTAACAAGAATTTTTCTTTTACCTTCCTCTGTGGTCGTGAGAGAAAAACTTATGTTGCTTGTTCTTGAATGTTCATGAAGATCTCTCAGAGATGCTCCAAATCGCTTTAGAAACACTCCAAGATAGTTCCAAGTCACTCTTTGAATTCTTCAAATTCTTAGGTGATCAAAATGACTTGCAAAATTTTCTTTATACACCATCATTTTCCCTAAATCACATTAATTGCACTAAGCTTCAAAAAAATGATAAAAACATTCTTCCACTGCACTGAGAAACCCTAATTCACTCCGCAAAAGAACATACTTGCACTTTTTCTTTTGGATTCTTTTGCATCACCTTTGTCCAACCATTCCTTACAACATATCCACGTGCTAGCATCTAACACACCATTTCCAAGGGGTTTAGGAAATTCTCTGATAAAGCTCCCCCTAAGACCATGCTAGGTCTAGTTCTTGGAGGAATCATCTACACCGGATGAGGGCACAGAAAAATCACTAGTCTTCGATTCTTCTTTCTTCTTCCATATCTTTCTCATTTCTTTCTTAACCTCATCTTTGTCAATATTTTTCATAATCTCATCATCTTTCACCAGAGCAGATTTCTTTTCCTTTTAACTTCTGCACACTTTTGAAATATGTCCTATTTTTTTGCACTTGTAGTAGACAACATTTCTTTGTTTTGTTTGACTTCCATTAATCCCTGTTCTGCACTTATTTTATTTATGCCCAAACATGTTACAAATATATAAATAGCCATCAAAATATTGATTCATATGACCTTCATTAAACCTATTCATCATCACTCGACTAATCATTCTTACCTAGGATCTACATTCAGTAGCTCTATGTCCAATCTTCTTGCATGTATAACATTGTTCAGAGAAGGGACCAAAAAACTGATTCATCCTACTCCTACACTCAGTTGCCCTATGACCAAATTTATTACATGAAAAAAAAACACCATTGAATGATGGGTACCTTTGAGCATTTGGTTGTCTAATAGGAGGCCTTCTTTAGGACTGGATTTATTTTTTGCTTCCCTTTATCTTGAGTCTTCTGATTATTTACTAGATTTGAGTTTTGCATATCTTCACTAGTTTCATTACCTAAGCCACCTTTGTCTTTAGAAATTCTTTTTCATGCTATCAATTCATCAAGCTTGGTGGAGCTTGACTTAAAATTACCTTCACAAAGTTTTTCTTTTTCTAATTCTTCTTTCAGATTCATCACTTCATGTTCGAGCCTTGAGCATACATCAGACTTACTTTGTATCACTATTTTTCAGACATTCCTAAACTCTCTTATTTTCATCCACTTTCACCTTCAATTCGGTAATCTCTTCATTTTCTTGTTTCAATTTCTCACTCACTTATCTATGTCTCTCTTTGAATTTCTTCAATTTCTCTTTCAACTTTCAAACACATTCATTTGTTTCATCAAGATTTTCTTTTAGATCTTTTTTTTCAAATTTTCAGCCTTGTCAAGGTCTTCAAGAGCAGTCTGAAGCTCTTCTTTATCCATTTGTTCAATCTGAAAGATCTTCCTCAAGTTGTTAGACTTCCTTAGAGGAACTAGAGCTTTGATACCAATTGTTGAATATTCAAGATACTGAGAGGGGGGGTGAATCAATATCTTCTTAAACTAATTGAACAAACACCATCAACTTCTTAACTACTTAAACAGAGAAGAGCAAGAACAAAGCATGAAATCACATAACACATAGACACCAAAGTTTTACATGGAAAACCCAATGAGCGAAAAACCACGATGAGGATTAGCTCACAATATATAGTTATTCCAATACCGGATACAAAAGAGGCTCACAGCTAGTTACAAAAGCTCACTGCTTACAAGGACTCACTATCCAAACATGAAGGCTCACTACCTACAAAATATTATAGAAACAAGAATGGCTTACAACCAAAATATGAACTACTAGAGTTACACCACTAGTGTAGGTTCAGTTCATTTGATGCTTAGAGTATGCGCTTGCATGTCAATAGACTAATCTTCACCCTTCTACTCACACACTTCGCATATCCAACACATGCACACTTCATCTACAAACCATCCTATATATATATGCACATGCATCAATTAGGTCTGCCTAATTGGATGCAATACATATTTACAAAAAAGTTATTGACTTCATACAAAACTTCTCTAAAGGTAATTCAACCGTGTAGCATGCAATATTATGTCGGCTAGGACCAAATCTAGGTCGCATACATATATCCACAATACATGTTAAAATATTAATCTAATTATTAGTTTCAACCATGATTAAACCTAATAACGAAGTAGAATCACTAAACCGATGTCAATTCATCATCTAATCATATGATCATGTTGGAGTGCATACATACACACTTCTAGTAACCATAAACCTTTTCCCAAAACCTTAATCAATGATGATCACTAGAGGTAACATGCAGACCAAAATACCAGACCAAACACCAAAGGATGTAAACCTATTTTGCATATCGGTTCAAGGTACCTGACCAGTATGATACCTTAAACAACATGGTGAAATCAATAACAACATAAAGACTAATATTTTGCATTCTTCCAATACATGGACCATTTTGGTTTTGGAAAAATGTGGACCCCCTTTTTGTTTTTTCTTGTGTTTTGGTGTTTATTCCCTTGGATTTATTTTTTTATTTCCTTGGTATTCGACAACATGCTTTCAAGTGAAATGTTAGCTATGCTTTATGTATTCCACATTGGGCCATTTACAAAATGTTTAAATAAATATCCTTAGAAAATTTTAAACTCTAAATATTTTGTGGAATTATGGACTTATGAGGGAATTTTAGACTTTTGGAATTGCTTTCCCAACCTCTAAATATCCTAACATTTCTTGTAAATCTTCCCTTTTTTTCATAAATTTTTCATATCCTTGTAAGGTTATTTATGAAATCTAAATGCACTAGTGGAAATCTGAAGTATTCAAATCTCTTAATATTTGCACCTTCTCTATAAAAAAATTTCACATCTAGTCAAAATGTCAAGTATCCTTATTAGGGTTATCTTGTATAATTTCAATGGAAAACTATATATTTTTCTTCATGATATGACCTATACTCCTTTGTTGATCTCCAATAATGGCCTTTGGTAAATTATGGTATAAAGTGGTTATATATTTGTGTGTGGGATTGTAGAGTTTGGGAGGAATAGTTTCATTTTTCCAAACCTCCTAGTCTCCTTTAATCATTACAATCACCACAAACCCTTAAAGTTTTAAAATAATGCTTTGAGTCAAAATTCAAATATGTGATTTTAATTAGGAAGTGGAGATATTTTTTCTAGTGAAATGTAAAACCATTTAGGGAACTTCTACATCATTCTTTAAACAAATAATAAGATTATAAATGTGTTGGAGTAATTAGGATATTCACCTAATGATTAATTAAATATTTAATTAATTATTAGGTCCTTTATTACTTGAATTGATTAAGATAACTTGGGAGTGATTTTTTATTATAAGATTGGGATATTTATAGGTCAAGTTGTCTCATTGCATAAGATTAGGAAACTTGTCACAATTTAATCAAATTCTCATCTAGAGTTTGCACTTTTTCTTTTATAAGCATTCATTATTGTGCATTGTTTGAATTCACATTCACATTCAATTCAATACAAAAGGAACATCATAGAATTGTGTGGATACATCTCTTCTCTCTTGGTTGCATATTAATTCAATTGCTTTTATCTCTCATTTGTGATAAGTGTTTTGGTTGCAAGTAATTTTTGAGAGTTATGAGGTTCACTATTAACTCCAACATGGTATTAGAGCACCAAATTTGTGACTTCCTATCAAAATTTTGGGATATTCAGTCTTGAGGGAATAATAAAATCATCTTGGAGTGAAATAGGTATCACCATTGAGTCTAGAATGGCCAAAAACCCTAAGATCGCATGTTGTTTCATCATATTTGGAATAGTTGCAAAAAACATATTTCTTGCATTGGGATCCTTCATACGAAATCCTTATAGATATACAAATTTTTATAGCCCTATTGCATTGATTTATATGTAGAAATTTGTAGGTACGCTAGGGTTTTGAATCAAAAATTCTATTTTTTAAATTTAAATAAAAAAATTAAAAAAATCAAATCATTTTTTTTGTCAAATAAAAGAAAATAAAAAAGGGGCAAAAAATAGATGAGTGGATTTTTTTTACCCTAGGGTATTGGAGCTAACTATAGCAGTGTCGATAGCTTACCCCTCAACACTTGTAGGGCCTTCTCATTAGCCGACAACAACTTATAATCCACCTGACTGTAGTTCCAACTTGCAAGTGGTCGACCATTACAAAGAATTTTGACACCCTCAGAAAAAAATTACATTGGTCGTAACTTCCAACCCAATGACGAATTGTATATTCTCTTCGCAAAGAATCTCACCGAAATATTTTGGCACATCCTCAAACAATCGATGATTCCATATTCCTTCAAAATATTCCAAGTATCCACATCATATTCTACTAATTTTTTTTAGGGGATCAACAATTTTTTCTAGCTAATAGAATATTTTGAACATATTGTGTTCATGTTAGCATGATTTCACATTGACGTCAATAGTATAGTTAGCCATATGGCAGGTCTCCTAGCCCCCCTCCAAGCCTTACTTTGGTCTAAAGGAGTAATTTTTTCTTTTTTCCATAACTTGGGCATACAGTGTCAAACTCATGCAAACGAGATATCATTAGAAAGCTAGTTCTAAGAACTTTCTAATGGTGGGTGATCCCACAATAGTGGTTTACAATTTTTGGGCAAACTGGACACTGCAATTATTATTTTTAACTAAATCTTCACTTTCGGGCTCTTGTAGCGACTAAACCGTGAGGAATTTGAAAATGATGCAAGCTAGAGTCTCATCACATTTTGTCTCTAGATTCTAAAAATATTTTTTTCAAAATTTTTGGAATCAGATTGCACTTTTTTTTCCATCTCCCACGAAAACTGGTTTTTTTCAAAAAACATCATATTTAAAAAGTGATGCTTATCGTATACAACATAATTTTTTTTGTATGAAGGATAAAATTCTAATTTTTTCGAATTTAGATTTGTAACTACGGTATCTAGCACTTTCATTTGGTCTCATAGTTTTTTATTGATTTTTTTTTCCTTAATCAAGTTTCGAAGTCAAACCAATTGCAATTCAGACATAGGCAGATTGTATACAACATAACTTTTTCTGTATGAATAGAAATTGATTTTTTTTTTTTTAATGGATCAAGGACATCAATACCCAGCCTTAGCATATTTTTAAAAAATTTATTTTAATAATCTGCTATTTTTCCACATGTGCAGACCAGAGATTTTGATTTTCAGTGAAAAACCTATGTTTAATAAAACTAAAAAATAAAATACATAATAAAAGCAAATCATATTAAAATTATATTCGACGGATAGCTCTTTCCGAGGACTATCATTATCTAGTTGGGTTTCTGAATTTTTCTGCATTTTCATTTTCAAATTGAGCTTCGAACGACAATTTTTTACAAAAAAAATCATTGTTTTTAGGACATAAGGGAAAAAGGGTGTTCGGCCGAACCTAGGTTCGGTCGAACCTATTTACATTAAAATAATAAAAAAAATTCACGGGGTCCGGGAAAATGACGGGGTTTTAAAAAAAAATCCTTATTAAAGGGGGTTCAACTGAACCCCTTTATTTTAATATTTCCGCTCACATCTCAAAGGGGTTCAAGCGAACAATCTGGTTCGGCCGAACCCCTTCACTTTGTGTAGAGGGGAAAAATGACTTTTCCCTTCCTCCACAAAAGTGTTCACCACTTATGTGGGTTCACCTTGGTATATGTCTCATTATTATTTTTTTAGTTTTGGTTTATTTCATTCTTATTCAAAGTTAGATCATTGTTTTCTACTTCCAAGCTCATAATTTTTTTCCTATATCTATGATTTTTGCAGTTCGTGCGACATTGGAAAGGTATTTTAGAGCTCTTCAAATCAATTCATGCACTTTTACTAGAATTTTCCCTAAGTAAATTATATTCATTTTTTGTGATTTCACATTTATGTCAATTACTTGTTTGTCTTGGCACCTGGAAAGGATTTGTTTGCGTGAGATGACTTCATTTGATTTGATTTATATGCACTAAAGTTTCCAATCTCTATTTTTTTCATTTGAGTAAGTATCATGGATTTTTTTGTTCATCCTTTTGTGGTCATTTTGGAAAAGGATAATTATGAGTCTTGGCAAAACAACATTCTGACACATCTTAGGTGGCTTGATCTTTGAACTTATCTTTATGGAATCATACCTACACCAAACACACTAGGGAGTAGATCAAAATGGGGTATTACATGTGATCATGTTGTAGGAGTGATTTATTCTAGTATTGATCTTCACACTATGTGTTTTGTATCGAACATTAATTGTCCTCACATAATTTGGACTTGAATTTGGGATATATCTATGTATAGCCTCATATCCATTCATTCCCATAGGATCTTGTTGTAAATTGTCTCATTCCTCTTGTAGATACAAATTGCATAACCTTTGACGATGATACTTTAGAGGAGATTGAGTATATCATAGGCCTTGTTTCGATGATTCTATTACACCCCATTCATAAGTTACTAGATTACTTTTACCTTTATGACTAGATATGATTTTAAATGCCAAATTATGACTTTAATATGTTCAATGGATGAATGAAATATATGAATGCACATTATGATGAGATTTATTTTTAAATTCTTTAATAATGCAAATGATATATGATGAATGTGATTTTCATGTTATTTTCTAACTTTGTTAATGGTGCACTAAGTTGGATGCATGTAATATTTGAACCCTTCAGTGAGGAGAGGGAGGGTATCACCTGAGAGAGGAAGTTGGTATGGAAACCCCTAATATACCTACTTGAGTTAATGCACACACTCACGGCTTAGGTTGGTCAAGCTTTGTCAAGTTAGTTTGGGCTATGTCTATAAGAAAACCTTGGTGACATTTTTTGGGTTGATAGGAATGTTTGAGTGATTGTCTTTGATTCTCTATGATTTTTTAGTTGAGTCATAATGTTAAATCCTATTATTGAAACAACAAATATACTTTGTGTATTAAAATATATATATAATAACCTACATATATGATCATATGTGTGCATGAGAATGCGTATGTAGAAATACCTATGCATACCCATATTTAGATACGACATACATGTGAGTATTCCTATGGACACACACACACATAAAAATACACTTTATATATACATATCAGTATATATATATTGTAAGATATTAAAGTAATGATATGTATACGAATATTTTAATATATTCATATATGTATTTAATTAAATAAAATATATACACATATATACGTTCATATATACACATATATTTGTATATATTATAATATATATAAATATATATGTGTTAAAGTTGATGAACGTATGATTGTGAATATATTACTAAAACATATATATTATAATAACAAGTTATTATATATATATAAGTGAATGTGAAATGTTATATTGATATACCTATCGCATATTATACTTTGATGGAATAAGAAGCAATAAAGCTAAAATTTCACACATGATATGATGTGATATAAGAGAATGATATCATATTTGATAAGTAAATGTTATGTAAAATAATACATTACATGCCACACAAATACTTGCAACCCAAGCTATTGAATAAGTAAAAAAGGCCACATAATTGGCAAGGTGGCATGGGGAATTTGTTATTATTTGAAATGCATTTGAAATATAATTGTTGTGCAAATCATAGCCTCCAATATAGGCACCATAAAAAAGCCAAAATGGAGGATAGGAGTATGAGAATAGTTGGGACTGGGAAAATCCCATGCGTAGCTCTAGATCAAAGGCTTTGATTGAATATTTTTAACATGTGTAAGCTGAGAAAATCCATGACTTAACATAAGAAAAAATTTAGAAATGATGTGAACACCATGTGCACTATGAAAAGGGAGTAGTTTGTCGAGTTTTGCATAGCTGATCAAAGAGAGGAAATTGTCAATGGGTCATTGCAATTTGAGAAAGTTCTTGAGAGTTTTTGTGAGATAAATTCACTAACATTTCTACCAGTAAAACCCATGACTGGCATGGGAAGGAAAGGTGGCAGATTTTATAGCTATCTTATAGTTTGAAGTCTCTTTCTAAATCTATATAAATAGGGGTCGATAGTTTCTTATTTGGTTGTTCATTATTGGTGTTCATTGTGATTGATCATTGATGTTCATTCATTGTTCTTTTGCTAAGTTATTTTTTGGAAGAGCATTATGAGAGCTTGAGAGTAATTATTTGTGAGTTTAGAGGATAAATTTTGTTGTGAGTTAAGAGCAAATTATTGAGTGTTGAGAGATTAGATTGATTGGTTAGATTGGAAATAGACTGTGTTGGAGAAGGTAGCAAGCTGAGTCATTGGCATCGTGCATAGAATAAAATTGTGAATTCTTTGTGGAAGCTATATTTTCTAGGAATGCTTAGTTATTCTTAACCATTACTCTTTTCTATTTTGATACTATTTTTTTCTATGGATTAAAAGTGTTTGTTCAATCATTCTTGCTCTTTGTAGTTTTTAAATAGTACTATGCATATAGCTTGAATTTATATATGTTGGGATAAGTTATCTTAATAGAATAATGCATTGCTACCATAATTTTAATGTTTGATTGACATAAGTTAAGTGAAGCTATCTAGAAGGTATTATGATAATATTCAAGATATAGTATGCTATATATAATGTTGGTATGAGTTATGTTGCATGGAAATGCAAAGGGATTGATATCATGTTAGAACTAATATGTCATCATTGTCTAGAGTATGATGTTATGTATACTTATGTTGGTATTTTAACCATGAGTGTAGATACTACATTCTTGGATGCTCATATTCCCTTAAAAGTAGGAATTTGGTTTATTCCCCAGGGATAGGGTATACACTTGAATGTGATTATATTGATATTCAACAATAGGGTTGGAAAATGTATTAGAGATATATACATTCTAATTACCTTTTTAAATGATATTATCTTATACTTGACCAAGATTCTATACCTAGTCATGGTATTCTAATCTTAAAGAAGAGGACTTTACGTCTTGGTAACCAAAATTCATAATGCGAGGAGACTTTAAGGTGCAAAAGAACAGACTTCTCTCAAGCTAAAAATATCCTCCAGATTATATATAAACTTAACATGTACATTTTAAACATGTGATTATAAGTGTCATATTGAGGGAAAGGATATATGTTATTTATGAATATAAAAATGTAGGTACCTTATATAAATGATGCAAAGGATAACTTGGAAAGAACCATGAGAAAATTGGAGATTCGTCGAAAGGTTCTTAGTTGAATTTATTAGAGGTTAAATAACTTATTATGTTGAGTTACTATTATTAGACAGTTCTATGAACATGAGGTTTTATATGAAATTTAATGTCAAGGATAGCTAGATTGGTTATGGCATCGTAGAATGATGGAGCCATATTAGATATGACAACAAAGAGCCTAGAACTCTATATGAGGAAGTAATCTCCAAATCAAGTTTAAATCTAAATTATTATACATATTGACATATTGTTAGTGATTTAGATAGACAATATGTGTTTAGTTAGTGACATGGTGTCATAAGTATTAACTAATTATGCATGAACTAGGAGAGTCGTTACTCCCATGATTAAAAGAAAGAACTTGATTAAGAGGTATTTTCTAGTCACAAGAATATTACAAATGTGTAATAAGGTATTCAAGAGGTTGGGTTAAACCTAATTGGTCAGTTAGATCAATATAAGTGCATTATCAATTTTGTATGGAATATTTTTTTATGCTATTTAAATCTTGAGGTCTAACCAAGGGAAGAGTATTGTCACGTACTGATTTTGTCGGTTATTTAAATGCAATTATTAATCATGAAAATATTTATGTTTATGCAAGATGATTATTTAAATTTAAATTGAAATGCAAATGCAAATGAAATGATTTGAAATGCATTATTATGACATTTGGGGTTTGTCATTGCTTATGAGAAATTTAATGCAAGTGAACGCAGGAACAGGTGAACGAGAATGAAGGCGAGAACATTGATCAAGTAGAGTCATTTTAGCCATTAGACGTTAATAAGAATGATGGAATCTCACACACCACTTATTTAATTATTAAGTGTGTTCATGATGATTAAATGGTTTAAATTTTTGGTTATTATGACTATGCTTTTGTTTGAACGTATTTGCAAAAAACAATTTGTTTGTTTTAAATGGAAATTTAAATAATGTTATGAGAAAATTGATTCTATTCAATTAATTACTTCTTTATGTAATATTTTCTATTTTAGTTAAAAATAATAATGCTTTTATTCTAAATTAATGGAATAAACTTCTAATTTGTGAAGTTATATAAAAATGTAAAATAGTGTTATTGATTTATTGATATCTTCTCATTTAAAAAAAATGAAAGAGGAAAGATTTGTTTGAAGAAATAGATAAATGTCAAAATAAGTTATTGAAAACAAATTAGAAAACAAGCATTATGTTCAAAATTCAAAATGGAATTCAAAAGAGTAGCTAACAAATTGAAAAAAAAAAATCTTTCAATCAATTTGAATGCAATTAAAAATTGAAACTTGGAGTTTGGCAATTTTTTCTAGAGATCAAGCATAAAAAAGTGGATCTAATTTTAATGACAACCACATCATTCGCATGAAATTGGAGAGAAAAGAGGAAATCCATTTTTGGGAAGAGTTGTAATTTTTATTTTTTTGATGGTCAATTTGCTAATTTTTTTCCGAGGTGCCAAAATAGAGGGAGAGCCTTTATTTTTCTTGGTTTCTTTTTATTTCTCATTATTTTCCCCATGCGCGGCCAGGGAGCTAGCATATACAACTTCAGTTTATAAGTTTAGGGGACTTCTTCTTATCATAGGCGTGAGACATAAGATACATATATCTCCATTATGCACGACTAGAGGAAGGGATGGTGAGGTGCAACCAGGAGAAAGAGTTTGGTATGTTTTCATAGAAAAAAAATAACTTGTGAAGGGTGTTTGATAGAAGGAAAGAAGGAGGCACGTGGTAGAGTGGGAAGGATAGGAGAATGTGTGGGGAGTAGGATTGGAGGATAGAAGATATACCCTCATGCGTGTGGGAGATGGAGAAGGGAAGGCACGGCTAGAGGGAACAAAGAACATCAAGAAATAAGGAGAGGTGTGAGGAGAGTGAGGAATAAGTGGAGTTTAATATAGAATAAAATAAATTTTCCCTCCATTCATTCCACACAGCCAGAAGACAAAGGTAAGAATAGAAAGGAGAATTATGTTGCTTGTGATACATGCACAAACACAGAGGAAATTCATAGCAAAAGAGTAGAACAAAAAATTGACAGAGAAAGAGAAGAATTCATTTCTAGATTTGGGAAAACACATAGCTACAGGTAGATTTGATAGCTAATTTTTTATTTCTCACATTCATAGCAATTTAATATCTAAGTTTAATTATTTTCCTTCTTTTCAAACAAAATGTGCATGTCACTGTTTTATCGAATTTAGGAAAAAGATCAAATACCAGACTGAAATTTTAGTAAAGACAAAGTATAGATTTGAACATAAAACTGTATAATGATCTTGAACATAAAACAATCAAGAGACAATAGATTTATTATTTTAGGAAATTCTAGTTTAGTAAAGATTCACACAAAAAAACGTATATTTCATTTAGATTTAGAAAAGCTTCAGAAAAACCAAAACTGCCAGATAAATTTAATTTTCAAAATGAATGAAACAAAAAAGATAGGGAAACTTTTACATAAATACACAGCTGAAAGTTCTTGGTTTAATTTAAAAGTATAAGATTAAACAATTCTGTTATTTCAACATGCTTGAAAAGTAAAATTGGAATTTGATAATTCTCAAGGAATGATTTAAAAAATTGCTATGATATGTTTTTGAAAAGATATTATTTTTTTAATGGAAATGTGAAAAACGAATTAGAAAAGAATTACTTTGAAGTGAAGATAAATTATATGAGTAAATGAACTAAAATAATGTGTGCTCATTTATGCCTATTTAAATATGTACTTAGATTACATACTTGAGATACACCTTCTTTTTGTTTATTTTATTATTTGATTTATATATTAATTTAATGTTATTTATGATTGAAAATGATGAAAAGACTTCATTAGAACCATTTTTGTCTGAGACTAGATTGTAGTTAAGATTTTTGTGAAAGATCATTTTTATTTTGAATGGAACCATGCATGCTTGATAAATGAATGTGCATGACATGTGTTTGGAAAGTTACCTTCTGGGATGGTTGCCAAATATGGGTTTTTAGAGAGTGTAGTTTTGCTTTTCCAAAACTACTATTATTTTTTGTGCATGGCATTTTACTTGGCCAAGTAACATAAGGACCATTGAAATAGATGGAATGAAATATACTCTCTACCATATCCTAGTATTGAACATGCTTTTTTCTTAAAGGAATTAGAAAAATGAAAATTCTTGTGGGTCTACTAGCTATACTAGGCACGCATCAGATTCCATCCTGCTTGTCGACTTCCTTTTGCTAAGCGATTCATGTAGGGTCGAGTATTCTTTGAATGACTAAGGAATTCCAAGGAAGCGTAAGCTTCGAGGTTAGGCAGAAAAAATGCCTGATTCTTGTTCTCCTCATCATGTTTGAAGATAAGTTATTGGATTGAAGATCAAAGGATGATTTCTTCATTTATGTATTATTGAATTCTTGAATTAAGTATTGTAGAGCTTAAGGCGACAGAATGCCTAAGTCTTGAATTGTAAACTTATGTTATAAATACTTTTGTATTATTATCAATGTTGTGTAAGATGACACGTGTATGAATTTAATTGGAAGTATTTTGAATCTATTTGTAGAATTTAAGTCGTTGTTTTGGAATCTTTTGGATTTTATGTAATATATTGAATGGAGTTTCAACTTTATTTAGAATATAAATAAATTTATTTAAGGAATTGTCGATGTTTTGAATTAAAGATTTTTTCTCTTTACATTTGGTATCAGAGCCCTAGGTTTGAATACTAGGGTCCTTTGTCCATTATGCTAAAGAAAAATTCCTTGATGTAGGAATTGTTGATACATAATGGGTACAAGAGGAAAAGGAGCTGTTGCAAGTAATGAGAATGACAGGTTGGATCCGATTCTCAGTCTTTTGAATTAGCGGGGTTCCAAAATGGATAATTTGGAATAGGAAGTTTGAGGAGTTAGGGAAGGACAAAACCCTCAAAATGAAATTCCCCAAAATCAGGAGCAACCCAATAATGAAAATCCAAGGGTTGAAGAAATACCAAATCCTCAAGCTAGGATTGAAGGAGAGTTGGTGAATGACTTGAAAAGGGTAGCATCACCCAAGTTTGATGGTAAGACCATCGATGATGGAGTTGAGGCCTGGGTAATTGAAATGGAAAAATATGTTGAGCTCAGGAATATGTCTAATGAGACCAAGGCAGTTTGGGTTGCATATCATCTTATTGGAGAAGCTGCTACTTGGTGGGATGATGAGAAGACTAAGAAGAAGTTACCACCAGGTGGGACTACATGGGAATTATTCTTGCAACTTTTTAGGAAGAGATGGCTTCCACAACTATTCTTTGATAGGAAGATGACAAAGTTTCAGAATCTGACACAAGGTGGTTTGACAGTTACTCAGTATTGGGAGAGGTTCACTAATCTCCTGAAGTACGTACCACAGTATCAAATGGATGAGTGGTTCCATATTCAGAAATTCATCCTAGGATTGAGGCCATAGATTGGATTTGATGTGGATATTCATAATCCATTTACTATGGATGAGGTATTTGAGAAGGCCATAAAACAAGAACAAAAGTTGCAACAGGTAGCAAACTATAGAAAGAATGTGAATGCTAGATCTAGATTTGGAAATAGGAAGTTCCAAAATATTAAGAGTAATAACTAGAGGGGTAACAACAATCAGTAGATAAGGAACCTGAAGAGAGGAACAAACTCTCAGGATAAATGAGAAGGAAACTATGGTGGAAACAAGAAAGTGAATAATAATAACACCAACTTCTCTAATACCAAGAACAAGATAGGTAGTCACCCAAGGCCACAAGGTGGATGTTACAATTGTGGAGGAGATCACTATGCCTTAAATTGCACTCAGCATACATGAGGTCAGCGAGGTGGGAACAATCGACGAGCACCGCAACACCAAATACATGCAAGGTTGACAACCGTCAAGAATGTTTTTAGGCTTCACCTATTCAGATGACAGGTAAGGTTTTTGGTTAATCAGTTTCCATTTTGATAGATACAACAGCTATTGAATTCTTTATTGATCTTAAAGTAGTTGCTAAGTTACCTATTAGACCTGGTTATATGTCACATGCATGGATGGTTCAATATGGAAATTGAGCAAAGAAGAGGGTAGATTCATGTCTATATTGCAGTGATTTAGAGCTACTTGATTTCTAGAACCAAGTTAACCTATATGTAGCACCATTGGGTTCATATGATGTGATCTTAGGGATCAATTGGTTAATTGAGCATAAAGCTATAATGAACTGTGAGGATAAGGTTGTGAGTTGTTTGGATGATTTTGGACATCCAGTTGAGATTTTTGGATCTCAAGAGCCTCTAGAGTTGAGACATATCTTAGCCATCCAAATAAAGAAACCAAATATGAAATGATGTTCTATTTATGCTATTTTGGTGAGTGACTTGGATAATGTCCAGCAAAGTCCAGAGGGCTATCCAATTCTCAAGGAGTTCTTGGATATCTTTCCTGAAGAACTTACCGAGTTACCACCAAAGAGAGAATTTGATTTCTTGATTGAACTTTTACCTGGAACTAAGTCTCAATCCAAGGCTCCATATAGAATGACTACTATAGAGCTATATGAGCTGAAGGTTCAATTACAAGAGTTATTGAAATAGGGATTTATTAGACCAAGTGTATCCCCATGGGGTGCACCAGTAATCTTTGTGAAGAAGAAGGATGGGACCTTGAGACTGTGTTTTGATTACAAAATGTTGAACAAGGTTACCATTAAGAATAAGTATCCTTTAACTAGGATAGATTAATTATTTGATCAGATGAAAAGGGTCACAGTGTTTTCTAAGATTGATCTTAGATCAGGTTACCACCAGCTAAGGATTAAGGAGGAGGATATTCCAAAGACAACCTTTCGAACTTGGTATGGACATTATGAGTTCACAGTGGTACCTTTTGGTCTAACGAATGCCCCAGTGGCATTCATGAATCTAATGAACAATATATTTAGAGATTTTTTAGATGATTTTGTGCTTATATTCATTGATGATATTTTGATTTACTCTAAGTCAGAAGAGGAGCATGAGAAGCACTTGAGGATATTCTTGCAATGACTAAGAGATCGAATTTTTTTTGGTAAGTTTTCGAAGTGTACTTTATTTCAGAAGAAGGTTCACTATTTGGGACATGTCATATCTACTGAGGGCAGTGATAACTTTAAGAAAACCCCCTAAAAATATATATATAAAATCCTGGCGAATCTTTCATTTTTTGAGGAAAAAAATTAATTTCTATTGGCGAAACTTTCCTTTTTTTTGAAAAATATAAGTTTTATTGGTGATTTTTTTACATCACTAAAATTTTGTAGAAAATTTTGGCGAATCTTGAAAAATAATAGGAAAATGCATTAATTATGATGGTGAATCTATCCAATCTAAAAAAAATTCTCATGGAAAAGTAGGGGCCCGAGGGTGGAGATTATCGATGAGTTGAAGGGGTAGACTATAATATTTACTTTCTACCATTATTTTATAATATAATATAATGGACCTCATTATATTCTACAAGGTAAAATGTAACCATGATTTATAATTCTCATGGGGGCTCAAAACTTCTTTTAGATCATTGGTCTAACAACCCTTGTTGTACACTATAAGGTGAAATTTACCCACAATCTATAATGCTCGTGATACCCAAAATTGTGGGCCCCATGAGCATTACAGATCATGTGTACATTTTACCTCATGGAATACAACAAGGGCCATTAGATTATATTTAAATCAATGGTGGAAACTAAAGATTAGAAATATGGTTTTAAAGCAACTAATAGTTATGATATACTATTGGCGAATTAATAAAGATTTCTCCAATAATTTATAAAATTAAGGCGAATCTGATCTAATCATGTATCAAATATTATGGCGAATTTTTGAGTTAATTTTTTTAATAAAATAAATTATTTGGAAATTTAAATACGACTATAATTATATTTTGTAAAAATGTGGCGATTCAAGTCACATTGTAGCTCAAACTATTAGCCAATTGGTGAATATTAGCCACTAAAAAAATCACTGGCTAAGGGAAGCTCAGTTGATCCTACGAAGATAGAAGCAATTGTGGATTGGCCAACACCGTAGAGTGTTACTGAAGTTTGTAGTTTCATGGGACTCGCAGGATACTACAAGAAATATGTGGAAGGATTTTTCAGGATAGCAACACCTATTACTTCTCTTCAGAAGAAGGGAAGGAAATTTGAGTGGACTGAGAAGTGCAAGGAAAAATTTCAAATTCTTAAAAAAATTTGACATCGACACCAGTTTTGACTATACCAAATCCTAATGGGCACTTCATAGTGATTACAGATGCTTCAGGTGAAGGTGTAGGAGTGTGTTTATGCATGAAGGGAAAGTGGTTGCATATGAGTCTAGGAAACTAAAACAATATGAATTGAATTATGTGCCACATGATCTTGAGCTTACAGCTATTGTTCATGCATTACAAATGTGGAGACATTATCTCCTAGGGAAACCATTTGAGCTAAAGACAAATCATTTAGGACTTAAGTACATCTTTACACAACCAAACCTCAATGCGAGACACATGAGGTGGCTTGAGTTCCTAAGTGAGTATGATTTTGGTATTGAGTATATCAAGGGAAAGGAAAATAGAGTTGCAGATGCTCTTAGCAAGAGAAGACATCTCTCTACTATGTTGACCACAAGGTCAAATTTGAGACAAGTGTTGCAGTATCTTCCAGTAGATGAGCATTATGAGAGGGTCAAGCAAGCCTTAGAGGAAGATCCTTTAGATCATAGATTTGATGGATATGTGATGGAGTATGATGGTATTTTGAGATATCAGGGAAGGATGTATATCCCTAATGGTGGAGACTTGAGGAAGTTGATTCTAGAAGAAGTTCAGGATGCACCTTACTCAGGGCATCCAAGAGTTACGAAGATGGTAGTAAAGTTGAAGACTTTGTATTTTTGGCCTAAGCTCAAGAAAGATGTTATGGAGTACGTGGCTAGATGTTTGGAATGCCAGCGAGTCAAAGCTAAGCATGTGCATCCAACAAGACTTTTGTATCCCCACGATATACCTGAGTATAAGTGACAAGTAATCAGTATGAATTTTATCTAAGGATTACCTTTGAGTAGGAATAGACATGATACCATCTTAGTAGTCATTGATAAGATAATGAAGGTTTCACATTTCATACCTAGGAATCTAAAAGATGGATCATTGATACTTGCGAAGAAATTTGTGCAAGAGATATTTCGATTACATGGTGTACTAGAGACCATTATTTATGATAGGGATACCAAGATGACATCTAGGTTTTGGACAACACTGAATGCAACTTTAGGAACTAAATTGAATTTTAGTTATGCATATCACCCACAAACTGATGGCCAAATAGAAAGGGTCAATCAGGTTGTTGAGGACTTGTTGAAGATGTACTGCGTGGATCAACAGTACAAGTGGGAGGAATATTTTCCATTGGTTGAGTTTTCTTACAACAACTCATTTCATGCATCTTTGGGTATGGCACCTTTTGAGGCACTTTATGGATGAAAATATCGCACACCCATTAGTTGGGATAGGATGGAAGATAGGATCATAATTGGTCCAGATATGCTCAAGGAAATGGATGAGAAAATGAAGTTGATCAAGGGTAGGTTGAAGGAAGCAACTAGTAGACAGAAGAGCTATGCTGATAGGAATAGGAATTTCAAACAATTTGTTGCAGGAGATAAAGTTTTTTTGAGGGTTAAACCTCATAAGAGCTCTATCTCATTTGGGAAATCATCAAAGTTGGCTCTGAGATTTGTGGGACCCTTTGATGTACTGGAAGTTATTAATCTAGTTGCTTTTAGACTAGCGTTACCACCTGCTCTAGCTCGACTCCATAATGTATTCCATGTTTTTTTATTGAAACCATACCATCGTGATGCATCTCATATACTTGATTGGCGTTCATCACAGGTATAAGATCCAGGGGTGGTGCTAGTGGAGCTCATCTGAATCCTAGATAGGCATAGCATTAAGTTGCGTAATAGGGATAGTACTCAGTACAAGGTCTAGTGGGACCAGTATACTAAGGATAGTGCTACATGGGAGGATTCTGAGACAATTGACCATCATTTTCCTCATTGTCTTTCTTAGAATAGTATTTTCTTTATGCAGAGATACTTGATACTCTAGTTTTTGATTCACATGTTGTAAAATTTGATAGCGTGGATGCTACTATGATTTGTTTATGCTTATGTTTTTGAGAACTATGATGTTAGTTATTATTTCATTATGATTGAGATACTATGATTTACTAATTGTGATATTGTGTTTTATTGATTGAGATATTATGCTTATTGAATGATTAATAAGACATCGCAACGATGTCTCTTCCAAGAGGGGAAGGATGTCATGTACTGATTTTGTTAGTTATTTAAATGCAACTATTAATCATGAGATTCTTAATGTTTATGCAAGATGATTATTTAAATTGAAATTGAAAATTTAAATTTAAATTTAAATGCAAATGAAATGATTTGAAATGCACTATTATGAAATTTGGGGTTTGTCATTGCTGATGAGAAATTGAGTGCAAGTGATTGTAGGAGCAAGTGAATGAGAATGAAGGCGAGAACATTGATCAGGTAGAGTCATTTTAGCCATTAGACGTTAATAAGGATGATGGAATCTCACACACCACTTAGTAAATAATAAAGTATGTTTGTGATGATTAAATGGTTTAAATTTTAATGGTTATTATGACTATACTTTTGTTTGAACGTATTTGCGAAAAATAATTTGTTTTTTTTAAATGGCAATTTAAATAATGTTATGAGAAAATTGATTTTATTGAATTAATTACTTCTTTATGTAATATTTTCTATTTTAGTTAAAAATAATAATGCTTTTATTCTAAATTATTGGAATAAAATTCTAATTATGAAGTTATATAAAAATGTAAAATAGTGTTATTGATTTATTGATATCTTCTCATTTTAAAAAAAATGAAAGAGGAAAGATTTGTTTGAAGAAATAGATAAATGTAAAAATAAGTTATTGAAAAAAAATTATAAAACAAGCATTACGTTCAAAATTTGAAATGGAATTCAAAACAGTAGTTAACAAATTGAAAAAAAATATCTTTCAATCAATTTGAATGCAATTACAAATTGAAACTTGGAGTTTGGCAATTTTTTTTGGAGATCAAGCATAAAAAAGTGGATCTAATTTTAATGACAACCACATAATTCACATGAAATTGGAGAGAAAAGAGGAAATTCATTTTTGGGGAGAGTTGTAATTGTTATTTTTATGATGGTCAATCTGCTCATTTTTTTCCGAGCTAGAATAGAGAGAGAGCCTTTATTGGTTTCTTTTTATTTCTCATTATTTTTCCCATGCGCGGCCAGGGAGCTATCATATATAGTTTTAGTTTAATGCGCGGCCAGGGAGCTATCATATATAGTTTTAGTTTATAAGTTTAGGGGACTTCTTCTTATCATAGGCATGAGACAAAAGATACATATATCTCCATTATGTGTGGCCAAAGGAAGGGATGGTGAGGCACGGCTAGGAGAAAGAGTTTGGTATGTTTTCATAGAAAAAAATAGCTTGTGAAGGGCACATGACAAAAGGAAAGAAGGAGGTGTGTGGCAGAGTGGGAAGGAGAGGAGAATGTGTGGGGAGGAGGATTGGAGGATAGAAGATATACTCTCATGTGCATGGGAGATGGAGAAGGGAAGGCACGGCTAGAGGGAACAAAGAACAACAGGAAATAAGGAGAGGTGTGAGGAGAGTGAGGAATAAGTGGAATTTAATACAAAATAAAATAAATCTTCCCTCCATTCATTCCACACAACCAAAATATAGAGGTAAGAACATAAAGGATAATTTTGTTGCCTGTGATACATGCACAAACATAGAGGAAATTCACAGCAAAAGAGTAGAATAGAAAATTGACAAAGAAAGAGAAAAATTCATTTCCAAATTTGGGAAAACACTCAGCTATAGGTAGATTCAATAGTTAATTTTTTATTTTTCACATTCATAGAAATTTAATATCTAAGTTTAATTAGTTTCCTTCTTTTCAAACAAAAATGTGTCTGTCACTGTTTTTATTGAATTTAGGAAAAAGATCAAATACCGGACTGAAACTCTAGTAAAGACAAAGTATAGATTTGAACAAAAAATTGTAGAATGATCTTGAACATAAAACAATCAAGAGACAATGGATTTATTATTTTAGGAAATTCTGGTTTAGTAAAGATTCATACAAAAAAATGTATATTTCATTTAGATTTAGAAAAGCTTCAAAAAAACCAAAACTGTCAAATAGGTTTAATTTTCAAAATGAATGAAACATAAAATATAGGGAAACTTTTACAGAAATACACAGCTGAAAGTTCTTGGTTTAATTTAAAAGGATAAGATTAAACAATTATGTTATTTCAACATGCTTGAAAAGTAAAATTGGTATTTGATAATTCTCAAGGAATGATTTAAAAAATTGCTATGATATGTTTTTGAAAAGATATTATTTTTTTAATGGAAATGTGAAAAATGAATTAGAAAGGAATTATTTCAAATTGAAGATAAATTATATGAGTAAATGAACCGAAAGAATGTGTGCTCATTTATGCCTGTTTAAATATGCACTTAGATTACATACTTGAGATAGGAGCCGGCTAACTGCTAGACAAAATTCACCTATGTACATGCAAAAAGGCATAAAACCATACATAAAAACATGATTTAATATGCATGTAGCATACATAAAATTCCATCCAAAACTATATAGAGGGACCCACCAAGCTGCAAGCGGAACTAACGGAGAGGATGACGGACAACACGGTGAATGTTTAGTTTTTCTGCCCTTTACCTCTTTCTTTAGTTCAAATTAAACCCGCCCTTTACCACTTTCTTCAATTCAAATTAAACTTAAAATGATGCAACTACAGAAACAAAAAATTTCCTCAGACATATGCACACGTCAGCCAAATGTATACTCATACAAAAATCAAAGGATACGTCAGCCATATGCAAACACCAGTATCCTCCCTGCCTGGGTTAAAATGGGAGCTTTGGAACAACATATGGACATACTTCACAAGATAAGGAACTTTGTAATTGCAACTGCCTTGGCAGCCATGCATCCAAAATGTGGAAGTATGTACAAGGCACATGAACTGTTTGACAAAATTACTTCAAGAGATGTCACCTAATGGAATGCTATGATTTCTGGATATTCACAAAAGCTTCTGAAGATGGAGGGTCTTCCAAAGCAAATATCCAGGCATTGGCAAGTGAATGCATAAGCTACTCTGGGCATTGAGTATGGTCTACAAATAGCTGCCCCATGACATGAATGTTGAGCTAATTAGCAGTCTGTTTGCTGCCCTTTCTTCTTTGCAATCTGTAAATGGATAGAAATCAAACAAATTCCAATCGCGGTATATGATTTTTGTAGAAACCTAGCAAGTATTGGTTCGATTTGATCTATATGCTATTAAAGACTAGTTCAATTTATAAAGGCATGTGTAAATTTATATATTTATATGAGATTATGTTTGGAGTTGGATCTACAACATTTTAAAGTATTTTAGATCAAAGTTTTCTTTCGAATAGGTTATGTTAAATTGAACCCAGATATGGTTTCTTTTTAGAGTATTTAGTTATCTTAGAATCTAAAAGTCAATAGTCAGCATATTGTTTGTTACTTTGAAAGTTAAAGAAGGTTTGACTTTCAAAATGACAAACAACACTATAGTTATTTAAGCTCTTTCCTTTTTAGGAGCTTATGTTGATATTCATTTTTATATATGTATTTTATATCTTGATTTGTTCTAATTCTTTCTTGTAAATACAAGTGTAAGCTAATAAAGTTGCTCACTTATAGATGTTACTTGACAATTGTGGTAAGACACTTTTATGGTTGTTAGAATCTCATTGATCTCTCCCTCATAGAAGATAGTCCCCTTCTTGTGGATGTCAATGTGGGCATAGTCTTAATGGTCATAAACACAATTCTAATGGTTCAGATGGTCCTTCACCACTTTAGCATAGAGCTTGGGTAGGTGAGGTAGGTATAAAGAGAGTTAGGGAGAGAGGGAGGGAGAGAGAGGGGAGGAGGAGGGATAGAAGGAGGGAGAGAAAGAGGGAAGGAGAGAGATAGGGATAGGTATAGAGAGTGGTAGGGTTGGAGGGATAGAGGGAAGGAGGGAGATAGGGATTATTAGGGTGGGAGGGGTAGGTATAGAGAGAGTTAGGGAGGGAGGGAAGGAGGGGTAGGTGGAGAGAGGTTGTGTGTGTGTTTATGAGGGAGATAGAGGGGGAAGGAGGGAGATAGGAAGTGGTAGGTGTGAGGGATAGAGGGAGGGAGAGAAAGAGGGAAGGAGGGAGATTAGAATTTGTAGGGTGGGAGGGATAGAAAGACCCAAAATGGACTTAGTAGGAGGGGGAGATGCGATGGTGGATTGTGGGAAATAGGCACCAAAATGGATTTATGGATTTAATAATTAATACCTTCTATATAAGGCTTTTGAATATTTCAAAGTATCATCCACATGCCTTATAACCACATTTCAGGAAATTTTTGAATGATTAATTACGATGATTGCATCAATTACATGGTAAAAGTGAGCCTTCTTAAATTATTCAATTAATTAATTATAGTGTAAAGATGGATAGTATTAATCATTTATACTTTCATGCAATGGATTAATGCAATGATGATAGATGTTCAGTTTAGGGTTTAGGATTTAAGGTTTAACCTAATGGATTAATGCAAAAATGATGATGGATTAACCTAAAGAGAGACACAAAGATGGTGTTGAAAGACCTTATAATGAAGAAATTGAACAAAGAGGAAGTAGTAGTTCATAATAAAATAAAAGAATAGATTAATATTAGATAGATGGATGGTGATATGGTAGATGTAGTGAAACAACCTTCATATGATTGTATTTTAGATGTGGAATAGAAGGAAATAGAGTATTTGAATGTTTCCAAATAAAATGGAGTATTGATAAAAGACATAAAGGTTTCACAAGAGTTACAATGCTTATAAAGAGTCAATCAGATGCGAAATCCCAATAAATAAATTAGAGAGAGATAAGTCATTGATCATGAAAAGAATTCTGTTAAATAGTGATGGTATCGATAAAGAGCTAGTACAAAGGAGAAGTATCTTAGAAATATATACAAGACTAAATATAAGTATCTTTAGAATATCCAAATCAATTAAAAACCAACACAATTATAGAAATAACATAAGGTACTAGTCAGTGACCAATGTTTGTTAAAATTTAAGATAGGTACATATCATGAGGAAGTATTGTATCATGTTAAAGGATATATGCCATTTATTTCTGGGAATCTTAGCCATGGTAGTATGAGAATAAACTCATACATTTTTATAAAGAGAATACTTAGAATATGATGGACATAAAGAAGGTATGGTTAAACTAGAGGAAATATCTTGAGACTATTCTATAGTGGTTCAACATGCAAAATGATAATCCTATAAGTATTCCTTTACCAATATCCACTAAGTTGAGCCTACAACAATGCCCTAAATCTATGGAGGGAAGGATAGATCTAGGGAGTGGTAGGATGGGAGGGATAGGTATAGAGAGAGAGAGGGATGGATGGTAGGTTGAGAGAGGTTGTGTGTATGTGAGGGAGAGAGAGAGGAGGAAGGAGGGAGACAGGAAGTGGTAGGGATAGAGGGAGGGAGAGAAAGAGGGAAGGAGGGAGATAGGGAGTGGTAGGGTGGGAGGGATAGAGAGAGGGAGAGAAGGAGGGGTATAAGGAGTGGTAGGTTGGGAGGGATAGGTATAGAGATATTTAGGGAGGGAGGGAGGGGTAGGTGGGGAGAGGTTGTGTGTGTATGTGTGAGGGAGAGAGGGAGGGAGATAAAGAGGAAAGGAGGGAGATAGGGAGTGGTATGGTGGAGGGATAGAGGGAGGGAGAGGAGGGAAGGAGGAAGATAGGGAGTGGTGACAAATTTGGTTTTATATGATAAGGAAAAGGAAAAATTAGATAAAGGGAGAGAGAGGAAATAAGGGAGACATGGAGAGGTAGGTAGAGAGAGGTAAGGTTGAAGGAATAGAGGGAGAGGTAGGTAGAGAGATTGAGGAAAAGATGCAAATGAAAAATTTCCTCATCTCCATTGCTCTTACCTATTAACACACCCTACTATTCATTGTCATGATCTTCTAACTTTTTTTTTCATATCTTTTACTTGAATCTTTAGATCAGTTTCTCCCTCACCAACCCTTAGGATAGAAACATCCCTTTCTTGGATAGAGGTTTCAATGTCTTGAATACTTTTATGTAGATTTGTAGCCACATTTTTCTTAGCTTTGAGAGTGTCATTACAATTAGAGAATGTAGATGTTTCTTTTAAAAATTTCTTTACAAGACTTGTCTACCTTTTTACATAAGGATTTCATGTCTCCACCTAATTGATTCTCTTTTTTTGCACTTAGATCTGATTTTTCATTTTCCTTGTCATCTATTTTCAATTGTATTTGTTCCATGGAATTCTTAAGTTCAAGAATCTTTGAGTTCATTTGTTCAACTCCACTTATAGCATCATTTCTCACATTCTTTACTTGCACACATTCATATGCAATGCAAAACCTCTTGACTTTATCCACTTTTACATTTCCATTTGCCCATTGCACATACTGCACATGCACCTTCCTCAACTTCTCAAGAGTGGGAAGAATCTCTTCAGTCAATACACTACCTATCTCATTCACTTTGGTTTGCTTCTTCATATTTATTTTCTCAGCTTAATGTCTTTTAGATTGCATCTCTCTCTCAATAGCCTTAAGCTCCTTTTATTTTGATGATAAATTCATCTTCTTATCTTGTACTTCCTTTTCTAAGTGGTTAATTTTATTTGTCTATTCTTTTGCTACAATTTCAACACTTCCAACTATTTATTTTGCATCTACAAGTTGATCATGACATATTTTTCCTCATCCTTGCTACTCTTACCTATTAACATCCCATAGATACAGTTTTGTTGATTCAAGTGTTTTTGGGTCCCTATGTCCCACAATCCACCAACACATCTCCCCCCTTCCCTCTCTCTCTCCCTAGAGTATGTTATTTTTGTCCTTCATCATAGTGTAAGTATTCTCTTTATACAAATGTATGAATTAATTGATTTGGATATTCTATTTACATACTTATATTTAGTCTTGTATATATTTCTAAAGATACTTCTCCTTTGTACTAGTTCTTTATCTATACCCATCTCTCCCTCTTTATTTAGAAAGACATAAAATAAATTTTATTCATCTCAATTCCAGTCTTATGAATTAAAAAATGTATACCGTTCTATGACTAAGTTAAGAGGCTTCCAAGGGTATACCACATGTGTAGACCTATTAGGATTGGAATGTGTGCTAGAAATTAGAAACTAGAAATTATTCAATGGTAGGAAATATAAGATGTCTAGAAACACTTTGTATCATGTTGTAGACACACTAATTCCACCATATTTGATCTTTAATCCTACATATTAATTCATCCTAGCCAATTCCCTATAACATCACCATGTTGACTAATTAATTTAATTACTTAATTAATTGCACCATGTCATAACATTATATTTCCAATTTATTTATCTATAAGCCCCCTTTTCCTTAGCTTTGAGAGTGTCTTTATGATTAGAGAATGCAAATTTTTCTTTTAACAAGTTATTTTCAAGAATTTTCTACCTTTTTAGATAAGACTTTCATGTCTCCACCCAACTAATTCATTTTTTCTATACTTAGATCTGATTTTACCTTTTCCTTATCATCTATTTCCAATTGTTTTTGTTCCATGGAATTATTAAGTTCAAAAATCTTATCATCTAGGGAAAGTGCTACTATACCCTTTAATCCTTGAATTGCATCATCCTGCACAATAAGAGTATGAAAATACAACCCTTTACCCTTCATTATCATCGAAACATTTTATAGTAGGTGTGTGCTACCATTTTCCTATTAAAAATCATCCAACCATACCAAGAATATGTTGGTTTAAAGACAACTCCACATACCATTCATAATATTCAATCAAGCATATATGAGATACTATATCAAATGGAACCTTGCATAATCAAATTGCATGGATTATGATTTTATTACAATTTTGGATTGGAAGGAGTGATGGAATAATAAGATCATGAAAAAGAAGTTAGAAGATCATGAAAGGAATACCATAATAATTACATTCTTGGTGTGTACGAAACAAAAAAAAAGTTCATAAGGAAGTAACTGACAGGGGACAGTGTGTTTTCTAACACTGCAAATAGTGTGAGTAGTCAAAAAGTTAAATATTTCATTTTTTGGAAATCCTACAAAGATCTTCCATTTAATTTTCCAATCCATATCATTAGCCACCCTTTCCAATAAACCTCCTCTTAACACTTGGTTATTTCCTCTTGATATCTCTCATCTATTGTGATCCCTTGATCTTTGAATTACACCATTCCTCACAACAAGAGTCTAAAAATAGAAGCCTTTAAACCCTTCATTATCATCAATACATTTTCTAGTAGGTGTTTTCTACCATATTTCTATTAAAAATCATCCAACTATACCAAGATTATGTTGGTTTAAAGATAAATCCACATTCCATTAGTAGTATTCAATCAAGCATCTAAGAGAACATATCAAATAGAGCAAGGGTGCACTCCATTTTAACCCTATCTAAGGAGCAAGGTTATTTAAAGTAAAATATATTGTCTATTTTCTTTATCTTTATCTTTATGTTTATTTCCTTATTTCATTTTCTTGTCTTTAGAATAGAAAAATGTTTTTAGGTAGTGATCCCCAAAAGAAAATAAAATACCTTTGGTTCCTTGTGAAAATGTATGTAGATCAAACTCATATGGTTGAATAGGTACAAGAATCATTTCCATCCAAAATAAAGATTTGAAATAAAGATAATTTGGTTAATGGGATGGGAGATATGTAATGATTATGATGGACAGATGCATGGATAGTGAAAGGAATTTGATGGACTAAAGATTCTTAGATTAATAAATTTGTATTAGCCTAAAATTAAACTAAAATTAGCCTAAAATTAGCCTAAAATGGTGGGAGAGGTAGAGAGAGGTGGTATGTGAGATAGAGAGAGAGAGGGGGGTATGTAGAGAGGGGTAGGTATACCAAGGGAGTTGTGGGTGGGAGGGATGGAGGGAGCGAGAGAGAGAGGGAAGGAGAGAGTGAGTGATAAAGTGGGGGTAGATGGAAAGATAGAGAGGGGGGAGAGATGGACAAAGGGAGGGAGAAGAAGGATAGGAGGAATAGTGAGAGAGGAGTGATAGAGAGAATTATAGAGGAATGGGGGGAGAGAGAGTTCTAGTGAGGTAGCATGGGAGTGATAAAGGGAGAGAGGAAATAAGGGAGACATGGAGAGGTGGGTAGAGAGAGGTAAGGTTGAAGGAATAGAGGGAGACGTAGGTAGAGTGAGGGGAGATAGGGAAAGTAGAGAAGGAAGGGGAGAGATAAGTATATAAAGGGGGGAAGTTGGGAAGGAGGGAGATGTAGGTGGAAGGAGGGAGATGTATGTAGAAAGAGAGGTGGGAAGGATGGATTGAGGGAAATGTAGGTAGAGAGGGAGAGGGTGAGTGGAGATAGAGAGGGAGGGAGGGAGAGAAAGAGGGAAAGAGGGAGGTGTAGGTAGAGAGGTAAGGGTGTGTGCGAGGGAGATAGGGAGTGGTAGGGTGGGAGGGATAGAAACCAGTATACATTCCTTATCTCCCATCACTCTCTCTACCCATATACTATTGCAAAACCCTCTACATGTAACAAACCAACTGGTTAGTCACCCCTCAGGTCAATTTTACTAGTCAAGCCTTACCTCTCTCTACCTACCTCTCCATATCTCCCTCATGTCCTCTCTCTCCCTTGGACAGTGTGTTTTCCAAAAGGGGACAGTGTGTTTTCCAATAGGGGACAGTGTGTTTTCCAACATGGAACAAAAAAATGCTCACATTATTTATAGTGTTGGAAAGTGCACTGTCCCTTGTCAATTATTTCCTTATGAATTTGCAGTGTTGGAAAACACACTGTCCCCTATGTAGGAAATAATTGACAAGGGACAGTGTGTTTTCCAACATTGCAAATAATGTGAGCATTTTTTTGTTCCTTGTAGGAAAACACACTGTCCCCTATTGGAAAACACACCGTCCCCTATTGGAAAACACACTGTCCCCTATTAGGTTTTTCCAATATTGGAAAACACATTGTCCCTTTTTTGAAACCACACTGTCCCTTGTTAGTTATTTCAACTATTGGAAAACACATTGTTCCCTATTAGTTTTTTCCAATGTTGGAAAACACACTGTCCCTTGTTAGTTATTTCCCCTGCTAGAAAGCACACTGTCCCCTATTAGTTAAATCCTAATCCATTTGATTTCTTATATACAAATGAAATCCTATAGACTAATTCCTTTATGTATTTAACATGGTCCGCAATGTCTACCAAAAGTAAAAAAATTCATGGATCATAGTCATAAATTATGGATGTTGGTAAGCCAAAATGGACCCAAACATGAGTGAAGAAAAGATACAAGCATTTATCATGGTGAGATTTTTATGAATGTGATATGATTCTCCTTTTATGCATTTAGATCTAATTTTTTCCTTTTCCTTATCATTTATTTCCAATTGTATTTGTTCCATGGAATTCTTAAGTTCAAGAATCTTTGAATTCATTTGTTCAAATTCACTTATACAATCATCTCTCACTTTATTTTTTTGTACAAATTCATGCACAATACAAAACCTTATATCTACTTATCTCTCCCCTTCCCTCTCTACTTTCCCTATCTCCCTCCTTCCCCCTCTCTCTCCCTCACACACATACAACTTCTCTCCATTGTCTCTCTCTACCTACCCCTCCCTCTCTCGCCTACCCTACCTCTCTTTATCTCCATCCTTGCATCTTTCTCTTCCTCCCTCTATCATCTCCAAGGTTATCTAATAATCAATAGATTATATGAGTCTCAAATAGGGAATTTATATCTATCTCCCCCTCCCTCCCTCTCTAATTTAACAATTACACAAACACTGACAATATAATTTGATGACATAATAAATTAACAAAAATATGAATTATTAATTCATATAATTGCATTTACTATCTCATCTCAAGGGCTTATAGCATGATACCTCAACCTTTAATGAATCACATACACAAGCACTATATAGAATATAATATTTTCAGTTGATATGTGATATAATACTCTTCACAATGTGATACTAAACTTCACCAATATTAACAAAAAAATATTTTGGAGCTATTAAAAAATCACCTTTGATTCATGACCAATGATATTTATATAGAGAGTGCACAAAATTATTTTGAATTATAAGGTATGTGAAACAAGCATTTGTATGTAGAAAATGAAATGAAAATATTCTTAATATGAAACCATAAATTCAAGAACTTTAACACTATTAAAGATAGAAAAAATACATAAATACACCAAGATATTACACCAACTATTGGATGAACTATCATAACAACCAATGACTAGATTTGAGGAATCAAATTGCATTAATGTGGATTCAAAATATGATAATCTACATGCATTTTAATTATTTTGATATGATACTAGTGGATGCAAGGATACCATCAACAACAAGCTAACATACAAACTTTCTTGCCCCTACCTACCATATTGACTATACAATTACATCATAGGGAGAGGATCATTACACCAAATAGATGTTTCATTACTATGATATATGGTTAGTTTTTGTATTAGTTAATAAAAACACATTCATTTGTGATTTGGGACACCAAGCCACTCTCACACATAATATTGCACAACAATCCTATTGGCTCTAAAAATCGCATGCCCTCTCCTCTACACCATTGGCTCAACTTTGAGAGTGTCTTTATGATTACAAAATGAAATTTTTTCTTTTAATGAGTTCTTTAAAATAATTTTCTACCTTTTCAAACAAGACTTTCATGTCTCCACCCAATTGATTCTCTTTTTTTGCACTAAGATTTGATTTTTCCTTTTCCTTATCATCCATTTCTAATTGTATTTTTTCCATGGAATTATTAAGTTCAATAATATTTGACTTCATTTTTTCAACTCCACTTATAGCATCATCTCTCACCTTAACACTAAATATCTCTCTCCTTCCTCTATTTCTCTCTCCATTAGGCTAAACCTTAAACCCTAAACCTAACATATCTCATCATTGCATTAATTCATTAGGTTAATTTTAGGCTAATATAAATTTATTAATCTAAGGGAGAGAGGGGGGGACGTAGGGAGATAGGAAGTGGTTGGGTGGGAGGGATAGATGGAGGGAGAGAAAGAAGGAAGGAGTGAGATAGGGAGTTGTAGGGTGGGAGGGATAGAGGGAGAGAAAGAGGCAAGGAGGGAGATAGGGAGTGGTAGGGTGGGAGGGAATGGAAGTAGGAATTATAACATTGTTTCCATTGCAAAATAAGTTTTCACATTTGAAATCTCAAGTAGAGTTGAAGTCATAAGATCTTTCTCTATTTCAAAATAGAGCTAAGTAGAATGAGCACCATACGTTGAAAGAATCAAATTCTATAGGAGAAGGCATCTTAAATAATATAGGAGAAGGAGGCACTAATGATGAATCAAACTTACTTCTCTCTCTCTCTATACAACCTTAATTCTATAATGAAGGTTTCTTCACCACATCTACCATATCATCCTCCCTCTATCTAATATTCATCTATTTTTTTTTTCATTATGAACTACTAGTTCCTCTTTCTTCAATTTCGTCATTATAAGGTCTTTCAACACCATATTTATGTCTCTCTTTGGGTTAATCCATCATCATCATTGCATTAATCCACTAGGTTAAACCTTCAACCATACAACCTAAACCTAAAATCTACCATCATTACATTAATCCATTGCATGAAACTATAAATGATTAATGTTATCCATATTTACACTATAATTGATTAATTGAACAATTGAAGGCTCACTTTTACCATGTAATTGATGCAATCATCATGATTAATCATTCAAAATTTCCCTCAAATGTGTTTATAAGGCATGTGGATGAGAGTTTTAAATATTCAAATTCCTTATAAAAGCTATGGATTATTAAAGAAGAAAGTGATAGAGAAACTAGAGTTTTTTAAACAATGATGGTATCGATAAAGAACTAGTACAAAGGAGAAGTCTCCTTAGAAACATATACAAGACTAAATATAAGTGTTATAAATTCAAAAAATGGTAGTAAATATATTTTAGCACCAAAAGAGATGGTATAAATTCAAACAATGTGTTTTCAAACAGGGGACAGTGTGTTTTCCAAAAGGGGACAGTGTGTTTTCCAATAGGAGACAGTGTGTTTTCCAAAATGGAACAAAAAAATGACAGTGTGTTTTCCAACATGGAACAAAACAATGATAGTGTGTTTTCCAACAGGGAAATAACTAATAGGGGATAGTGTGTTTTCCAACATTATTTGCAGTGTTGGAAAACAAACTATCCCTTGTCAATTATTTCCACAAGGGACAGTGTGTTTTTCAACATTGCAAATAATGTTGGAAAACACATTGTCCCTTGTTAGTTATTTCCCTTTTGAAAACACACAGTCATTTTTTTGTTCCCTGTTGGAAAACACACTGTGTCCACCTTCAAATTTTAGAACAACTCTTTGGTTATAGTGAAAATGACATTTCACTTTCTTGATATGATTGGAACAAAAAAATGGTCACTTTCTTGATAGTGTTTTTGCCAACATTGGAAATAAATAACAGGGGACAACGTGTTTTCCAACAATGGAAATAACTAATAGGAGATAGTGTGTTTTCCAATAGGGGACAACGTGTTTTCCAACAAGGAACAAAAAAATGACAGTGTGTTTTCCAATAGGGAACAAAAAAATGAGTGTATTTTCCAATAGGGAAATAACTAATAAGGGACAGTGTGTTTTCCAATATTATTTGTAGTGTTGGAAAACACACTATCTCTAATCAATTATTTCCACAAGGGATAGTGTTTTTTCCAACACTGCAAATAACGTTGGAAAATACACTGTCCCTTGTTAGTTATTTCCCTATTGAAAAATGCACTGTCATTTTTTTGTACCTTGTTGGAAAACACATTGTCCCCTATTGGAAAACACACTGTCCCCTTTTGGAAAACACACTATCCCCTCTTGGAAAGCACACTATTGGAAAACACACTTTGTCCACCTTCAAATTTTAGACACAATGTGTTTTCCAACAGGGGACAATGCGTTTTCCAAAAGGAGACAATGTGTTTTCTAATAGGGTACAAAAAAATGATAGTGTGTTTTCCAATAGGGAAATAACTAATAGAGTTTGGTTACAGTGAAAATGACATTTCACTTTCTTGATATGATTGGAACAAAAAAATGCCCACATTGTTTGTAGTGCTGGAAAACACACTGTCCCCTATGTAGGAAAAGTGGACAGGGGACATCATTAGAATGTAAGACGTCTAGAAATAAATAATAGGGGACAGTGTGTTTTCCAACATTGGAAATAACTAACAAGGGACAATGTGTTTTCCAATAGGGGATAGTGTGTTTTCCAACAGGGAACAAAAAATGCTCACATTATTTGCAGTTTTGGAAAACAGACTGTCATTTGTCAATTATTTCCTACAAGAGGGACAAAGTGTTTTCCAACACTATAAATTCATAAGGAAATAATTGACAAGGGACAATGTGTTTTCCAGCACTACAAGTAATGTGAAATTTTTTATGTTCCCTGTTGGAAAACACACTGTCCCCTGTTAGTTATTTCGAATGTTCTAAAATTTGAAGGTGGACTTAATTACATAACTGGCAAGGGACAGTGTGTTTTCTAACACTATAAATTCGTAAGGAAATAACTAACAAGGGAATATGTTTTCCAACTTCTCTTTTTACCTATCTCTCCTCCCCAACTTCCCCTCTCTCCTTTCCCTATCTCACCTCACTCTCTCTACCTAATTCTTCATCTATTCCTCCAACCTTACCTCTCTTTACCTACCTCTACATGTCTCCCTCACTTCCTCTCTCTCTCCCTTTATCCCTCCTATCCTACCTTGCTAGATCTCCTCCCCATCCCTCTATACTTCTCTATATCTCTCCTCTCTCACCATCCCTCCTAAACTTCTTCTCTCACCATATATCCTTACCAAGTTTCCTATCTCCCTCCTTCCCCTTCTCTCTCCCTCACACACACAACCTCTCTCCACTATCTCTCTCTACCTACCCCTCCCTCTCTCCCTAACTCTCTATACCTTCCTCACCTGCCCTACCTCTCTTTATCTCCCTCCTTGCCTCTTTCATGTATTTACTTTAAGATTCATTCTCATTTTAAGAGAACTATTCTCCTATATAATTTGATTAATCATTACTACAAGGTAGAGGAAAATTAAGTTATAATTCTAAAGGAGTATACCGTTTTGGCAACTCCTATCATCTTATAGACCTCATAATTGTCAGGAATTTAATTTTTGCATTAATAATTCCCCATACCTTCATCCCTAAAATTTTATTTTATACCATCCCTCATCCACATTTCTAGTCTATTCCATAATCCTCACCTAATCATTGATTGAAGATATTCTTCCTACTCTTCAAAACTTGATGAACATGTGCACTATGTGTAATGGGAAAATGGAAATGCAGAAGTGGATAAAATCAAGAGGTTTTGGAGTGATGGATGATAAAAGATAGGGAGTGGTAGGTTAGGAGGGATAGAAGGACCAATATACAAAAAAAAAAATTACACAAGGTTTGTTTGGTGGATGCAATCTTCTTTAAAAACCTTCTAAATAAATAACAAGGGACATAGGACATCATTAGAATGTAAGATGTCTAGAAATAACTAATAGGGGACAATGTGTTTTCCAACAAGGGAAATAACTAATAGGGGACAGTGTGTTTTCCAACAGGGGTTAGTGTGTTTTCCAACATTGGAAAAAACTAACAGTGGACAGTGTGTTTTCCAAGGGGAAATAACTAATAGGGGATGATGTTATAAGTGGATAAAGTCAAGATTTTTTGTATTGCATATGAATTTGTGCAAGAAAAGAAAGTTAGAGATGGTGTTATAAGTTGGGTTGAACAAATGAACTCAAATATTCTTGAAATTAAGAATTCCCTTTGTCCCTCTTTCCCCTCTCTCTCTCTCTCTCTTTCCACCTACCCCTCCCTTTATCGTTCACTGCCTCCTTCCCTCTCTCTACCTCCCTCTATCCTAAAAAAGTATCTTAAGAACCTTTGATATAAAAATGATTAAAAATCATATAGTGACAATTATAATATATACATGGGTTGTATTCAATAAGAATACCTCTCTACCTCTCCCCCCTCTCTCACATACACACATGAAAAGATGGAATCTACTTTGAAAACACTTAAAAAGAAGCAAACCAAAGTGAATGAGATAGATAATGTATTTATTGAAGATATTCTTCCTACTCTTCAAAATTTGATGAAGGAACATGTGCACTATGTGCAATGGGAAAATGGCAATGCAGAAGTGGATAAATTCAAGAGATTTGGAGTGATGGATAATTACCTCATTGAACAATTGTAATCTCTCTCATATATTATGATAACTTGATCCTTGAATTGCATCATTCTTGATAACCATATTTTGCAAAACACACTATCCCATATTGGAAAACACACTGTCCCTTGTTGGAAAACACACTGTGTCCACCTTCAAATTTTAGAACAACTCTTTGGTTATAGTGAAAATTAAATTTCACTTTCTTGATATGATTGGAACAAAAAAATCGTCACATTGTTTGCAGTGTTGGAAAACACACTGTTCCCTATGTAGGAAAAGTGGATAGGGGACATCATTAAAATGTAAGGTGTTTAGAAATAACTAACAGTGGATAGTGTGTTTTCCAATAGGGGATAGTATGTTTTCCAACATGGGATACTGTGTTTTCCAACATTGGAAATGACTAACAGGGATAGTGTGTTTTCCAACAAGGAACAAAAAAATGCTCACTTTATTTGTAGTGTTGGAAAACACACTGTTCCTTATCAATTATTTCCTTATGAAGTTGCAATGTTGGAAAACACACTGTCCCTTGATAGTTATGTAATGGAAATAAAGAAGCTATGGTTAAACTAGAGGAAGCATCTTGAGACTATTCTATAGTGGTTCAAAATGCACAATGACAATCCTATAAGTATTCCTTTACCAATATCCACTAGTTTAAAATTTTTGGTGCGTATAAAAAAAAAATATTCATAAGGAAATAACTGACAAGGGACAATGTGTTTTCCAAAACTGTAAATAATGTGAGCATTTTTTGTTCCAATTAGATGAAGAAAGTGAAATGTCATTTTTATTGTACCAAAGAGTTGTTCTAAAAGGTGAAGGTGGAATTCATTACATTCTTGGTGTGTACGAAACCAAAAAAAAGTTCATAAGGAAGTAACTAATAGGGGACAGTGTGTTTTCCAACACTGCAAATAATGTGAGTAGTCAAAAAGTTAAATATTTCATTTTTCGGAAATCCTACAAAGATCTTCCCTTTCTTTTTCTAATCCATATTATTAGCCACCCTTTCCAATAAACCTCCTCTTGACACTTGGTTATTTCCTCTTGATATCTCTCATCTATTGTGATCCCTTGATCTTTGAATTACATCATTCCTCACAACAAGAGACTACAAATAGAAGCCTTTAAACCCTTCATTATCATCAATACATTTTCTAGTAGGTGTTTTCTACCATTTTTCTATTAAAAATCAGCCAACTATACCAAGATTATGTTGGTTGAAAGAGAAATCCACATTCCATTAGTAGTATTCAATCAAGCATCTAAGAGACCATATCAAATAGAGCAAGGGTGCACTCCGTTTTAACCCTATCTAAGGAGCAAGGTTATTTAAAGTAAAATATACTATCTATTTTCTTTATCTTTATATTTATTTCCTTATTTCATTTTAAGCCATCTGAAATAATGTACCCCTTATCTGAAATTATGTACCCTTTTAAGCCATTTCCTATTTATAAAACTATTTTTCTCACATGAAACATGATTTAAGTCAAGGAACTTGTATATCCCCTTAATCCATCCTCTTAGGAATAGAGGTATAAAGGGATAGATGGATAGGGGGAGGGAGAGACATGGAGCGGTAGGTAAAGAGAGGTAAGGTTGAAGGAATAGAGGGATAGGTAGGTAGAGAGAATGATGGGAGATAGGGAGAGTAGAGAGGGAGGAGGAGATATAAGTAGATAGAGGGTGGAAGTTGGGAAGGATAGAGAGGTAGGTAGAAAGAGAGGTGGGTGGGATGGATTGACAGAAAGGTAGGTCAAGAGGGAGAGAGTGAGTGTAGATAGAGAGAGGGAGGGAGGGGGAGAGAGAGAGGGAAAGAGGGAGGGAGAGAGGTGTAGGTACAAAGAGGTAAGGTGCAAGGAATAAAGAGAGATGTAGCTAAATCTAGCTACAAAGGTAGGGTGGGAGAGGTATAAAGAGAGAGAGGGGGGAGGGGGAGATAGATAAGTACTTTTCAAATATTTCTCTCCCTCCCTCTATTATAATCTAGTGATAACTACTTTTCAAATCTATCTCTCCCTCCCTCGCTCACTGACTAGTACCTTATGTTATTTCTACAATTGTGAAATTTTATATGGACTTGGATATTCTAACCTTTTCAATTTTAACTTATCAACCATCTCTTTTGGTTCTAAAATATATTTACTACCATTGTTTGAATTTATAATACTTATATTTAGTCTTGTATATATTTCTAAAGAGACTTCTCCTTTGTACTAGCTTTTTATCGATACCATCACTATTTAAAAAAACTCTAGTTGCTCTATCAATTTCTTCTTTAATAATTCATAGCTTTTATAAGGAATTTGAATATTTAAAACTCTCATCCACATGCCTTATAAACACATTTGAGGAAAAAATTGAATGATTAATTATGATGATTGCATCAATTACATGGTAAAAGTAAGCCTTCAATTGTTAAATTAATAAATTATAATGTAAATATGGATAACATTAATCATGTATAGTTTCATGCAATGGATTATGCAATGATGATATTTGTTAGGTTTAGGGTTTAGGGTTTAAGGTTTAACCTAATGGATTAATGCAATGATGATGATGGATTAACCCAAAGAGAGACATAAAGATGGTGTTGAAAGAACTTATTTAATGAAGAAATTGAAGAGGGAGTAGTAGTTCATAATGAAATAAAATAATAGATGAATATTAGATAGATGGAGGATGATATAGTAGATGTAATGAAACAACCTTCATCATAGAATTAAGGTTGTATAGAGAGAGAGATAAGTAAGGTTGATTCATCATTAGTGTGTCCTCCTATATTATTTGAGATGCCTTCTCCTATAGAATTTGATTCTTTCAACGTATGGTTCTCATTCTATTGAGCTCTATTTTGAAATAGAGGAAGATCTTAGGACTTCAAATCTACTTGAGATTTAAAATGTAAAAAATTCTTTTGTAATGACAACAATGTTGCAATTTCTACTTCAATTCCCTCCCACCCTACCACTGCCTATCTCCCTCTTTGCCTCTTTCTCTCCCTTTATCCCTCCCACCCTACAACTCCATATCTCACTCCTTCCCTATTTCTCCCCTTCCCTCTATCCATCCCACCCTACCACTTCCTATCTCCCTACATCCCCCTCTCTCTCCCTTAGATTAATACATTTATATTAGCCTAAAATTAATCTAATGAATTAATGCAATGATGATATATGTTAGATTTGGGGTTTAGGATTTAAGGTTTAACCTAATGGAGAGATAAATAGAGGAAGCAGAGAGATATGTAGTGTTAAGGTGGGAGGGATAGAGGTACACATATAGAGAGGGGATGGGAGAGATATGCATAGAGATATTGAGAGGGAGGGAGGTGGAGAGAGGGAGGGAGGGATAATGTGAGGGGTAGGTGGAGAGAGGTTGAATTTGTGTGACAGAGAGAGGGAGGGAGAGAGAGGTGAGATAGAGAGAATGAGAGAAAGAGAGTAGAGAGGGATGTATTGAGGGAAGGGTAGGTAGATAGGGAGAGGGTGAGTGGAGATAGAGAGAGGGGGGGAGGGATGGAGGGATGGAGGGAGGTGTAGGTAGAGAGAGGTAAGGTAGGTGAGGTAGGTATAAAGAGAGTTGGGGAGAGAGGGAGGGGTAGGAAGAGATAGGTTGTGCGTGTTAGGGAGAGATAGAAAGAGAGGTAAGGTTCACATGTAGATAGGTAGGATATGAGGACCATCCACCTTATCTCTAGACATCATCATACAAGTGAAACTTTTCTTTTATTCCATTAGTCAACATCATCACCACATTTAAAACATATAGGTATAGATAGAGTTAGGGAGATAGGGAGGGCTAGGTGGAGATAGATTGTGTGTAGCACATTTTGAAGAGAATTGTATTACTTATCAACTCAAAAGATTATAAATTATACACTCGTTGTGTTTGTGATTAAAGTTGTGATTAAGAAATTTATAGAAAAATAATCAATCTAGAGAATGCACTCTTTAACGAACAAGTTGTGGATGAACAAGAAGAGGAAGATATAATTCTTTCAAAGATATTGAAAACTATTTAAAAAACTTATAAGGGACTTAAAATTTGGTGCAGTAAAAATGACATTTCCCTTTCTTCATCTTATTGGAACAAATAAATGCTCACATTATTTGCAGTGTTGGAAAACACACTGTCCCTTGTAAATTATTTCCTTTTTTTTTGTTTCGTACACACCAACAATGTAATGAAGTCTACCTTCAAATTTTAGAACAACTCTTTTGTACAATAAAAAAATTCACTTTCTTCATTTGATTGGAACAAAAAAATGCTCACATTATTTGTAGTGTTGAAAAATACACTATCCCTTGTCAGTTATTTCCTTATGAATTTGCAGTGTTGGAAAATACACTATCCCTTGTCAGTTATGTAATGAAGTCCACCTTCAAATTTTAGATCATTGGAAATAACTAATAGGGGACAATGTTTTTTCCAATAGGGGGCAGTGTGTTTTCCAATATGGAACAAAAAAATGCGCATATTATTTACAGTGTTGGAAAACACACTATCCCCTGTGTAGGAAATAATTGACAAGGGACAGTGTGTTTTCCAACACTAAATAATGTGAGTATTTTTTTGTTCCTTGTTGGAAAACACACTGTCCCTTTTTGGAAAACACACTGTCCCCTGTTAGTTATTTCCACTGTTGGAAAACACACTATCCCCTATTAGTTTTTTCCAATGTTGGAAAACACATTGTCACTTGTTGGAAAACACATTGTCCCCTGTTAGTTATTTCTAGACATCTTACATTCTAATGATATCCCCATCCAAAAACATTATCCCTATCCCTCCTTGAATCTATAAATCCAATTTGGGTGCCTATGCTCACATTATTCGCAGTGTTGGAAAACACACTATCCCTTGTCAATTATTTTCTTATGATTTTTTTTGTTTCCTAGGCACAAATTTTTCAATGAAGTCCACTTGAAATTTTGGAACAATTCTTTGGTACAATGAAAATGGCATTTCACTTTCTTCATATGATTGGAACAAAAAAATGCTCACATTATTTGCAGTGCTAGAAAACACACTATCCCCTGTCAGTTATTTCCTTATGAATAGTTTTTGTTTTGTATGCACCAAGAATGTATTGAAGTCCACCTTCAAATTTTAGAACAACTCTTTGGTATATTAAAAATGAAATTTAACTTTCTTCATTTATTTGGAACAAAAAAATGCTCACATTATTTGCAGTGTTGGAAAACTCACTGTCCCCTATCAGTTATTTCTTTGTGAAAAGTTTTTGTTTCATATGCACTAAAATTGTAATGAAGTCCACCTTCAAATTTTAGAACAACTCTTTGTTATAGTAAAAATGGCATTTCACATTTTTCATCTGATTGCAACAAAAAAATACTCATATTATCTCTAATGCTGGAAAACACACTATTCCTTATCAGTTATTTCCTTCTACAACTTCAAAGCTACAAGATGGGGAGGACGAGGAGGATTTGCAAGTGGGGGATACATAAAACTATCCAAACTCTCCTAAGGGGTGAGTAATTTTTTCGTGTACAGGTTTTTACAAGAGTATGTGGGTGGTAGGTTTCTTAACACTCAGTGTTTTCTAACATGTAAATTTTGAAGGTGTCTTTCATTGCATTCATACTCTTTAAATAATAAAGTTTTCATTACACTAATTACAGGTTGGAAAATATTGGGTGTTATTAAACCTGCAACCCACAATATTCGAAAACCCTCTACATGTAACAACTTGATTGGTTAGACACCCCTCAAGTCAACTTTATTAATTTTATGTATCTCCCACCTAAAACTCCCCGAGCTCTCCACCCTTGAGCTTAGAAAAAAAAAATCATATCACCCACAACCCATTGTGTTTTCCAAATTGTAATTATTTTGTGCAATTTAAAAAAAAATTGGAACTATTGATATTTAAAATACCTTAAAAGATTTTTGGTATGTCACAAGGAGATATCACCTTTGATCAATCCATTGAAATTGAACAATTTTGAAATTTATAGACAAGTTCCTAAGCAAGTGAATTATTTACTCTTTTGGTTGCACCATATTGAATGTGTTGCTATGTATTATTCTCTAGAATAATTGTCTTATGATCTCTTAAATATTATTGAATGATTAAGTTATTAAAATGAATTCATTAAATTTCTTTAAATACTATTACAAAATATTAAATTATGTCAAGAGTGTCTTTAGTCAAATGAAGATAGAAGGATAAGGGAGTCATTCATCCAAATTTAAAAATTTAAAATTAAATGAGTGGGTTAAATGTATTTTGTTTTAGAATTGATGACAAAAAATAAGTTTCTAATGTAGATTTAAATCAATTTATCATTATTATGAATTTATCTATTTTGATCCAATGAATACATCTTAGATTCTAAAGTGATTTAAGAACCTCTTGGGTCAATTCTAACTATCATGAACTTGATATATCATACAAGATTGATATGAGTTTGATCTAATAGAATGTATTTTTGAAAAGATGCTCAATTTTTCCTCTAGATATCTCTATTAAAGTGGTGTCTAGATACATTATTTAAGAGTTTTTTGAGTCAAACGAAGAATGTGTTCTTATAGGTCAAACCCACTAGAAAATTAAATTAATTAGGATGAAATATATAAAAGACAATATTCACAAGAATGAAAGTGGCCTATAGTAGAAACACAAAACATTAGGAACAAATAAGAAATATAAATTATCTATAGCAACACTCTGAGTATGTAAGAAATTTTCAGAATCAAAATCTCTAAAATATAAAGTTAACCTTTGCAATAAGAGAACATTAATGTCATGAACTTACTGTTATATCAAGTAACAAAATGAACTCATAAATAATATTAAATATTAAAATAACATACACATCCACAAGATTCAAAGAACTTGCTTGCACCTATCATCATATTAAACATGTCATCCTCATTACAACCTAGAGAATACAAAATGCAATAGGATTCAATCCAATTTTGATTCATGCTAACAACAAATTCACCTCTAGATATGGTGAAAGAATCTCAATAAATAAAAATTGACCATTAACAACTATTATTGTGTTCTACTTGTGATCTAAAATTATGCGGTTTACACCATTGGCTATTAAATGTTGGGTGCCAAATACACTGAATCTAAAAAGAGTTTGCTAAGCCAAATGGATAAGACATATTAGCAAAGATGCCACTTGACGCATTTGAGAAAATACATAAATTTTGGCAAAAGCGGCCATTGCACAGAAGAACAAATTTGTGCATTTCAATCATTTGAAGTTGCTCATCTTTGGAGAGCTCCTTGACAAGAAAACTTCATCAAATGCTAGCCATTTTTCTATAAAATTCCTTTGTCACAATCTTTCAAAATGTATACCTGTTGCCATCTGCAAGAACATCAATTTTTTTTTTAATTTATAACCATCTTTCTTGATCATTGGATGAGCATTTTGTTTATTTTTATAGAATAAAACAAATTTAATCAAGGAAAACTGAATAGCCAAATCAGAAATTTGCCCAAAACTAGAGCTCAATGGACCAACAATAATCTGCTCTTTCAACTACAAAGGAGCCTGAAGCCAAATTCAAATCGAGTGAAATAGAAATCATGGATGGTCTCAAGCATTCAGTCATGAACAAGAGGTTGTTGTTACAGAATGGAAAGTCGTATTTCAATGAAGATAACATACCTGTACATCACTCTGCCACAATCTTTTGAGATCTCCATTCATTATTTTAAAAAACTGCAATTTTTTAAGAGGAATCCACAGAGGAATGCATTCCCATTGTCGTCAATAGAAGTCATGTTCAAGCCATAGCAAAGAAACTGGTTTCGGAATCAGGCCATTCAAATTTGCTAAGAAATTATGTAATTTTAGCACCCATGGAGCTATCTACAATTGACTAGAAACACCTCCAGTTAGCGTTGGCACTGATGTCAAGAATATTTTGGAATCCCACTGATTCCTGTATTTAAAGATCATGTTCCATATGGTGTTGCATTAAGAAAAAAATGGTTCAATATGCCAAAAATATCGCAACAAGTAATAAAGAACCAACCAAATCCCTAAGATCATTGGGACACCACAGGCACCGAGGAGATTGCAGTCCATTTGTCATTTCTCTTCCCAAGTCCCGCAGGATGGTTGTAAATGAAAATATTATCTTCTAATGCAGGGGATTCGAACTCATACCTGGAAAATGACTCTGTAAATTCCACTTATAAATTCTATCAGGGGACGTAACCTGATGTCTGGTAGGCGCTCTGCAACATATTTTCTGCACAATCAAAATAACCACTCAATTTCTCTCTCCCCAGAGGAATATGGATCAAATATTTGAAACTCCCGCTTTTAAATTTGCCGCTCCTTTTTAAATTTTAATTGCTGCTCCTTTTTAAATTTTTTGAAACGTCCGTCGTCTATTTTTCTATCTCCATCCGTCAGCTCCCTCCGTCATCTTTCCATTGGTGCATTTTGTCTGGTAAGTGGGATGGGGATGGGAGGATGGGATGCTTGTAATACCCTTCCATTTTGCTTCTCGTTTCTTGTTGTTTTATGTTTTGCTTGGGTTACAGCTACTTTGATACTGGATACATTTTTTTTATGATGTTTTGATTGCTACTCTTGAGCGACAACTATTATTGTGTGATGTGATTATCTGATTTTATTTCACATGCTTTGATGAATTAATGATGTCAGTAGAATTATCATGAGATTATTTATGTGAGTATTGTTTATGACGTTAGTGTCAGTCTTTGATGAGTGTATTGGTGAAGAAGACGGGTTCGCATCACTCGCTTGCGAGCGCCCTGCGAATCCGAGATTTCTTCTTCACGGTGTGAATTATATGTTGGATATATTATGTTGTTTACTTGATTTCAGGTTGCAGGTACATGACATCGACTCCACCTGGTTTCACAGGTTTGAGCGTGTCGATCCAACGGTTAAGTTGAACGGGAGATAGTAGCTTGGTAACATGTGTCAGGCCTACACCCTAGCCTTAGTGTGTCGTCAGTCTTGATTATTGAGTCATGTTGTATCTTATTTGATGTCAGGTAATGTTTTGAAAAGTGCTTGACTTATTAAATAGTTCTTTTAGAAAATTGCATTGGCTGGAAGAGATGTTTATTTTTATATTGTATTAATGTTATGCTTATTGGTTATATTTAAAATTATTATTGAAATTAAACTTAAATTACTTGATTAATTAAATTTAAATCTCAAGGGATTAAATTTAATTATTAAATAATTGTAAGTAAGTTAATTAAAGTTAAATTATTTAATTTAATTAAATTCAAATCTCAAGGGATTGGATTTAGTTATTAGATAATTTAATAATAATTAAGTAAGTATATTTGATTGTTAAATTAAATTAAATCAAAAAGGGATTTATATGAAACTGAAACTTTACTTTAAAGTCAAAATTAGGGCCTTCTAAAAAAGGGGAAATGAAATTAATATCTAAATTCAATTTTTGCATTAAATGTGAATTAGGGTTGCATTAGGTTATTTTGGAGTTTTGAGGAAATGATGTTTTATAAGATTAGGGCAGAAAAGTTTGGGGATTCTTCTTCCTTCTTTTTTTCACAGGCATGAAAATTTTGGAGAGAGTTTTGCACATGAAAGATTTTGGAAGTATTTTCTGTTGGGAGAATTAAATTGAAAGGAGAGAAAATTTTGTGAAGAAGGTGGAGCTATTGGATCAAAGCTAGCTGGAAATTCATTGCATTGTTGAAAAGGAATTGTGAAGATTTTAAGGGAAGCTCTGCATCAAGAATCTTGGCTATTTCCTGTGGCTTCATATAACCAGGTTTTCTTTTAATTCTTTGATTTATTGTTTCTAGTTTAATCTATTTTCTAAATGATAAGAAATTGCAAATGGGTGATTTATTTGAAACCCTAGGTTGAACTTCAACATTTTGGTATTCAGATTTGTTTTTCAAAACACAAACCCTCTTTAGAAAATTCTGTTGAAAAAACTCAAAAACAATGCATTGCCTTTTCCTTTGTTTAAATTATTTGAAACATGGAATTATGGCTTCTTTTGGGATTCTGGTTTTCTTTTTTTTTAAACCTTTGAATGTATGAAAATATTATGTCATTGTCAAATTTTATTCTGGTTTTTAGATTTATTTCTTTCTATTTCACCAGTAAATTTGGTTCTGAAAAAAAATATATATATATAAATGTAAATATACATTACATGTATCATATTTTCAAATATGATACACAGAATATATATTTACAAATTTATATAAGCTTTTAAAGTTAAGCTTTTGTGTTGGTTTTGTTTTAAAAAATGCCGCCGTACGGCGACCTTCGAAAATTCGTACTCTGCGTACGAAGTTTTGTTTTTAAATTTTTGATAAAAAAAATTTCTATTGTGTGGGGGGTTCGGCCCCCACTGTCCTTTCGTTTTGGGGTACGCAGTACCCACTGGGCAGTGCGCCCACCACATGGGGGGACGCACTATCCCGTGGGGACTGCGGCCCCCTTACCTTTATGCTGTCGGCCGCTGTACTTAGAGTACAGTCGACGCAGGCTTTGGCAGTGGCTACGGACTGTGCGCGGAGGTACCGGCGGTACCGTCCCGGCCTGCGCCTTTATTGTTTTTTTTTTAATTTCTTTTAATTTTTTTCTTTTGTTTATTTTTTTTAATTTCATTTTTTATTTAATTTTTATTTAATTTTAATTTTAATTTTAATTTTGTTTTTATTTTTATATATAATATTTAAGTTGTATATATATTATATGTATTTTTTTAATATTATATATAAATATATAATATTTAATATATATATAGTATGTATGCAATTAATATTATATATTAATATATTTAACTTTATTTAAAGTTTTTTTTTGTATAGTTTGATTTGTTGGATTAAAATGAGAATATGAGTTGTATTTTAATAGCGAATATTAATATTTAATATTAGGTGTTTTCTCTTGTAAAAATTCATATTTAATACCTTGTTAAACATAGGAATATGCAATGACTTGGACAACTAATTATAGTTGAATTTAGTATTGCTCATGATTTGATTAAGTTGCGGAGATTATTTATTTAATGGAAATTTATTGCTCAATGTAAATTCTAGAATGGTATTATTCTATTTCCTATGAGAAGCATTAGTTAGGAACATGGTTTTAGGATAACCAAATGTAGTATTTTTCATTGCCAATGCATGATTATATGGATTTCTCTTTTAATGATTACTTTGAGAATGGGTGTTGAGTTTTGGATTGTAAAGTCTTCCAGTGAATGTGGGTCATTCCCTTGTTAGTTATTGTTTTGATTTTCCCTTGGGTAGTGTTACAAGTATTTAGTTTCCTCCTAGTGTTGGAGTGGATTTCTTTGTGGTTGCCTCCTAGGATAGGAGAAAGCATGTTGGTTCAGTTCTGTAACACTTGAGTAACCCTTGGAGTTAGATTGTGTAGTGTGTTATCCAATTAGAAGAGTGGCTTTTGTTAGGGGCCGGAGCCCAAAGAGGTAAACAGGAAACCTTCAAAAGTGATTTTAACAACTGAGAACTAAAGTAAATGTACTTAGAGGATTAGGATGTAGTTCACATTAACCAAGATAAATTAACCTCACTCATAGACACAAGGGTTTGTTTAGACTTGGGGTGAGTGAGAAGGCCTAGAATGGCAAGATCACTATCTTGTCCTTATGAGAGGTAGTTGATTCCGCTTGAGTGAGTATGAGTGTTGGGATTCGGTTGAGGCCACCAGGATCATCGGAGCCTATGAAAAATGCCCAAAGGATATCTCATGACAAACCTTGCAATGACACTCTGTCTAGGATAACACTGTGTTATGTTGTGCGTATGTTTCTTTAGCACACTTGATTATAATATGTCTGGAAGCAATGTAACCATGATTAAAGTTAGACTTATATTGTGCATATGTGTGGTTGAGTCAGTTTGTATTAGTATGAGTCTGCCTATGGTTTGAGGTAGTAGGTTTCTCGTCCATGTTACTTTGTTACTATCTCCTAGCATGGGGGGTGGGCCTTCGGGTACCACTAGGTTGGGTGGAACATGCACCAAAACCGTTGGGTCCCCCTTGATCTTCAACACTTAGTGGCGAGACATCCAGATGGACAGCTCGTAGTTCTTGCTTTTAATTCTTGTACTTTGTATTTCAAATTGTAATGATATTGATTTACCCCTCTTGTGTTATGAGGTGGACCTTGTAATGATCATACTTATGTATTTGACTCATTACGGGAATGAGGATTGTAATAGATATATGTAATGGATGCTTCATTTTATCTCGTATCTTTTTATATTGTTGAATGTTACTACTTGAGTTATTTACTTTCAATGTATTTTAGATGTTGTATGTTAATGGGGATTTAAGTAATCTCGGTTATGTAACCCTTGGGGATGTTGTCAATTATAGTTGAACATGTGGGTTTAATTCACTTCTTTTAAAAAAAAAAATTTGTATGCTTGTTTAGTGAATTGAAACTTCCTCTAGGGTTGCGTGGCGGGGCATTACAATGCTATAACGTCATACATAGGTGAATTTTGTCTATGAGTTAGCTTTCACCCTTGAGATACACCTTCTTTTTGGTTATTTTATTATTTGATTTAAATATTAATTTAATGTTATTTATGATTTAAAACGATGAAAAGACTGCATTAGAACCATTTTTGCTTGAGACAAGATTGCAGTTAAGATGTTTGTGAAAGATCATTTTTATTCTGAATGGAACCATGCATTCTTGATAAATGAATGTGCATGACATGTGTTTGGAAAGTTACCTTCTGGGATGGGTGTCGAATATGGGTTTTTAGAGAGTGTAGTTTTACTTTTCCAAAACTACTATTATTTGTCATGCATGGAATTTTACATGGCCAAGTAACTTAAGGACCATTGAAATAGATGGAATGAAATTTACTCTCTACCATATCCTAGTATCGAACTTACTTGTTTCTTAAAGGAATTATAAAAATGAAAATGCTTGTGGATTTACTAGTTATACTAGGCACGCATCAGATTCCAGTTTGTTTGTCGATTTCTTTTTGCTAAGCGATTCATGCAGGGTCGGGTATTCTTTGAATGACTAAGGAATTATAGGGAAGCTTAAGCTTCGAGGTTGGGTGGAAAAAGTGCCTAATTCTTGTTCACATCTTCATGTTTGAAGATAAGCTATTGGATTGAAGATCAAAGGATGATTTCTTCATTTATGTATTTTTGAATTATTGAATTAAGTATTGTAGAGCTTAAGGCCACATAATGTGCAAGTCTCGAATTGTAAACTTATGTTACAAATACTTTTATATTATTATCAATGTCATGTAAGATGACATGTGTATGAATTTAATTGGAAATATTTTTAATCTATTTGTAGACTATAAGTCATTGTTTTGGAATCTTTTAAATTTTATGTAATCTATTGAATGGAGTTTCAACTTTATTTATAATATAAATGAATTTATTTAAGGAATTGTTGATGTTTTGAATTAAAGAGTTTCGATCTTTACAAGTATTTGCAGGTCAATATATTTTCCAAGTCAAGCAAGTGGGTGAACATACAACATCGCTTCATAGAAATTGGATTTATTTTATATATAAATGAAAAATTTGGCCAAAGTAAGTGTAGAATCCACTATGTACACTTTGTCAGTTCACTATGAGCCAAGATTGCATAGCTAGTAGGGAGTCTCATGCATGTTTGGTGGGTATCCACAATATGAAAACACTAGTTATACAGGACACAACACCATGCTCAAGTATGAATTTTCTGGAGGGTTTCTATACCAAACTCTTTGTTGAAAGGTAGGTCCATCTTACTGGTTAAGAAGATGTGCAAGGGACCACTGAAGTCCGTGGTTGGAAAAAAAACACTTGGGTGATGCTCTCCCTCATGCAGTTGGTAGTTGAGGCTTGTGAAATAGAAGAAGTTAAAGATGTGTGTTCTAGATGTGGAAATTTTGACCATTATACTCTTGTACCATTAATATTTTGAAAGCTATGAAATTATAAATATGATATGGAATCTACTTGTAAATTATATTTGAAAAATGAGTTCATTACTTTGGATTATGTACTATTATTTCATTCATGCAATGTAATATGAAATGGTTTATTTCAAATGCGCAAATGTGTTTTTGATTAAGTAAGCAAGGATTTTGAAAGGGCACTGATCCCTTTTACATCATGAAATATTTAGCAATAAGCACAATAATAGAAGGAACGACTGCAAAAAAGGATAAAAAAAATAACTCTCATGGACAACAAAACAATAGAAGTAGAACATGAAACGATGCCATCAAAATAGGCCAACAAGCCACAAAAAAATTGCTAAACAACAAGCAACAACAACAACCACCCCAAGGGTGGAAAATTAGATAGACCTAAAACCTTTACAAGTAGGAATAAATGGGTCCAAAATCCAATCATGCTTCAAAACAAGCCTCTCAACCAGCACAATAGGCCAAATGGGACTTGAAACCTGCATAACCTTCAAACCAGGCTTCTCAGCCAACATAACAAGCCAACAGGCCACCCTCCTAGCTGCCAAAACAACGACCTATAATTGTAGTCACCCCAAGGGTGGGAAATATAAACCATAATTCAAACCCACACAAGCAGGGTTTAGCGGACCTGAAACCCAAACCATCATAAAATAGCTAAGCCCATCAATACTCCTTGAAAGGACCATCCAAAATCAAGCCTTTTACTCAGAGAAACCAATTATGAGCCAAAAACAACAATAGAACTGATGGATCAAAGAGCCCCCATAAACCAGCTTGCCACTCCCCCTCTATAGGAGACAGTAAAACTAGAAAGTGGTACCACCTAAACAACAACACTTTTAAAACACCATCCCTTGATAATAAGAAGTTATAGCATAACAAAAATCCCTTCCATAATAGGGGGATGAAAGATCCCAGCAAGACTTTGAGGAGCCAAATACATCCAAAATCACTACCTCGTCTAGAACACCAAATCAAAATCCTCCTCAATAAGAGTGAGCTCCCCTTCTTAAAGAGAGGATTAAGTGAGAACCAATGTTAGGAGTACCACCAAACTCCTTCACATATGGCCACCACATCAAAATGAGTCGGTAGAAGGAAAGGGATCTTCCTACCATGACTATAGCAACCAACTCCACATCAAAAGGAGAGGGCTCCACCTCTAAAGGAGAAGTCTCCACCTCCATTGGAGACCTCAACTATAGAAACCAACAAGAAGCTGACACACCCATAGAAAAATTTGTCACCTCACCCCTTGGCTATTTGAACAACCAGTATAAGAAGGAAGTAAATGAAAGCACCTCATCCAAAAGTTGAGAGAAAAAACTTCCTTAAGCCATCATAAATAACCATTTGAGTAGCTCCAACAAACTTAAGGCCATAATAGGAGTAGAAGCAACCTCCAAGGAGAAAGTAGACCCAAGTAGTGATTTCTCATGCAATTGAAGCAGAACACAGATTCACAATAGTGATGAAAGCATATAAATCCCCACCATGCAACCCCTGAAAGGAATCAAAGGGTGTTCAAAGGGCAACAGAATCCACAGGAAAACAATAGACCTTGCACTAAGACAAGAAGCCAAGAATTTTTTTTCCAAACCACAAGAGTGGACACCTTCAAAAGGCAAACAAACTGCTAGGAGAAAGTGAAGGTTAGCTCCAGTGTTGAAAAATGAAGAAGCCAAATCCACAACGATCTGTAAAAAATGCCATCATCTGCTAAAAACTATAATAGCTCATCAATAATGTGCAAATGTGTTTTTTATTAGATAAGCAAGGAAGGTCCCTGATCCCATGGTTACAACATCATGCAAAAGGAACCAAAAAAAGGTGGGAAACAACACCACCAACAAACCAACAAAAAACTATTGTAATAGCTCATAGGTAATCATTAACCTTAGTAACCATAGACCAACTAGTACTAATCAAAACTAGTAAGAGTCTAGAAGCATACTTAGATCCACGTAAACCATTAATTAAGTCCATAGTGCCCTAGGTGGTATTCCACCAAATCATAACCATAAAAACATTATAGTCTAAGAGTATAACAAAATGACAAAAAAATCATCATAAACAATATAGCTGCACTAAAAAGAAATTATTTGACTTTCTTCAATAGGTCCCCATACTCTCCCATGAGAGCAATATATTCTCTCTAGTTAGGTCCCTTTGTCTCATCTAGAATCTTCAAGGCGTCCGATTTCCCTTGTTTCCTCAACTTCTTGGTTATTTTGAATTCCCAAGAAGTCACACCCAATATTGCCCTCCTCATCAATCTGTTTATTACCTTCATGAGAGTAACAAGAGCCTTCTCCATATCTTCAAACTAAACTTGCAAGAAAGTTAGTCTGCCTTTTAAAACTTCATTTCTTGAGTCCTCAATTTTATTATCCATACCAAAGTCCCCAACTTCCTACACATTTCCTTCCTCCTTCTTTACATCCTCAAATTGTTTAGCTTGTTCTTCCTCTTCCTCCTCCAATCCTTCTTTTCCCATCTCATAAGCCATATCCTCAAAATCCTCATCCTCTGAATCATCTTCCACCTAGGCTTCAAATTCTTCATACACCAGATCCTCCTCTTCACTCAGTCATTTTATGTTTCCCTTTTTTATCCTTTGAGGCAACATTTGCAAGCTAGGATGACCTTCTCCCTTCACTCACACCACTCCCCTTCCCCTGTAGAGACTCCTTCTCCTCCTCATTTTGAGTCCCTTCCTCAATAATATTGATGACATCCCTAAGGTTTAAGTCACATTTGGGTTTCTTTTCCTTGGGAAGTTGTACAAACAAAGATGAATGTTTTATTTTTTTAGGCATGGCTCTAACGAGCTCAATTTCAAAGGATTTTTTTCCTCACTCTTCTGCGACAAAGGAGTGGAAGGGTTGGACACATTGGCCACTAGAGACTGACTTTTAGTAGTAATAAGCACTATCCTAGAAGCAACAATAGAAGGCAGATGGAGGTTAGGTTCCTCAGTCGAGATTTCAACAACAGTAGGGTTTTCAACCATAGGTTGTTCCTCATTAACCTCTTCAAAGTGACCAGGGTTTTCATTTCTTCCCACCAAGGGGTTGCCATGGGGGTTCAAATCTAGAGCATACTTGTATAGGGTTAGCATTAGAACTTGGTGGAGAGGAGGACTGGCCCCCTTCTCAATATGGAGTTGTAGGGATGATAATAGATAAAAAGGAAAATTGACTCTCTCACCATGCCAAATGTGGTTAAGTAGGGGAAAATGGTATGCATGTACCAACATATACCTTCCCTCAAGAGTAAAGTATCACATAAAAATCATACTAACTAAAGAAAAGGGAGGATGGAGTTCCAATCTTGCATACCTGTTCTAAAATATTTTGATATTCTCCCGTTCATGTAGGAATTTGTCAGTAAACCTCTAGTAGTTCACCCCACTTTTTTTAGCAACTTTTTTTCCTTGATTTTGCAGCCCCATAGCTTCAGCAATGAATCTATTCATTATTTCAAACTTCAGAGCTCCAATGGTAACATTACCATTCCTCCAGGAGTTGGTAAATTTAGTCGTAAGGTTCTCGTTGTATCCCTTCAGGGATTGGAAGAACGATACCATACTAGCATTTTCAAATATTCTCCATAAATCCACATTATGTTGTCAGGCTTGACAATTTGGTAGCTTTGTTCTCTTCCTAGGTCCTCCCATTTTTCTTTTCTGCAAATTCTTCAGTTGTTGCGCACTTTTCTTCACAATCTCATTCACCTTATTCTTTCTTTTCAGGATGCAGAAACCTTTCTTATGCAAAATAACACATAGAACCAATAAAGAAATATGAGTTGAGAAGTTTCTTTTTGGTAAGTCCTGAGTATCATTCCCCGAAGAAAAAAAAACCATCATTTTTCTTACAAGTATTAAACTCGCCATTAATTTTTCATACCTTTATCCACTTTAGAATTACAAGAATATCTGACACAAGGCAAATTGGTTTGCATAGAAATGATGACCCTTAACAACTTGAAAATATTCATGTGATTTTTGATCACCTTCATAACGAAAAAATAATTAATAATATTGTTAGCCACGATCCTCTGATACAACACCATACAACCAATATCATCATTACATAGAAAGCCAAAAAGCACCACTTGGTACTCATTTTTCTGCATAACATCAACCTTTCATTTTTGCATGTGGTAATCATTTAGGATTAAGTCTCTTAAAGACTCTAGCATATTCCCATAAGTCCATCGGGTCCAACCCCTACAGCTCAGCGCCACATTGGCAGCACAGTCAACAACTTTATTTCCTTCTTTATACACATGTTGCACCCTAGAATTGGTAAATGACTTCTTAATGACTTGGCATTTATCAATTAAGTTTTTTAATTCTCATGGTGGTGCAACCTCTTCATTCTGGATGTCCACAATAAGCTTAGAGTCCCATTTTATTATGAATTTTTAAAAACCTAGCTCCTTCAAAGTATTGAAGCCCCCCAAAGCTAACATAGCTTCAACTTTGTTATTGGAGTCAACTCCCATATTCACCCCATAGCTCACAATACATTCACCTTTATGGTTCCTTAACAGACCCGCAACACCAGCTTCTCTTGGGTTTTCTTTTGAGAACCCATCAAATTGCACTTAACCCAATCCTTATGCGGAGGGCTCCACATAGTAGCCAATATAGTTAGCATCTTAGACTAATTAAGTTTAGTTAATTCCTTCCTAATTCCCCAGCTTTTTGAAAAGGAAAATTTTATTTTCATGTGTTGAGAACTTGGTTTATTCACATTATAAGTTAAAAACTAGGTGAAATCACTAGGGTAAACTAGATTGGCATGTTACATGTAGTATCAGAGCTACTAGGTTCAACACTTGGACCTATGAGCTAATTATGTAAGTTTCTTCTCAAATATTATCAATGGATAATGTTTGAAAAGTTATTATTGTGGAGTGGAAAGGAAATAAGAACAAGGGAAACAATAAGGAAATCGATTTCCTAAAATTTATCTTTGGTACAAAGAGAGAGTCGTCCTTAGAGGTTAAAAATACTAAATCAACAACAACCATAGATAGACGCCCTTGGATTGTGGAAGGAATACACATGTGATAAGTAATAAGGTTATGTATATTGATATAAATGCTTAATTAGGGAAACTGATTTTTAGCATAAAATTGAAAAAATTTAGATGAAGTAGAAAAGTCAACATATTATTGTAAGAGAGGGGGACCAACCATGTCAAGGCCCCAGTTCATGGAGGGCTAAGAGCAGTAGGCTGCCCTAACTAACCTCGATTTAAGGGAGCGTTAGGAAAGGAAGGATGCGAATGATGAGGACTATAAGATCCTTTGATCACTCTACAAACTCAAGATTTGAGAGGGGACTAGGTGAGTCAGTTTTCAAGGTCAACTCTATTTCTCAGATAGCTCTCTGTCAAATGAAAAAAGTGCAGTTCTAGGATGGCAGCACGATGCACTGGCATCTCTCACATGTGCTGGTGTCCATACAGCCAGAGGACCAGAAAGACAAGGTCTAACCACTAGAAAATAAACTAACAACCTAGTTAATGGTTTCTAAGTGAACAAAATAATACTGTGAAATAAGAAACATATAAACGGATATGGTAGAACAAGTAGATCAATGCGAGGGTGACAAGGATGAACTCACACAAAAGATTGTTCACCATCTAGCTCCACGAAGCATGTTCAACTACACATAATAAAGAGGATGTTTTTTGGGGGATTGTATAGGGGTCTACCTCAGTTAGACCCCCATTTTGGTGTTTCCACCTCCACAGACAACCAACTTTGAAATGATAGAGAAATAATACGATAAAGAAGGAAATAAGAAAAGAACACTAAAACACTACAAAACAATAATGTGCTTACTCAACCAAATAATAGAGGAGAGGAGTAGAAAGCTTACCACCTCCACCAAGAGCACTCAAGGCTAATTGGGGAGAGAATGAGAGGAGCTCAAGCTTCTATTGCAATGGTGTTGTTCTACACTTGCTCTAGTGGGTTGATGGAGTGATGGAATTACTTCTATGGAGTGAAATAATGTTGCTTGAATGCTTGAAGATATTGTAGAAGAATTGTCCAGAGATCCAAAGAATGAAAATGGATGAAGGAATAGTGAATTTGAAGGAAAGAATGAAGAAAATGACCAATTCGAGTCAGTCAGTCAAAGGGGGCATTACAATTTGACTTCCAATGTGAAGTATAATGCCTCTATAGGCTCCAGCCGTAGGAATCTGCCAAAGACATAAGTGTGCCATGTGGATGTCAGTGCATCATGCGGGCATCCCTGACAATTATTCCTTTGTTGACACTCAAAATAGGTACCAAGTGGAAAGAAGGTGGCAAGCTTATGTGGAATTTATCCTCCAAATTTTGGTTTCTAAAGTGAGGAAGGGTAAAAGGGGAATTTGCATAAGGGGTGCAAATTCTCTCCTATACATTTTCCCCCCACTTTAGCGAGCATGAATATTGATGAGCTCTTCGGTAAAGTAGATTAGAGAAGTAGTAGGGTTAGAAATGTATACCTGAACCATCGAGGAAGCAAACCATGATCTAGCGAACTCGAGAGTGCAAGACATGAAAATGACTTCATAGCTCCACAGAACTATAAAGCTAAAGAAAATGCCTTACAATCCTGCAGGCCTGCAAGGAAGGTATCCTCCAAGAACTCTCACATGAAAGAAACTGAGAAAAGTGCCTTATAGGCCTACAAACCTGCAAGGAAGGTATCCCCTAGGAACTCTCACATGAGGGAAACTGAGAAAAGAAGACTCCACAGAGTCAAATGCAACTTCATGGGTGCACCCATGAAGCAACATGTTTACCTACAGATAGAACATGTCAAGAAGAAGCCACACAGGAAAGTAAGCAGATAGTCACACAAACCGTCGATAGGTTAGAAAATTTTCAAAGGGATTCCTCAGGAACCCTTCAAAAGGAGGAGGGGTCCACTCAAGGGAGGCATAGTTTGAAAGTGGGGTCTAGTCAGGCTACCCCCAAGCTAGATACAAATATGTGAAGAAGGTCTAGTTGGGTTGTCCCTGAGTTAGACACAAAGTTTTAAAGTAGGTCTAGTCGAGCTGCCCCCGAGGTAGACACCATAGAAAAATATTTTCAAGGGGGTCCCTCAGGAATCTGACATGAAAAGAAACTGTCCACTCAAGGGACGTGTTGTTCGAAAGCTAGTGTCTTCTTTCTTGAATTGATTCATCATCAAGGAATCCTTATGAAAGATGTTCACTTCATCAAGGAATTTGAAAGGAAGAATATGCCCTCATGCAAGGGGAAGATCAAAATTGTTCCAGCTTCAGAGGAAGGTTTCCAAGTCCTTTCTTTACGAACCCATGATGAAGGAAACATGTTCCATTAGGGTTTTAAGTTGAGAATGCAATTTTAACAAAGAAGCATGTGAAGATTCTTAAGAAAATATTCATTGGCAAGGAATGCATTTTCTGAAGATTGAAGTGGTTTAAAGGTGGCACTGTCACACATGAGAGGAACAACTCAAGCAAAGAAGAGATAAATAGAAAGAGAAAGCAAAAGGAAAGAGAACATGAACGAAGGGCATGGGGGTAGCCTAATATTTTGGGGTTAGAACTGCTCATAAATATATATATATGTGTATAATAATAGTATATAAATGAACTTTCATCAAACCCCTACTATATCAGGCCATGTGAAGAAGGTACTAGAAAACAAAGTAAAAATAAAAAATTGGGTCAACATGGAAGGAAGCCTAAATGCTCCCAACGCTTTACATTGTCCCCAATTTTTTGAAAGTCAATCACAAACATGGAATAATGAAGATGCAAATAGAAGAAGGTTTATACCACACTTGTATCCAAGTGCCAATAGGGGTGATGAGGGTCATCCAAGAACATATAGCACAATCACGGGGGAACACATCACAACACACACACATCTAATCTAAAGATAAAATAATAGGTCTCCCCCTAACATTGATCAACCAAGAGGTCATTAGCTTCCCAATCTAGATCATCATAGGGGGAAGGAGGATGAGCCTGCAGTGGTGGAATGCTAAGGGGAGGAGCTTTCGACCCTCCCACAACAAGGGCTAAGGAAGACAAACCTCCAAGGTCTTTGTCACTCAACTCTTGTGGGTGTAAGGTCAACGACTTCATGAAGATCATTGAAAAGGTTATAACTTCATCCAATGAGTTAAACATGCACTTAATGGGAGTGCCATGTTTCACCTCGATGGACAAAGGAGATCACACCTGAGGTTCACCGCTAAGCTCACCGAGAGACTCGAGAGTGGTGAAAAACTTAGGGGAAGTCGAGACTAGTTTCGTTACTAAGATAGAACAAGTCAACATGGTCACCTTTCAGAGAAAGTGGGCTCTTCTTATGTCTTTTGTTGCTAGAAGGATCACTCTCTACTTTCTACTTCATCAAAGGAGGTGAGCTCCCCATAGATGAGGCAAGAAAGGTAGAGGAAGAGGGAGAAAGAACCACAACATATACAACCAAGGTGTTAGTCATATCTATAGGATTCGGGAAAGGTGAGACATTTGGGATAGATGCCAACAAGGGAGACTCCACTGAAGGAGCGATGAACACTTGCACCTTTCTAAGCTCAGGTGCATTTGCGCTTGTAGTGGAAGCCAAAAGTGATACAAAACTGGTTTGAATGGGAACATAGGGGAGGAGAGAGGAGGATGTAGAAGAAGGCCCTGAAATAGGGATAGTCATCTCCTCTTTCATCCTCTGTGAGGTGGCCTACTTAGCTAGGAGAGCCTTTCGCTAGCACTTGTCCTCACGTGCAATGTGGTTTATGCAACTCTTTGAACTAGAGGTCGGAGTTTGTGAAGGAACGAAAGGATCTTGCTCAGTCATGGGAGTGTCCTCCACAATTATTTCTAGTGGAGGGACAGGCTCTTGCATGAGAGAAGGAGGGACATGTTCAAAGACAATAGGGGGAGTCAGCTCCAATACCTTGACAACAAGCCTCTTCCTATTCATTGCTTTAGAAGCAGGGGCGGAAGGAGGCTATGAAGGCCAGAACACAAAGGATTCCCCATGGGGGGCTTTCTTCCTATCATACCAAACAAGCCTAGGATTCATAGGTAGGACAGGAAGCTTGAATGTGGGACACTTGGACCTTCACCAAGTAGACACGATGGGATTATTTTGTGAACGCAAGGTAGAAGTAGATGGTACCACAAAAAATTGAGGAAAAGCATTAGGCTGATTAGCGGAAGAGGAAGAAGGAGGATCTTAAGACCGCTTCTCTTCTTCTCTTCTACGTGCCTTGGTGAAATCACTGTAATATTTTAGGCAAGCCCTATGTGAAATAGCATAAGGCGAAGGAGGGTATCTTACTTTCAGCCTAGAACGCCTTTTCTTGTAATTTTGATATGTGTGATATAAGAGGTCCTTCTTGGGTGAGAGAGGACCAATAGGTGTAGGCCAAAAGTAATCTAAGGAGTATCTACCATGAGAAACCAATGCTCTATAGACAATGTCATGGATTACATGCATAGAACCCTCATGAGTGAATTTCAGACACTTGTGCACAACCAAAGGAATTTAATTCATAGCTACTAGCCAGGGGATACCTAGCTTCACTCTAAAGAGTTTAGACCCTGGGATAATGTCAAACATAAGGTTCACAAACTTAGGTCCGACGAGGACCGATAGGAAAATACTACTATAGGAGGTACAAAACTCCTATCATGTGTGCAGAGAGTACTCACAGGTGCATCATATCCATCCTTATGCAGGAATTTGATTAGCATTATCTCCTTAGTTATAATACTCACTCGAGACATCAGATCAATGAGAACACCTAATATGGTGTTTCCATTTATCCTTGTAGGAATGTAGAGAGGAGATGGTTCTTTGTTAAAGCCCATCAATAGGTCCTATGAAGCAAAGGTTATACTAGTACCAATAGTCATAGGACACATAGAGGGAATAGGTTGATGCGAGAAAGAGGCCATCCCATACACTAAATGATACTTCCATAGAGCCTCCTAAAGGTTACAAGGCAAGGTAGCGATCCAATTTAGGTTTCGTTATGCAACACTTTGGAACCTTCCAACTACGCCTACTAGGGGTCGTAAGTTGGGTTGCGAGGAAAAAACCTCACAACACTCACACCTACAACACTCTTATGATACAAGGAGAGGAAATTTAAGTATTGCAAAACAAAACCAAATTGGTTCACGTCCAGTTCACCAAAAATGTAAGAGAGGGGAACCAACCACGTCAAGGCCCCAGGTCACGGAGGGTCGAGAGCAGCAGTGTACCCTAACTTACCTCAATTTAAGGGAGCATTAGGAAAGGCAGGATGAGAATTATGAGGACTATAAGATCCTTCAATCACTCTACAAACTCAAGATTTGAGAGGGGACTAGGCGAGTTAGTTTTTAGGGTCAACTCTATGTCTTAGATAACTCTTTATCAGAGGACAAAAGAACAATTCTGGGATGATAGCATGGCCCGTTGGAATCTCTCAGGTACACTGGCATCCATACGGCTAGAGGACCAGAAAGACAAGGTCTAACCACTAGAAAATGAACTAACAACCTAGTTAATGGTTTCTAAGTGAACAAAATAATACTATGAAATAAGAAATGTATAAATAGATATGATACAACAAGTAGATCAATGTGAGGGTGACAAGGATGATCTCACACAAAATCTTATTCACTAGCTAGCTCCACGAAGCACGTTCACCTACACACACCAAAGAGGAAATTTTTTGGGGGGAAATATAGGGGTCTTCCTCAATCAGACCCTCATTTTGGCATTTCCATCTCCACAAACAACCAAGTTTGCAATGATAGAGAAATAATATGATAAAGAAGGAAATAAGCAAAGAACACTAAAACACTACAAAACACTAATGTGCTTACTCAACCAAATAATAGAGGAGAGGAGTAGAAATCTCACCACCTCCACCAAGAGCACTCAAGGCTAATGGGGGAGAGAATGGGAGGAACTCAAGCCTTTGCTGCAATGGTGTTGTTCTACACTTTCTCTACTAAGTTGATGGAGTGATAGAATTTCTACTATGGAGTGCAAGAATGTTGCTTGAATGTGTGAAGAGATTGTAGAAGGATTGTCCAGAGATCTAGAGAATGAAAATGGATGAATGAATAGTGAATTTGAAGGAAAGAGTGAAGAAAACATCCATATTCGGGCCAGTCAGCTGAAGGGGGTGTTACAATTCAACTTCCAATGGGAAGTGTAGTGCCTCTATAAGCTCCAACCGCAAGAATTTTCCAGGGACATAAGCACACCGCGTGAACGTTTATGCATCGTGTGGGCATCCCCAACAGTTATTCCTCTATCGATGCTCAAAATAGGCATGAAGTGGAATGAAGACAGTGGGCTTATGTGAAATTTAGCCTCTAAATTTGGTTTTCTAAAGTTAGGAAGGGTAAAAGGGGAATTTGCGTAAGAGGTGTAAATTCACACCTATACAATTATGAATCAAAACCAACTAGAGAGGTATCATGATCACACCAACTCCTAACCCTTATTTTGGGAAAGAACCATCAAATTACATCACTAAAACTCCATTAGGATTCTCATCTTCATGGACTTGTTCTACAATCCGATCTTGATTCACTTGCATAGGTTAATCTACCTCAACCCTAAATGTATCCATATCAGTATGTAAGAAACATGCTTCTCTTGGTTCCATATGTTCAATTATAGTAGGAGACCTCTTCCCTCTATCTAATATGACATATTTCTCATTTATGGTAATGAGAGAACAATAGGAATCCATCTAAATACTTCATCTATAACAAGCCACATTCTTGACAACAACATTCCTTATTGAGGTGAAATGTCAACCACTATGATTCTCATGTTATATGTCATCTCTAGATATTATGCTAATATGAACTTGACATCTTTCATTATACCATGGCATGGACTTCTCTTTATTCCATGGAAAAAAAAATCTCATAAGACTTATTGACTTACAGACCTAAGTGGTTCATGACAGGGAGAAGCACCACATTTGTTGATTCCCCTTAATCTATCATACATTTGTTTACCAATTTATCATTAACATCAAAGTGAAATAAAAAGGATCCACTTGAGAGGGAAAACCTTTGGAATCTCTTGTGTTAACTCTATCTCAATCTTGGAAGTCACAGATGGAGCGTGAGAAGAGGAATGGGATGGGAATTTTGAAATCCTTTGGAGATTCTGGAAATGGTGGATCTAACTTGGACGAGGACAATGATACTTTTGGGTGGCTGGTGTTTTGGTGGCTTTGGTCTACTGGTTGGGTTTTGTGTGGAGAGCATCCTTGGTTTTCCCCTTGTTTTGTGGTTTTTCCTAGCTCTACTAAATCTTGGATCACGACATTTGTTTCCTAGCTCACACTTTTCTCTTCTTTTTCTTTGGAGCCTTGGTGGTTTTCTTGGAAAATAAGTGGGGGTTGTTATCCACTCTCTCTTCCTTTTCCTTTGTTTTACTCTCTTTTTGAGGATGGCAGTTTAGTGGGAAGAGTTATTTTTGTGGCTACGATGGTCAATGAGTATATTGTGCTCTCTTTATGTGATGTAGTCTTCATTGATAGAGGTCTGCAACTCTTTTCTAAGGTCCGTGATTTGTAAGATCCTATTTTTGGCCATTTTATGGTCAGTTAGCCTCTTTTGGTTTCTAAAGCTAGATTTTGGACTGGTTTCCTTCATATATCGACTTTTTTTTGTTCTTTGGGGTTTCAAGTAAGTGGCGGGTTTTTTCCTTCTTTCCCCGATGTAGATTCTGAGTAGCTCCCATGGATGTTGGAGGGTCTTAAGAGAGAAGGGCTTAATGATATATTTTCTTCTAAGAATGATCCCCCTCTAGAGTCTTTATTGATGAGAACGTTTTTTGTGGCCTGGGGCTTGCTTTATTTCCCCTTGTTGGTTCATCGTGATTTTATCATGCTAGTTTGGGATGAGTTTTTGGGTGTTTCTTGGTTTGAGGTTGGTTGGTTGCTTCGCTATCTTTTTTTTTCTTTTGATTTAGTTTTCCCCTGCCTTTGTGGCTTTTTGGTTGGGGTATTTTTTTGGTCTTCCTATTTATGGGATACGTTGATGGTTCATCTCTTTTGTTGTTCCCGATTTATTCTATGGAGCCATTTTTCTCTATTCGTTTACTAATGACCTAATGTTCTTCATTATTTGTTTGAACTCTTTCCATGTCAGTGCTTGTTTGTTGTTGGCTAGGTTGAACTTATTGATTTATCTTTTGACCCAGTTGTTTGTTTTATTTAGTGGGGTGGTGTTTTCCCTTTCTAGTGATTTGTATTCCATATCCTATTATCCTTTTGAGGTTGTGGCATATTCTTTAGAGGTGGATATATGGATTATTGGGGCAAGGGAGGACTTCTATTTAATTGTGTTGGATTGGGAGTTTTTAGTTTCTTCCTTCAAGTATTATAATCCTGTGCTACCTTAGGATGTTGTGATAGCCCTTCCTATTGAATTTTCTTTCCACTTGGATCTTTAGTTGATGTCTTCTATAGAGGTGGAGACTACTCCTACTGAGGTGAAGCCCTCTCTTATTGAAATGGAGTTGGATGTTGTAGAGTTGGTGGGAAGATCTTTTATCTTATGCTAGTTCCTATTGAGGTGGAGCTTGTATGGGTAGGAGAGATGTGATTTAGGGGATAAGGGTTTTCATATCATCCTCTCCTATAGAGGGGAACCCTCTCCTTTAGAGATGGAGGTTGGGTTGGCTATTCGAGTGGGATGGTGCTATAAGAAAGTTGATGCTTCACAGTGTTTTGGTGAGCTCTCCAAATCCCCTATTAAGGTGGAGAGTTTGGATTTTTTGGATCTTTTGAGATACAAGGATATGTTGGTGCTCTACTCCATTAAGTTCACTATTTTCCTTGGCTCAACATTTGTTGTGCTAAATGGTTGGTTTTTTTGACGCATGACTAATATAGGCTATGTTTAAGTTCAGTTAAGGGTTCAAGGTCCACATAAAAAAACTATATGTAAGGGGTACAAGGTCCCTTTAAAATCTATTTTGTGCAGCTTGAATAGTCCTATTTTTCATTTAATGGCTATTGATGTTAGGTTGATGTTGGTCTATGTTTATTTTATTTAGAAAAACTCTTTGTTATGAAAAGGTTTCAGGTCCATTCAAAATCTATTTGTAATGGGATTTGGGTCCCATCAAAGCTTGCTTTTCCCTTAATAAAAAACTCCATCTCAAACTTACTAAATTGGTTATAACCACTTTCATTATGTTCATTCTTATTGATGTTGCTTGTAGAATATAATGCAACATTTTCAATCAGACCCAAAGCCTTATCTTTGTGTTATGTAATTCTCATCATTTAAAGTAAAGGAACTAAAACCTTAACTTGGGACAACATATGAGCCATGTTCATAGGTATATATCTAGGAATATCACAAATAGGAGCACTAGAAGGTGTAAAAAAATTACCTTTTCTTGCCTTTATACAATACTCTCCTTTTGACTAGGTTTTTCTTTTGTTTATTATTTTGAATTCTATTGGTTATATTTTCTTTGATCATAGGTGAAACTAGCTAATCTTCAGACACATTATCTTTCTCTTTGATGAAGATACATCCTGCTATATTGAATATGATTATTTTCTTTACTTTTTAGATTGTAATTGCTCTTGACTTCAACAATTACAACAACTATTTTTTCTCCAATTTTTCATCAAATGGCCTTCTCAATTTGAAATCCTAATTTTGTGATTCCACATTACACACATGACCATTTTATTCATCATCTAAAACAACTTGTTGATAATGCATACTTTTTAGAAATCTCCTTTCAATGATGTCTACTTCTCCATATTCTTCTAATGAATAATACTCATCTAAAATTGTAACAAATCTTGATGAAAACATATAACCTTGTTGTATGTTCCCCAATGATTTTCATTGGGATCAGTTACATCATCATATGCATTATCATTTGTCTCCATAGACCTTGCAACTAAACATTGTAATAGAGAGTAGGGTAACTGACATGCTACACACCAAGGTGCATCATCCTTTATAATTAAAGCTCTTGAAATATTCAAAGGATTAGGTGTATCTCTATTTGTAGGTGCCTTCTAATTATGATGGACTAGCCTTCCATTATGAGAATTAGTGTTATATGTTAGTCTAATTAATATTTAATTACACTTGCATAACTTTATTAGGGTGAGCTAATTTTAGGTCAACATTAGGGTTGCATACTTTGCCTTTATAAGGAAAATCATCTTATTGTAATATTGAATTCCTGAATAATATCATTTTGCACATTCACATGCAAAGCTCTGCTTTTTTATGTTTTCTCTTATGTGGAAGGTGTTTAGGTTTGCATGTCTGATCTAGAGTTTCTAACATGGTATCAGAGCCTTGACATGCAGCCCCTTCTCAAATTCTGGAGAAATTCATTACAGAGTTCGTTCGAGGTTCCTCGATGATTTCATGCCTTGAGCTCATCTATGCAGTGTTTTGGATCAGATAAGGCCTCACCATTGGATTCAGAGTGCTGGAAAAAGTCAGGTTTGGCTTTTATTTTGCAGATTTTGGCCATGATTTGCCAGATCTGTGAGGGTTTCAGTTTTAGTATTTTTTTGCAAGCTCTGGAGGTCACCATTTTTTTTGGAGCATTTTGAGCCGAAATGGAGGTCACCATTGCGTTCGCAGCAGCCAAAAACCCTAAGATCGCCTTTCATTTCGTCGATTTTGATGAAGTTGATCCGGAAGGCAAAAAAATTTTGCCAGGGAAGCCGTACGACCTCCCCGGCATGCTTTTTGACACGTGTTTTTCGAAAAAAATTGAAAAAAATAAAGTTTTTAGGAACTATGCCTGCGCCTCCAGTTCTAATGGATTCCCACTATCGCCACACCACTGAGCAGCCACCCAGCCGTCGCCGCTGCCGGTGGCTCCCCCATCCGACCGTTGGCCTTTGCTCTGCCCCCGCCGGGCCCCTTCTGCGCTCCGCCCCGGTCATATGGAGGACCGGGGGCTACCCGCCAACCCCTAAGGGCTTCAATCTGTAGCATAGGTCATATGGGCGATGAGGGGCTCCGCCCCAGCCCCCTGTCTGTGAGCCCCTGGTCGCATGCAGGACCAGGGGCCGAAATTTTTTTAGCCCCCTAGGTTGCCTGCAGGCCTTATTGGCCTTTCTAGAGAACTTTCATGAAATCGGGTATAACTTTTGCGTACGGTGTCCGTTTTTTGCAAACAAAATACCATTGGAAAGCTGATTCCAGCACCGATCTATTCAATGTTTTATTTTTTCTATATTTTTCTCCAGATTTATTTTGCAGGTCCTTGAACTCAGATGTTGTTGTTTTCACTCCGGAGGGCATATCTTTTGACTCGGTGATCCTTTTTTCACCATTCTTATGGCATTGGAAAGCTGGTTCAGTCCTCTACACAGATCTGAGGTGTTTTATATTTTCTATTTATGCATGTTAGGAATTCTCTCCTTTTTCAGTCATTGGGGATTGTAATAAATGAACTGATATAAAGTTCCATTCGGGGGGGTTTCTTACATAATAATCTTCATCATGTTTTGATGACAACTCACATGGGTTGTAATCTGGTTTCTTAGTTTCTTATTGGCCATATTTTGTCTTAGCTTGACACATACCAGATTCATTTTGGTTCACACTTTAGATTGAGAGCCTATGGTTAGTGATCCGCATTGGATCCATCTTAGTTTGAGGGCCACTAAATTTGTGGTTATTGTTCCCGAGTCTGTATGGTACTTTTTCCCATGGAAGAGTTTCAGTCTCAGTTTTGACATCGGCATTGAGATTCACGGCTTCTAGATTCTGTCATCATCATATCATCTACTATTTCTCTATGGATTCCAAGGTTGTTCCAGTTTGGTGTTTTCGAGTGTTCTGTGGCATCGGGTCTGCTATCAAATTATGATGATTTTGATATGGTTTCTTGTAGACAGAAGTATCTTTCCTTGCTTGCTGGGTTGCGGTTCCAGTGTTACTCCACAGTGTTCTTCCAATGCTTCTTTGCAACAGTCATCTCATTGTAGGGGGGGTTGTCCCACTGGGTTTTCCTTCTCTACCTCATTATTGCATTTGTACATGGGTACCTGATCAGGCCTAGTTTCTGGGACCCATTCATGGTTTCTTGCATTCATCTTAGTTTTAGCTGCATGCTTATTTAGTCTCCCTAAGTTGCACTTATGGGGGGGTGTTAGTGTAATTAATATTTAATTACACTTGCATAACTTTACTTAGGGGTGAGCTAATTTTAGGTCAACATTAGGGTTGCATACTTTTCCTTTATAAGGCAAATCATCTCATTGTAATATTGAATTCCTGAATAATATCATTTTGCACATTCGCATGCAAAGCTCTGTTTTTTTATGTTTTTTCTTATGTGGAAGGTGTTTAGGTTTGCATGTTTGATCTAGGGTTTCTAACATTATATGAATGAGCAAATAATTTAGAAATTGGACTATTTCTATTTTAATATCTCGATTGTCATTAGACATGCCTTTTTTAATTTTTGGCTACCTTGTAGCTCTAATCCTTTAATGCATTCACAAATTTTTCTATCTTATATTCCAGTGTATCTTATTTACTTCCTTTATCTATGTTTAGGAGTTTGAAATTATATATTTTATTCAACTTACTAGACGCTATTTGATTGGCCTCAATATTAGCAAAAATTCTATAGGAATCTCTAAGATTATGTGGGTCCTTGTCTTTGAGAAAGTAAGCCATCTTAGAATCATATGCATGACAATATAGCACCAAACTCAGAGATTCATTAGGTCTAAGATAAGAAGGAACTTTATTCATTTCTCTAATGAATCTTGCATTAAATTTAGAAACTAATTCATTCAATCCTTTATAAATACTTGTGAATTCATTGATCATGAATATATGATCTATCTTATCACCATATTTTTCCTTGAATACTATATTTAAAATTCTTCTCAAGTGCTCTTATGCTTGTATCACGAAGTCCTCTATAGTAGTCTCTTGCCTCCTCTACTAGAGACTAAAAAAATAACTTCATTAAAACATCTTCATCCTCAATCTCATAGTCATCTGTGAGATTAAAAAATGTCTTTATATGGGCTTCACTTGAAATGGAATTATTTCTTGAGAACTTAGGAAATATAGACCTAATTTAATTGTATACTAGTTAGGGTAACCAAGTATGCAAGTGAAATATAACTTCCTATACCTCTCCAAATTTAGAGGTCTTCTCATATGAATATTTCCCACAACAAAACCAACTACTCCTTACTAAGCAATATTTCATCTTGCAAAATTTTGATTCTCTTACATTTTGATTTAATCTAACATTAAGATTCACTTCCATATTTGAATGAGGAACTCTAATGTTTACATTTCTAAATTATCACCAAGGAGGGTTTGGAACATTTGTAACCTGAATATTTTATGATGTATCAATCTAGTTTCCTAAGATAGATTGAACTACATCCCTTAAGGCACCAATTCTTCTTTTAAAGTCATATCTAATTCTTTGAGCTTCTATTCAATTTAGTTTAGCCTTTAGTTCATTCACATCATTGAGAATATCCTAGTTAGCAAAACTCTCACCTACTATGTTTTTCACTTTCTCCACTCTTGTGTTTACATAAATATCATATTCACTTGAGTTTTCTACTACTTCACCATCCCCTAGTATTCTACAACAAATATATTTATGTGATATCCTTGAGTTACAAGATCATCAATCCATAACCTTCCTCGAGTAAAACATTGACCATGTTCAATAGCAGTGTTCTATTTAGGACTTCTTTTCTGAGAAACACTTTGAAAAATATATGGCTCTCTTAAATCAAACTCTTTTTGAATCCTATCAAGACTATTGATAGGTTCTTCATAGCTAGGTCCTCTCCAAGAACCAGTTTCCTCAACATTTCTAATTATTTGTATATTAACCTCATTTGTATCATTATCCACATGAAAGCGCATAGACCTAGTTCTATCACTTACATTCTCATTACTTACAAATGAATTTTCAATTGGAGAGATATGCCTACCTTAAGTTTTAGCTTTCCAAGCTTGGCCTTCCTTTTGGTATACTCCATATAGTTTCTTGTTATGGTCCTTCTGAAATAGTGATATCCTTCCTTCCATTTTGAGAAAATATCTTCAAATGGTATTATTGTCTTTAGAGCTACAACCCATAAGGGGAGAAGGACTAGAGACCAAAATATTAACATAGCAAGAAAAAATTAGAATCTCTCTTTGATTTTTGATACAAAAATTCTTCACAACTTCCCAACAAAGTCTCAATATGTTATTTTTCTAAGGCTCTAATGGTAATTACAACAATACAAAAATTACCAGGGTTTGAAAGATACAAACAAAATTTCTTTTATTCCCCAATAGAGTCACCAATCTATTGGTTACTCTAACTGATTATAGATTTCAATTCTCCTAAAATGATGCAACTACTTTATGTTCAAATATTTTAAGGTGTTGGCCAACTTAACAAGGGATTACCTTTGCATTTAATATCCTTGTGCTATTCAAGATTTCCTAGACCTAGGTGGGTAACCCTATGATGAATCGTCACTTGATGACTAGTTGAAACAACAAGGAGTGTTTTCTTGCAATTTTTGAAAAAGTGTATGCAACTCTTATGCAACCTTATTCTTAGGTAAGATAGTGTAGATAAAAAAATATATGAAATAATACTTAAAAAGAAATTAGATTTTTTTTTAATGTTTTTATGATGTACCAAAGTATTAAGGATGCACAAATTAGACTAGTTCCTCTATAAAACAAAGTCAAATTATCATGTAAACACTCATTTCCTATACTAAAACACAATCTAATGGTTTCACAAGTGCTATTGTATTACAATAACACAACCTACTAAAGTATTACAACTTGAGGATGCTTATGAATCCAATTATTATGAGATTAAAACTCTTTATTTTTCTATAGAAGTACCTACTCCGTTCCTTGAAAAAATGACAACTTTAGCAAGACATATGGTAGGAAAAATTGTATGACAAATATGATAATCCTTAACTATATATTTATCAAAGAACACTAACTCAATGTTGGATAAATTTAAATTAAAGAACATATTCATACAATTCACTCAGATGAGCATTACAAACTCAAAATATGCATGATAGACCAAACAATGTGACTTTAGGTCACCAAAATTTAGCTTTGCCACCCCTAATTACTAGTAGAAGTTCAATTCTTGACCAAATTCTTACTCTAGAAACTCAAGATTAACCTCAACCCACCTCAACTATGTTGGATGTTCACATTTGTTGTTGCACCAAAAGATTAACCTATTAACGCTTGATACAAATGCCATAGATAAATGGATCCACGGGAGGCGGTTAGTCCATGTCATGAATCCAAAGGGAGATGCTAGCGATTAGTCCAACAATCCCCCCCCTCAACATCACCTGATGGGATTTGAACCCACCATCATAGCTTTGATACCATTTGTTGGAACACATTTGTCGTTGCGCCAAAAGATCGACCGGTTAATGCGTGATACAAATGCTAGAGATAAATAGATCCATAGGAGACAGTTAGTCCTTGTCACGAATTTGAAAAGAGATGTTGACGATTAGTCCAACAAACTAACCCTAACTCTCTCTTTATAATCATAATTGAACTTGCCTTTATAGTTTAGACATAACTAAAATGCTCTTAAACCTAACCCTAATCGAATAAGGGTTTATAGAGAAAAAATCAAATTTGCACCTAAAACATTAACTCTTTGATGCATGCCAAACATTCTCTAATATTAATTAATGCCTTATGATGAAGATTTTGCACTAGGAATGCAAAATTAGATCATAACTCAATCTCAAAAGGCCTTTGTGTCACTCTGTCAAACTTAAAAGGATTTGCACAATCATAATCATACGTGAGAGAGTGAAATTCAACCTTCAAAATATGGTGGCATGTTGACAACATCTTTCTAGAACTTCAAATTTCAAGAAAATTTCCAAGAAAATTTGCTTTAAAGCAAAGAATTTGATTTATTTGGCTCTTTGTTGTAATTTGCAACTTCAAAAATGGATTCTACACAAAAAAATGGATTCTGGTAGACGCACAATGTTTAATTCCATCTCTCTATGGTCATGGAAATGAGAGAATTTAATTCGAGCCACTTAAAGCATAAATTTTCACCTCTTTTCCTATATAATGCTACACACAAACTTTCACCGCCATATCCATTGGCAATATTTAAATGTTTTAATACCGACCATCGATATGCTTTAGTTGGCACGTGATTGGATGGTGTATGGTCACACTTTACATTCAAAAAAATTCCTTCATATTTTCTTTGACCAATGAGGGCTTGCCATGTAAGTTCATGCATCGAGCTATCACGTGCTCACAAGCTCAAGCTTGTCACAGCTCATCGGGATTGAGATAAGTATTTTCCGCATGACGGGCATAAATAAATGACATGCTGGCGCCAACCTAGATGGAGGGGACAGGTGTCGGCATATCACGAGCTTGCAGGCCGAAGAAAACCTTTAAAACCAAGCCCATGGCAAACATAAAGCATGTGATGCAGTGAAACACTGCCTCGTGTATACCACTTAGATGTTAGCGATGTGAAAGGTGACAGATGGCGAATGAGCGTTCGTTCGCACGGTTTTACCATATGCATAAAATGAATTTATAAAATAGGAAAGCTTCTACTATATTAAATCAATTTTTGTTTATAGATTTGATTGTGTTTGAGTTTTTTATCAAATTAAGAAATAGTTTCTTTATATTTTTATCCATATTGTTTTTAATAATTATTTTTCCTTAATTTCTTTTTTTCTTGTACTGTGTAACTTCCTTTCCCCCCCTCTCTTCTCCCTTTTTAGTTGGTTTTGGTTTCGAACAATTCATTTCTTTTCCTTTTGCTCTCTTTTATCTTGATGATGGATCATGGAGTGTGATTCAAAGCGTTTAGATGATAAAAAACACAAACACAATCAAATCTAGAAACATAAAATGATTTATTATTATGGATTGTGGAAACTTGATATTCTTCTAAATTATTCAAACATTGCATATACATGTCTATGATTTCTCTTACAGTGAACACCAACCTTGATTATATAGTTATTTTTTTTAATTCTAAGTTCCTTCCACTATGAAGCATTCAATCCTACTAGAAATCTATTCTAGACTAGTCTTGACCTCTATCCAATTTTATAGGATAATTTCAAATTTAAATTTCTATAAGATCTCTGCCCAATTTCCTCTCTTTTATCCTAACTTATTTTACATCAACATACATTTAACTACTTCGATCTAGAACTATGAAAAAAAATTACTTCTCAAAATGTAATGTCTAAACTTCTAAACAACCTTTACCAATGCATATGCTTGCATCTCCAAGTTAAGGTACCTTACCTTTTAATTCTTAAAAGGGGAACTCATGAAGATAATAGTTATTTCATCTCCAATCTCTTTTCTTTATGTAACTCATTAAAGAAGGAATGTTCAAAAGAAAAAAGAAAAAATATAAAATGGTTATGTATAATCTAGGTTGATCAATATAGGAGTGTTAAAGATTTAATGATTTATCTATGAAAAGTCTATTAAATCTTATAATTTTTCTTTAGTATGTTATTTAAAGGATGAATCGTCTTTATGTTTTTTCTAATAAAATTTATCTTATTATAAAAATATTAAAATTCTTTTTAACTTCCTAATAGAAACAATTTGTGAATTGCTTAAATTCTATTCAAATCAATTAAAATTCATTTTTTATAGATCACATGAACTGAAAAAAGGAAAATCATTTTGTTACTGAGAAATTCACTTCTTAGGGTTCAAATAAATACCTATTTGAGGATTTTTAAAAAATCAAAGATGCGATCCCCTATATTCTTAGAAAAGATAGTCATGTGAGGCCCACTTCTCCTCATGGTCACACTATATTTTAATGGATTTATTTTGCTTTGGAAATTATATGTGGCAGTATTTTATATTTTTATTATAGTTTAGGTTGATATTTATATGATGTTTGATTAGCAAGTTACTAATTACTTGATTTTTTTTGGTGAATTAATGATTATGGATTTCTTTACATTTTTTTACATTAGATTTTACAATTTATATTTAGTTGTTATTATGAATTGATTTTAGATTAAAGTTAAGTGCGTAAATTGAATCTCAATGTAATTAATATAGATGTTATGTGTTTATGTATGAGTGTGTGATTATGATTTAGATGATAAATTAAATATATTTATTTTTATGTATTCTGATAATATTATTTAATTATGATGCATATATGTTATGTATATTTAATTAATTATAAAATTTATTTCAACTATTAGCTTGGATGTATCAATGCTTGAGTGTAAGTTGACCTAGATTAATATTCCATGAGCAATGAAAAATTATGGAGGTTCTCAAGTAATCACTAATGTGATTCCCCTTTATACCTATATCTTCTCCTCAGAGGGGATTAAGGTATTCTTGAGTAACTCTGCTATGTTTAAATTTGTATTGTTTAAATTTTTAATTCATAATTATTACTATTATTGTTAAGTGGGTTGGTTAAATCTCTTTATGTGTCAAAAATCAAGTTTGAATTTAAGAGAAAATTTTGGAGCTATTTAATGTCATTTTTCTTATTATTTATGTAAAATTAAACCCCTAAAGTGATAACCGATTAGTGGGGTTCATGATAGAGTTTTTATTAAAAAATTTACAAGTGTTAGAGCCTTGAAAAGTGTTCTAAAATATAAGTGATGAGATTGGAGAAATAAATATGATTCACGGAAGAAAAATCAACACCTCTTCCCTGGGTTCATTGTATATAGACAATGTATCTTTACTTAAACCCTTTTTGAAACTTTGGTTGGGGTTGGATTTTTGTTTTTTTTCCTCTCTTTATTTTTGGGAGATATTTTCTTCAAGAAGGGAAGAGTGAGAAAAGAGGAGAATGAATCAAGAATTATCTCAAGTTTTCTAAATTATAGGGGTAGATAACAATCTTATTTTTTATATAATTGAACATTTGATTTATTTTTTAAAATAGGTATTGCATATTGCTGGTTTTTTCTTGTGTAAATGAGATATGTGTAGAAAGCCCTCTTTTTATGTTATGCTTATTATGTTAAAACTTATTGGGGTTAGGGTTTTTGTTGTGTTGGGTGTGAATATTCCAATTTAAGTTAAAATACACCCATTTATTGAGGTTGATAGAGGTTTGGACCCTCTCTTAGAGAAATTTCTCTATAATGATATTATTTTGCATGGATTTTCTATATGTGAAGATGAATCTTGTCGTAGAGAGGATATTTTTGTATTGAGTGCCTATTTGTAAATATGACTTTTTTTTGGAGAAGATATTTTTTAGGTGATTATTTTCCTTACAAACATATGGTTTCGATGAAAAATTATGATGATGTAATTTTGTGATTTATTGATATTGTTGAGTATTGAGAAGATTAAAATTTTATTTATATTTTTCCCAAGAGAGATGTGTTCCCTTGACTCCTTATTATGGATCTTGAGAAGATCCTTATGTGTTTTCTTATGAAACTTAGTTTCTTGAGGCCTCTTAACTTGGGGATGAACTTGTATTGCAAGTTCTATTGGTTTTAGGTGAGTAAACTTGCTTGTCTTGGAAGGTAAACTTTATGTTTGTATATTTGTGGAGACAATAAAGGATGATAAGATATATTTTCATGAAGAATTACTTTGGGTTTTGAAACCCTCTTTTGGGAGGATGAATTTTTTTCATGTTTATGTGTATATGAAACTCTAAATTTTAGAAAGAAGATTTATTTCTTCTTATATACGTGAGAGTTATGAAATGATATATTTATTGATATAAATATTTGCAAGAGGAAAACATATTGCATTTATAATTTCTTTCATGCAAATATAATATGTGCATTAAAAAATATATGTGTTTTCTTGTAGTGAACAATAGTTTATTTATTGAAAAACATAAACGAAAAATTTCATTTAAAAATAAAATAAAATAATTCATAAATTATATTTTTAATTATAGATCTGAAAAAATAGTATAGAAATATATTTAAATATTCATTATCTATTTGAAAAAATAAAATTTAATTATTAAAAAAAAAACATGCATAAAAAATATGTATGAGAGGATCAAATTCAAATAGTCATATCTTCCTTAATACTAATCCATATATTTAATGTAACTAATTTATATAAAGCTCTTAAAGTATCCTTTCCATTGAATCTAAAATCTCTCCACTTATAGCCTTATGTGAGATGCATAACTCTTTGCAATAAAGTTTTCATTCTTTGTTGTTGATGTTCTTTTGAATTAGATTGATGTGACCTTATTCATAAAGTCATTCAAGGATTTTGTTGTATGTATTTATAAATTATTATTTTCTTGAAATATTTTGAAGATGAGAATTGATTTAGGTTTATAAAATTTTCATTTCATGTCATTGAGGATGTAAATAGTCTAGATTTGAATATGTAGTATGAAACTAAATGGTTAAGATGTATTAACTTTTAGAGAAATTTAACTTGTGAGATAACTTAATAGATAAATGATAAATATTGATTGCTAATGGATAGTTAAGATTGATTTAGTTTACTTTATTAAATGTTAATTGTTAGGGATCTTTTAAATGAGATCTTTATGTGAGTGGTTGAGATTTAATGACGTAGTATGAAAATTAATGATAGGGATTTAAGATTAGTTTAACTTGTATTTATTAGTTGGTCATGTTACTAGTTAATTTATTTATGTATATATAATAGATAAAAATATATATTATATTTATTTCTTAAATAAATAGATTAAATATAATAATTGACTAAATAATATATTAAGTTAATTAAAGAAAATAAATATATTTAATTATTTACTAAATCAAGAAAAATAATTTAATTAATTGAATAATCAAATCTATTTATTTGAATAGTGATGTAGTGAAATTTAACTATCTACAAGTACCTTATTTAATTTCTATTAAAATTCCAGTATGATATGTTGAGCAATTTATATTGATTAATTATAATTTAGATTTCAAATTAGTTGTATATTTAATTTAATTGACCCCTTTGAGTAGTGTATAACCATTTTATTTTTTTTTATAGATAAGTGTTACCAAAGGGGGTAACTCCCATGTACATTTCAAGTCAGATTACTAAATCAGAATACCAAATTACAAACCCAACTCATTCTAAGAGCTGGTAGATGGCTGCTAAAATGTCTCCTATCCTTATCAATTGTTGCAGGTGACCCTCGTTGAGCCAAGTTGAGTCGGAGCTCATGTAGCTGGAGAAGGCATCCATATTGGCATTTTTTACTCCAACCCTGAAGACTTCCCATGCATTGAGACAAAAGTTGTCAGCGGCCACACAACGGGCCCAAGCTTCTTCTTCATCCAGTTCTTCCTCGTCGGTTTCCACTTCCTCCTTGTCGGTTGCTGAAATGTCAGTTTCTATATCCAATATTTTTGGGTTGAAGTAATGCTTAAGGAAGCTGACCCAACCCTTGTCGCTTAGATCAAGAATGGCATTGGCAACAGCTTGGGTGTTGCCAATTTTGATGAATCCATCAAGTTGCTCTACCACGACTTCCCTGGCCTCGGTGATGTCCACTAAAGCACACAACACAAGCTTGTACACTTTACCATCGCACTAGTGCTGGTTGAGAGTGAGGATTGTTGAGACCAGGTTGACTATTGTGTTCCTTACAATCGGCTTTTAGATGTTGAAGAGCCTTCTACACTGGGCCATTATAGAATCTTTAGTGCAATGGCATTGGACACCAAACATGTAGACCATCTTTGCCCTATTTGACAAACTTTGGAATTCTGCATAGAGATAAAGACCAAACTGCCCAACTATAAATAGCCTTGTTTCCTGTTAAAGGGGTTTTGTTGAAACTATGCCTAGCAATTTAGGCCATTCTGAATCTAGGAAATTTTTTTCCTTAGGATATCAATCGTGCGAATCCTACCCGCGCTTATGGTTCACATGTTTTTTGGATGGGGGTTTTGAGCAATTTGACTACCCAAAATATCCTCCAGGATCGTGTTGTGTAGGCCCTGCTAGGGATCAGGGGAAGAGCTCGTGATTAGTACATTCTATTGAGTCACACCTGAGTTGGTTAACAGGTCTGCTGCTTTGTTTTCCTCCCTATACATGTGAGTAAGAGAGTAGTCTGAGAGTTTTTCTAAGCACTCCTTAATTAGCCCGATCCAATTGTTAATGTGCCAGTGTTGGGAGTTGCCAGTTGTTAGCACCTACATGCATAGTAGAGAGTCCCCTTCTATTTCCATTAGGAGAAGATTTTTCTATATGCATTATTGAAGCCCCAACCATAATGCTTCCATTTCGGCCATGTTAGTGGAGCATATCCCTAATTTTATTGATGCAGCCCAAACATTTTCTCCCTTTGAACCCTTGATTATGCAACCTACCTTGGTGCTTTCGGGGTTGCCTTTTGCTGCTTCATCAAAGTTTAGTTTCCATTTTAATCTAGTTGGTTGTGCCCAAAATATTTCCTTTTTGTTGACTTTTATTTTAGGTACGAAGTTAGGCTTTGGTAATTTGAGTCCCCTCCATGTTTTTTGTATTCCTTCGTCCCATTTTTAGTATTTTTCCTTGGGGCCCACACTTGTTCTATTGTTGGCTATCTCGACAATGTCTGCTTGGATTTTTGCTATGAGTTGATCCTGACTTAGAGCTTTGTCTTTGAACATGCGTTCGTTACATTCTTTCCATATGTGCCACACCATTAGGGATGGTGCCAGAATCCAAATCCTATTCTAGTGCCCATTTTTGTTGAGGATTGGCCAGCTCACCATGAATTCCCCGAGTCTGTTCTGTCTTGGGTCGAACCAATTGAGAAAGATTTGAAGCCAGTCCCAACATGATGTAACGATAGGGCAAGAGAGGAGCAGGTGGTCCACATTTTCTTTTTCTTTCTTACATATAATGCATCTTAGTGGCCTTGCTATTCCTAGTCGCTGTAGTCTATCGCTAGTTAGGAATCGCTTGTGAAGTTTCATCCATAGAAAAGCTCCCACTTTAGGGAGCACTTCATTTTTCCAGCAGAGTTTTTCCATCCAAGTCTTGTCTTTAGATTGGATTAACTTAAGGTTGTAGCCAAGCTTTGCTGAGTAATTGCCTAATGCAGCCCTGCACCAAATAATAGAGTCTTCTCTATTATATAAAAAAATAGGCCTACTGTTTATTTCTTTGCTTACCGCTTCTATTCAGTTTTGAGGGAGGGAGAGGGTTGATAGATCAATCCAACTGAACTTACTCATTGGGCATCATTTTGGACTAGTATGTAATCCTCCACCTTTGAACCAAATTGTGCGCATATGCTATCCAAATGTTGGTCTAGTTCAAAGAGTTTTGATAGGAATTTATGGTCGTTCCATGAGTCTGTCCAGAAGAGGGTTCTCCTTCTATTACCTAATCTCCACGAAAGGCGATTCGTGATCAAGGGTCTACATTTTGTTATAAATCTCCAAAATTTTGAGCCTCCACCAATGTTAGCAACTATGAGTATCCTATTGGGATCACTATTGTCTAAGTACTTGTTTTGGAGTATTCGACACCATGTTCTATCTGGAGACTGGTAAGCTTAGCACCTAGAGCCATGTTTTGGAAGTGGATTTTGCGAATGCCTGCTCCGACTTCCTCTTTTGGTCTATAGAAAAAACCCCATCCAATCAATGGGATTTTCCTAGCTGTTTTTGAGCCTTCCCATAAGAATTTTTTTTAGTATTCCTTCGAGCTCGTTTTTCAGTTTTCCCAAGGACTTCTCATCACAACATTGCGTATATAGGTATTGCTGACAAGACTGATTTTGTCATTTTTATTCTTCCTGCAAGTGTGAGCCAATTATTTTTCCAAGCCATGGATCTGTTCCTACACCTCTCAACTACTTCTCCCCAATGTTTTGATTCCAAATGATGAGGATATGGATGTTTGTAACTGTTTTCTTGTATTGAAGAAAAAGACACTTAATTTCTCTTTATTCATCCTCTAGCCTGATTGAGCTTCATATTCTGATAGTGCATTATTTATGCTTCTAGCTTCTACCAAATTAGCTAGTCTGAAGAGTGTTGTGTCATCTGCAAATTGTGTGTGTGTAACTAGTTCTGTATTAGGGGCTAATTGTATTCTGTGCCAAACTTGTTGGACATTGATTTTTTTTATTAGTGCGCTAAAGGATTCAACCATGATCATGAAGGGGAATGAGGAAATCGGATCTCCTTGCCTGAGCCTGTTGGTTGCACCAAAGAAACCATGGAGGGAGCTATTGACTTCTATTGAGAATCTGACTGAAGATATGCATTGGAAAATTAGGTTGCACCATTGGCTGCAGAAGCCTAGTCTCCTCATTACTTCTAGCAGGAAGGACCATCTCACCTTGTTGTAGGCCTTACTCACATCTAATTTAATGATCATTCCTACACAAGAGCTATTATTAAGAGAGTGAATGACTTCCGAGATGAGCAATATGCTATCAAATATCCCCCTACCTGGAACGAATCCATTTTGTTCTATTGAGATGATTTGTCCTAGCAATGGCTTTAGTCTATTGGCTAAGAATTTCGCTACAATTTAGTAAAGAGTGTTACATAATGAAATCGGTTGAAAGTTGTTGAAAGAGGTGTATTCACTCTTTTTTGGGATAAGGGCTATGATAGTGTTATTTAGATCTTTGAAATTTTTTCCTGATTTGTGAAAGTCTTCCACCAGTTTCCATATTTCATCTCCTAGAAAACTTCAACATTTTTGAAAGAAACCTGCAGAGAATCCATCTAGACCTGGTGCTTTGTCTGGGTGCATCTGGAATAAAGCCTTTCAGACCTCTTCCTTTGAAACTTTCTCTCATAACCGTTTATTATCTTCCTCACTTACTTTACTGGTTAGTGAGGTAAGGAATATATCGTTGTGGTCTTGAGGTAGCTGTTCCCCTAGTAGTTCAGTGAAAAATTCACAAGTTGCACTACCTACTTCGATGCTCCCTTTGACAGACTGGCCAATACTATTGTGGATTTCCTCAATTTTGTTGGCAACTCTTTTTTCCATGACTAAGGAGTGGAAGAATTTAGAGTTTGCATCTCCATTTTTTAACCAAAATTCTCGAGATTTCTCCTTCCAATAGATCTCTTCCCTCTTGAGGAGCTCAGATAGTCTTTCCTTGAGGTCTTTTTCCAAGAAGAATTCATTGTTTGTCATTCCATTTTCTCTGACTGCCTCATTGAGAGCTTCTAGCTCTACTTCCACCTTGGCCTTTTCTACGAATATGTTTTGGAAGTGCACCCTATTCTATTCCTTGATTTTCTGTTTAATAATTTTTAGCTTTTTGACTAGTGTAAAGCTTATGGATCCTCGTATTTTAGTTTCCTTCCACCAACGTTCCAGAAGCTCAAGGAGACTTGGATCCCGCCACCACAAGTTTTGAAATTTTAAGCTTGTCCTTTCCAAGACTCTGCCACCAATGACCACAAGTCTATGGGGAAGTGATTTGAGGCTGATTTTGGGAGTATGTTGGTCATAACTTTTAGTCCAGACATAGCCCAGGTGGGAGGAGTTAAAAATCGATCAAGTCTTTATAAGATGGTGGTAAAATATTTACATCTATTGGTCCATGTGAAGATGCCATTCTTTGTTGAACAATCCATTAGTCCACTTTTTGACACAAAGGATCTGGAATCTAGAATTAGTTGGATAACGGTCCTTAATCTGCCACTTTTCTCTAAAAAATCTAATATTGCATTGAAGTCTCCACCCATTATCACTTCTTCATTGGGGGGAGACTTGCAAAAATCTAGTATTGAGTTCCAAAGGATGGCCTTATCACTAGTTTTTGTTGGGCCAAAGATGTTGATGATTATGAAGTGTTTGTTTAGACTGAGATCGAAGACCTTTTCTACTAACCAATTAGTGGAGGAGGCTAGTATTTTCATAGACACCTCGACCTCCTTCCAAATTATTCCAAGATCCCCTGCAACACCAATAAAATCTTGAAAGAAGCCTTCCCAATACCGATAATATTTTAAAAAATTTGAGCAATCATCACCTGACAACTTTGTTTCTTGTAGTAGAATAATGCTACTGACACTTTTTTGTAAATGACGCCTCACCAGACATCTCTTTTTAGGGGCCTTGAGGCCCCTGACATTCTAGGTAGGGATCTTCATTTCTTCCCAAGGGAGGCGCTTCCTCCCTTGGTGCTTAAAAACTTGGTGATGTTGGTAAAAATTTTGGCTACTACTTCCTCTTCCTGCAGTTGCTTATAGGAATTTCTCCCTCTAGTGTTCCCTGAATTATCGATCTTTCCCATACCTAGGTGGTTGATTTCTGATTGTGAGATACACCTATCGTCAACAATATCGAGTTCGTCCTCCATTTCTGAGTTTAAGCCTGGTTCATTACTTTCCCATGACTTGGTATCTGTCTCTTTCTCATCGGGGAGATTTTCTTCTTCTAGAATTGGGTATTGTTTTGGCGATGTCGCCGCTTCTGACTCTCTACAATGTGTTGCCCTTCTACATCATTGGTGTTTTGATTTGATTTGTTAGTTCTTGGGGATACCTTGCATCTAGGTCGAGGGGTTGGAGAGTTGTATTTTGGGTGGGGTTTTATCCTTATTTTTCCTATCCTGCATGATGCATTCATTTATGTTGTGCTTGTGCGACCTGCATTCGCAACAGTAATGTTTTATTTCTTCTACTTCGATAATATGTTCCCATTGGGTTATGTTTTCTAGGAGAGTTATACTGTGAGGAATGGAGTCTATTGCTTCTATTTGGAGCCTAGCGTATTTGTGGAGATCTTCATTTATGATGTCTGTATTGATTTCAATTAGGATTTCGAGAAACCAACCAATTTTTTCCAGGCATTCCTCTGCCCAATAGTTTGTTGGTAAGTTGTAGAGCTTGACCCAAATTGGTTTCTCATACGACTGCATTTTGATTGGGTCAAAATTTGTGTGCCATGGTTGCATGTATATAGGTTTTTCATTCATAAACCATAACTGTCCTTCAGTAATTCCCACTTTTGTTTCCTCATCCACAAAAACTACTATGAAGAAACCTTTTGGCATAAATCTTAACAAAACCTTCATTTTCCAATTCTCCTTAATCCAGGATTTGATGCTCGAGCGGCTTGGAGATATTCTAGTGAAGTGAAAAATACAAGTAGAATCATTAAGGATTGTAGTGTCTACTTTAATTTCTTTTGATACATCTATCTCGATTGGGGGTGCCTTTGATTCAATTTTCGTTTCCGGTACTATTTGTTGTAATTCCATAAACTTGGCACTTTTTCGAACCCTATTTCTATTTTTCCCATGGGGATGAAGTCTCTGTTTATTTTGATTTTGTTTGTGTGGGAAATACTGATTTGGCCGTGGTGCCCTAGTTGCAGGATTGGGTTCGAGGGTGTCGTGCTGCTTTCTTTGCAAAATTTTCCTTGGCATGTTCTAGATTCTATGCTCGGGGTGGCATTTGTCTACCCATATTCCACCTCCGAACACCCATTGGGGGTTGTGTTTCTTTCCATTGTTTTTCATGCTGGTCTAGGGGATTTCATCTCCCCATTGTCACCTTTCGGTTTCCCCAAAATTTCCTTCGTTCTTCCCTGCCTTAATTGTTGTTCGCGCCTTGCGTTGATCCCCTGCTCCTACCTTACCTTGCGAGCTCATAATTTTTTCTAATTAGTAGGTACACATGTGTATAACCATTCTTATTTAATTATAAATTTTATAATTAATTATGATATTTACTTGTTGAGCTTTGAGGATGGTTAGAAAATTAAAATAATTTGAATAAAATATTTAGAAACTAATAAATGATAATAGTTTGTTTCAATTAATATTATCATTTATGTGATTAATTGGAACTTAAAATAGTCCATAATTTATGACTTGAGTTAAAAAATAAATAAATAAATTTACATAATAATAATTAAAAAAGAAATAAGAAAAAAATCATAATTTAATAATGGGTAATTTATATCTTTTATAAAATAAATTCCTAAAGTGAATTTTATTGATCAAATTGAAGGTTATAAATATAATCAATCATAATTGAAGTATGAGTTCTATAAAGATCAAATCCTTTTTGAATTGTTAAAATATTAATTTTAAAATCCTTGGCTTGTAAATGAAATTTTGATATAACAAGCTTAAGTTTTTTTCATTAAAGTGATGATCCTTTAGGAAGTTTGTTGTATTTTTTTTTAAAATTCCCTTAAAATTTTGACTAATTATGTATTTATTTTTAAAAAAATTTCAAATAATTCAAGTTTTATTTTAGTTTTGATTATTTGATTATTACCTAATCAAATGAATTAGTTGTTATAAATGAATTATTTATAAATTTGATAAGAATTATCAAATAATTTTAATAAGATTTAAAAAATGAATTTAATAGCTAGTAAATGAAATGGATCCCATATCACCAATAGTTTTATGTTTCCTTTTCTCATGTAATGTGGCGTAAAAATTATTGTATACACATGTTATGATGTTGAAAGTGTATGGCATGCTACCATGTGTAGTGTAGTGAAAATAATAGAATATACTAATTTTAAAAAAATAGATACATTATGTTTATGTCCACGTGTACTTGAGTGTGTCTAGGTGGGCATGTCAATTCAAGTCATCCATATAGATAATAATACATTTTACAATAAACCCCTTAAAATAAATATCCATGGATCTTTGAAATATAGCTCTAATATTGAATAAACCAAAATACCTTCCATGTGTGAATTTTTTCCCACTTTGTGATGAAATAAGTTTTGAACTTCTCTTCATGTTCACAATTTCTTAATTTTAAATAGAATAAGCATCTAGAAAAGACATCATATATGCCCCATTTTAAGTTTATAAAACCTCATATAGAGAATGGGTAAATTTCATTCTTGAATCTTTATTCAAATTCTTGAAGTTCACACATAACCTAATTTCTCCATTCTTATTTCATATTGGCATCAAATTATCCACCCAAGTGGAATATCTAACAATAAAAAATATTATAGTAGATAATAATTTGTATATCTCTTTATATATCAATGGTTCTATATACACCTAAAATTGGTCAAGATAATTGATTAATTAAATATTGGTTATTTGATTAATGAATCTTCTTAAATCCTCTACTTATAAATAAATTGAAAATTTTATTTATATAGTTCACTCTCTAATTTCTTCCCATCTAAAATCATTTTTTCATGATTTAATTAAATGAAAAAATCCAACTAATTTATTTTATCTGATTAATTCCCTCTCATTAAAATTGAGTTTTTAATTCAATTTTGTCACATTTCTACATAATTCTCTAACTTCCTTCCACCTAAGCATGTGTCACATGAATTTAAATATTTCTAATTTCTAAATGGAATTATCTTCAAAAAATTTGAAACCACCTTGGATACATGTCTTCTCCTTCCATTTGATTCTTCTAAACACTTGGAAAAGTTCTCTTTTAAAGGGGACAATCTCCATGGTTCTATCTAACTTCTTCATCCTCCACCATTGATTTCTCTGGATCATAATCTTGATTGTTGAATCTTGCCACATCACAATATGCCTTGGAAATATTATAAATGCAACATCATTCTCCAACTTTTACACACATCTTTGAGCAAACTTACTTTACAGGAATCGTACTAGCATTTGGAGAGCATTGGCTTAGAATTTTTAGTTGGCATTTAACATTTACATTGTAGTATTATTATAATGGAAAATTTCTTTTGTAGAATTATAGCATTACATTAGTGTTATAGAATTTATTTCATCATTTGCATTTAGAGTTGCATCTCACCATTAGCAATAATCATTACATCATTTATACAACAGTAATTTCATCCATCATTTAACCTTTTATATCCAGGAAAAATACAAAAAACATGTTAATGTAGGCATTTAGCTTTGCATTTCATAAATCTTCTCATTTCTTAGGTTTCCATATGATAAATTCATGTGCAACACAAATAAATCTAAGAGCATGCATGAATTTGAAGGTCCTTAAGATTAGAGAGCAATGAAATGATTTTAAAGAGTAGATATAATAGATTGTCTTGTTATTTCAATCTCTTTCATGTAGACGTTTCATTGATGTGTGTTGGATTTACTTTATTAATTCCTCATTTTAATACCACACATAAATTGGTGCCCACCATGGGGCCCAACCCCTATTTCTAATGTTTTTTCTGGAAAGTGTGTTTACAGGTCCAGACATGAGAAGTTTTAGCATGACCATGAGTTCTTTTGGCACACAAAAAACACCTTTCTACGCATACAACTCTTGTTACGAAACATACAGGGCATCCTTTGGCACATCTAGGCCCTTTTATAGCACATCCATACATTATTCCAATGCATACAGACTGTCTTCTGGCGCATGCAAGTGGGTTTTCTAGCGCATTCACTCTATCTTGTAGTGCATCCATATGTTGTTATAGTGCATACATTAGTTTTTTCAGTGCACATGAGTGATATTTTAGTGCATTGAGCCTTTGTTATGGTGCATCTGGTTTATTTTGTAGAAAATTAAAATCTTGAGAACTAATCATTATTCTCTATTTTTGTAGGTATTCTAAAACGCTATTAGAGACTCTGCTAAAACTGATAAAATGTTGTCAAAGACTTCAAATCTGAAACTACTAACTTTTGATGGCAATGATTTATTATTGTTTCTTTTGATTAAGTTAGGAACATAGCTTAATTAGGGGAAAATGAACACCATGTCTGCTGTGATTTTGGAGTGGTAGGCATATTCTCTTCCCTTAGCTGGGTGACCAAAAATCCATACCCATTATTTTCATTGCATTTTATCCTTAGAGGGCCTGCCTGGTGGGAAAAAGTAATCACCCCAATGAATGACCCAATCGGTAACATGCTAAATCCAAGTGACTTTCAGGTAATATATAAGTGTGGGTACTTGGAGAAAGTTCAAGTATCACAAGGATTGTTCTGAAAAGAAGGGAAAAAATGGTCTCTTTCCATATGGATGATCCCCCATGAACAAAATTCCTATCCTAGAACCCTTTGTTGTAGTAAGCCAAAAATCTGTTTTCTATTTACTTGTGCAAGAGGTCTAACCTCTGAAGTCATCCCATATTCTTGTGACTTTTAGTAGAGATGAAAAGTTCATCATGGGAGATTCATGAGAATTGAGGCTTGGATAACCCAAGAAGTGAGTATTGTTGAGGGGAGCCAGTGTGGTCAAGCTTCTAATCATCCACTAAAAGTAAGCACAGTTGGAGTAAACCAAGTGGGAATCAAGTAAATATTGTCCTACACAACCTTAGGGATTTTACTTGCTTAATGTGTCTTACACGTGTGTTTTCAAAACAATATTCAAACAACCATCACACATAGAAGTGTCCAAACTATTGGTTTAGAAGAAAATCATATCAAACAATCAAATTCCCTACCAAAAAATAAGACAAAACAATCAAACTGTCAAAACTAGAGAACATTTTCCAGTTTAGTGCATCCATTGATTGTTTTGGCGCATAGCTTTCATCTTCTAGTGTATTGATTGCTTGTTCTAGTGCATTGATTGCCTACTCTGATGCATAGCTTTCATATTCTAGCGCATTGATTGTCTGCTCTAGCGAATAACTTCCATATTCTAGCACATTGATTGCCTATTATGGTGCATAGCCTCCATATTTTAGCATATTGATTACCTATTCTGACACATAGCCTCCATATTTTAGCACATTCATTGCTTGTTCTGGGGCATACCAACCATATTTAGTGCATCTAGGCCATTCCTTAGTGCATCTACTATTTAGCGCATTTGTGCACTATTTTGGTGCATACAATTTTTTTTAAATCCAGAGAGCTAAATTCCCTCTCTGTCTGAAGTTTAAACTCACTGATCAAGATCATTTTCAAAATAGAACCCTTCCTCAGTTATACCAAAACCTTAAACTTGTTGAAACTAGCATTTTCAAGTGAAAATCCTTTACCTAAGCTTTGATCAAACATCTGAAAGTTCCTCATCCTCAGACCCACCTCTGATTAGCAATTGAGTTTCAACATCAGGATTCATCATCCTTTATCAAGATTCATCATCCTTTATCAGTATTTATTATCCTTTATCTCAAAACAAACGTTGTATAATCGGATTTAACCTATTCCTTTTGGTACTCCTAAACAAAGATCTAGGTTTAGTCAAATTTTCATCACTTGTATGCCTGCTCAAACAAGATCCCAAAGGCATAAACTCAAGGAAAAAGAAATTGAAACTCAAAATACCATGGATGAAGCTGAGGAAAACCCATTCCATAAATTTCACACACCTAAAAATGAGGAAATAAATGAGGAAGACGTCCAACAAGCTCAACAAGATCCAAATTTCCACAAGTTCCTAGAAAATATTTTTGAAAGAGATGGAGAAAAATACCTTTTAATGTTGGCTAAACAAGGTGTTAAATTACCCAATGACTTTGATATTAACCAACTCAAAAGAGAACCCAAAAAGACTAAAACTAATCCCCCAAATACAAATCCAATGGTTACCTTAACCAATCAAATGCAAAACCTTCAACAACACATTCTTGACATGCAAAAGGGAACTAAAAAGATATATTCCATACAAGACATATGTCCCTATCCTTTTGATCAAACGATAAACATGATACCCTTCCCCAAGCATTGTGAATTCCATAAATATGATAAATGCAATGGTAAAATAGATCCAATAGATCACATAAGGGAATTATGAACCACGAGCCTTGAATTTTACCATGAGGAAACTTACTTGATGAGATCGTTCCCATGAAGCTTGGGAGGACAATGTATGCAATGGTTTTCACAATTACCCCCGGGAATCAAATCCTTTGAAGAATTAGTCAGCAAATTTTATCACCCAATACTCTTATAACATTGAACATGAGATCACAATAAAGGACCTTTGCAATGCCAAAAAAAGGGGGAATCCTTTCTTGTATTTTTACAAAGGTGGAGGATATTATTTGCAAGATATCCTCATCCCATACCAAAAAAAGAAAAGATGGAAGTGTTCATTGACAATTTAAATGATGATATGAGTTATAGTCTTGAATTGCAATGTCCACCAACCTTTGAGAAATTGATTGAAAATATAATCAAAATTGAAGAAGCCTTGGTCAAGAGAGGAATTTTAAAAATTTACAATGAAAACAATTCAACGAACTCCTCCAACAATGATAAACCAAAGTGTTGGCAAATATACAAGAATACTAGCAATGATACTTCAGCTGAAACACATAATGCCAAAATGGGACCTCTTCAATCTATTAGGAATCACACCTAAGACTAACCAAACCCCAAATCAAAACAACACCAATCAAAATCAAAACACCAATTAGAACAGTAACCAAAAAAATGCTCCATCTCAACCACCACCATATCAAACATCATCAAATCGCAGGAAATTCAAACCTTTGGGTCAATCACTAGAATCCACATTGAAATAAATTCTTGCAGAGAATCTTATCACTTTACCAGACACCTGAGGTTTTGAACCAAAAGTGAAATCGTCATGGTGGAATGATGCCCATTACTATGAATTTCATCGGTGCAAAGGCCATCAAACAAATAACTGTATGCAATTAAAACATAAGGTGCAAGACTTGATCGACCATGATATCATACAAATAGAAGGACCCCAAACAAATGCTGATCATGGTGTATTCAATAATCTCTTACCAAATTATGACAAAGGGGAGTCCTCTACAATGAATGGAAAAGGAAAAAATGTAAACTATGTTCACGATATGACCATCTATCATATTTCAGTAGTTGAAGATTAGATGAATGACATTAAGATCAATAACACACAAGATATTAATCTTCAAAAAAACTATAGATTGTCGGGATCAAATGACGGGAGTGAGAAAAAGAAGTGTGACAATAGAAAGAGAAGGTAAGGGCGTCACAAAAAACTTGCACAGGGAGTTCCACTTTGAGGATGTTAATTAGTTTCATCTCCCCTAATGGGTGTTTGAGAATGGTCGCTGGGTGGATAAATGTGTGAAGCCAGAGTATCCTAGAAGCCTCCAACATGAGCATTAGATGAATGTAGATTGTTTTATTGAAGTTGGGAATGGTGGGGACAAAAAAAAAGTTAGGGTTATGTGTTGACCTCAAATCAACAGTGACAAAGGATGTCAAGGAGTTGGGGGAAAAAATCATTATTGGGAAAATTTTGGGTAAAAATCTAAGCATGCGGGTTCTCCAGGACTAGATTGCCGAAAATTAGATCGGCGTAGTGAAGGCCTTTTCCCTTCTGAATGGTTTTTTCATGGTGGAGTTTTGTAGTGAAGCCCATCAAAACCAAATTATAGATGATTTCTCTTGGAATATTGAAGGGGCACAAATTTACATTCAGAAATGGGTGCCAAATTTTAACCCTAGAGGTATCAAGCCAATGGTTGGCATAGTTTGGGTAAGATAATACAATCTTCCATTGGAATATTGGTCGGGTGACTATTTGTAAAAAAATGGTGATAATTTGGGAAGAGAAATAGATGTGGATCTAGGAGAAGGAGTATTTGTCTTCTATATGAGGATTAAACTATTGAAGATTAAGAGGATTCATTCAAAGGTAAGGTTGCAGACTAAGTCTGGAATCTGGGCTTAGGATGTGGAGATTGAGGAACCTAAATTCTACTATCTTCGATGTGGAGGGAGGAATCATAATCTCAACACTTTCTAGAAACCTGCTCAATGGTGATGGACACCCAGGAAACTTCAGCCCACAACTTCAAATTCGGTTGGGGTGGAAACATTGAGAGCCGACTAAAAAAACCATATGGAAAAATCAAAATCAATAATGAAGGATTCTACTACTATCTCTAGGAATGGGTGGCTTGGGGAAAATATGCCTCCCCTTGATGTACCTCTAGATCCCTTAAAGTAAAGGCTTATGAGTGTCAAAAATGAGCATAATCATGAATCCTTAAGCCAAAAGGAAGTGAGGGATGTTACTTCTCATTCCTAGCAAGACATAGAAAAACTAGGAGAATTACTGGTGGTGGTTGGGAATGCTAAATGCCCAGAACCTACCTGTGGCTAGATCGGAGTTGAGAGTGTTAATATTTCACCTCCAAGGGAAGGAGGTCAAGTAGAGAAACAGAATAAGGAGAGAACTGGCGTGATCAACACTAGGTCAAAGAAAGAAGAGAATATCCAAACCAAAGATGCTCTGAGCACCCCTAATGTGAAGGAAGTCATGAAGGATGCAATGGAGATGATGTTTGATTTATTTATTTCCCTTGATCTCTAGAAAATGATGTTGAAAGACAAAGAGCTGGATCTTGTATTCTCTAAAGAAGTTGATTACTTAGTGCTGGAGGATAGGGCTGAATCAGATGAGGAAATCCCCTTAGAACAAGAAAACACAAAGAGCATGGAAAAGGTAAAAAGTTATCAAAATTGGGCATTCTTCAAAATAATTCTGTTAGAATGTCCCCTGATTGTGGGGAGAAAAGAAGTCAGGCAGGAAAATCTTGCAAGAAAAAAGGATGCAGAGGGCCAAGTTAAAATCACAAGACTTTTGAGATCTGGGAAGGGATCTCCTCTTCCCACAGGGCCATGAAGCTAATAACATGGAATTTTAGGGGCATCAATGTCCCTAACAAGCAATGACTGGTCAAACACCAATTTTTGAGTTCTGTGATAGATTTAGTTCTATCTCAAGAGAGTAAATTAGGCAAGGAAGAAAGTGAAGGTTTTTTTAAAAAGTTAATATGTTGGAAAGGTGAATGGATCCATGCTGATGGAGCCTCGAGTGGTTTGGTAGTCTTATGGAAGCCCCAAGCATTAATATTTGAAAGGAAGGTGGTTGGTAAGCATTGTATTGGCTGCAAAATTCAGAGCCTATCTTCAAATATCCAATTCATACTAATCAATGTATATGGTCCAAATTCCTATGTTGACAAGCATGGAATTTTGGAAAAAAATGATCACTTTTTTGATTTATGGCAAAGAGACTTCCATTTGATAGGCGGGGACTTCAACGAAATTTGAAACATCAATGAAAATTAGGGAGGTGTATCAAGAAAACTTCAATCTCAGTCTAATTTTGAGGAATGGGTCAATAGGAGTTTGTTGATGGACATTCCTTTGTCAAATGGTGATTATACATGGTCCAATAGAAGATTGGGTTTTTACAATATCATTGAAAAGTTGGATAGATTCTTTTGGAAGGGAAATCTGGGTGACTTTCCTTTGAGTTTGGTGAGCATGGTTCAACCTTGGTCTGGATGGAATCACTATCTTGTCTAGCTTGAGATCAATGGGGACATAAAACCAATTAGATTCCCATTAAATTTTGAGAATATGTGGATGAAACATCTATTTTTTATGGAAATGATTGTGAAGTGGTGGGAGGAAAGCATGGTGAGGGGATCAAATATGTTTTAGGTGCTAACCAAGCTAAAATATGTCAAATTGCACCTAAAGGAATGGAATAGAGTTCACTTCAAGAATATCTTTGAAAACAAAAAGATAATTTTGGATGAGCTAGAGAGACTGAACGATGAGGTAATTACCTACGGAATGAATGAAGAAAGGTTTCTAAAAGAGAAAAGGTTGCTTGGAGAATATGAAGCTATGTTATCCAAGGAAGAATCATTCTAGAGACAAAAATATAGGGAAGTCTGGATAAAAGAGGGCGATTAGAATACTAAGTTTTTCCACAACAACACCAAAGCCCGCATATTAGTCAATAGGATCTCTAAGCTGATAAAAAATGATGGTGTTTTGCTGGAAGACGTGGGGGAAATCAAAACCCATATAGTCTCCTACTTCCAGAATTTGTTAAATAACTTGGAAGGCTCTAATTTGGGAGCACAACAAGAACTATTGGAGAACATTCGTTCTTTAATAATGAATGAAAAAAATGCAATGTTGATGGCATCATTCTCTATGAAGGAGATAAAGGTTGCACTATTCCAATTCCATCCTAAAAAATATCTAGGTCCTGATGGCTATCCGACCTCATTTTTTTAGAAGTGTTGACATATAATTGGTAAGGATGTTTATGAAGCAATTGAGGAATGAAGAGCTACAGGTAAGGTCCTCAAGGAAATCGGTAACACATTCCTAACTTTAATTCCTAAGAAAGAATCTACAATGTCATTGGATGAGTTTCAACCTATTTCATTGTGCAATACCCTCTATTAAATCATGGCCAAGGCTATGGCTAATAGACTTAAAAATATTCCCCCAGATATCATTTCAGAGGAGAAAAATGGCTTTGTGCTTGGGAGGTCCATATTGGATGGAGTGATTATCGCTCAAAAGGCTATACACTCAATTCAAAATCAAAGTTACCAACAATGATAATCAAACTAGATATTAAGAAATCTTATGACAAGGTTGATTGGCGATTTATTTTCAAAGTCATGGAAGATTTTGGTTTCTCAAAAGGCTAGCTTGATTGGATTTTTACTTGGATTTCCAGCCCAAGATTTTCAGTACTGCTGAATGGCTCACATAAAGGTTTTTTTGAGGTCTCAAGAGGAATTAGACAAGGTGATCCTATCTCCCCCTTCCTATTTATTATAATGGTTGAAGCACTTGGGAGATCATTGAATCAGGCCAGGGTTAGGGGCTCCATTGAAGGTATAAAGATCAATAGTAATCTTCCTCTTCCATCACACCAACAATTCGCCGATGACACACTATTATTGGGGGAAGCAAAAATAAGTGAAGCTTGAGTGCTAAAAGATATTCTAATATCTTATTCAAATGATTTTGGCCAAGAAGTAGGAGTAAAAAAATCTGAAATCATATTCTTCTCTACAACAATAAGGAAATAATAAGAAATCATTAGAATATTGGGGTATAAGAAAGACCACTTACCATGCACTTATCTTGGGGTCCCTTTGGATAAAGGGATCATAAATAATAAGCTGTGGCATGGCGTATGTGAAAAGTTATCAATCAGAGATGCATCTTCGAAAGGGCGTTGGTTATCTTTGGCTAGTTGTCTGACAGTGATAAAGGCTATCTTATTTTCCATTCCTATTTACCTACTTTCATGTATCTCTCTGCCACATTAGCACAATAGAAGATGAATATGACAATCAAGAAATTCTTGTGGAAAGGTAGTGTAGAGAAAGACAAATTGGCTTTGATTGCTTGGGAGAAGATCAACAAACCAAAGGATAAGGGGGGAGCTAGAATTAGAAATCAAAAACTGCAGAATGTGGCTCTAGGGGCTAAATTAGTGTGGAGATTATTTTTGGAACCAAACTATAAGTGGGCTAGAATTTTTCAATATAAATATCTTGGTACTGATAGCAGTTTCAATATTTTGAGTACTCATGATGCCCCAAAGGGATCACAAGTTTGAAAATTTATGCAAGAATGTTGTAATCTCATTGTTGACTTTGTAACCTAGGATATACATGATGGATGTTATTCCCTATTTTGGGAAGATTCATGGTGTGGTTATGTTAGCTTGGACAAAACCTTGGATGTAGAAGTCTCAAAATAGTGGTTAAAACAATATTGGGGAATTGATGTAGCAAATTATCTCAACATTGAAGTAAAGGATGGCGTAAGAGTCTAGTCTTGGAAGTCTTTGGAAGACATAGGCCTACTTGAAGAAGAGAGGCTCTCCATCAAATTTTCCTTGGGACAAAGAAGGGTGGTATTGTGTGAGGGGGTGGATGCCATTAAATGGAATGGTTCCAAGAGTGGGAACTATAATGCCAAAGATAGATACAAGATTCTTGAGTTGGAATTGTTGAACGATGTTACTTCTATCTTGATGAAACTATGTTGGAATAAATTGTGATTGCCCAAGGCCAGTATTTTTTCCTGGGAAACTCTTCAAAAGAAAGTTCTAACAACTGATAAATTTAGGAGAATGGGATTTGAGGGCCCTTCTCAATGTGTTTTATGTAGAAGTGAAGAAGAGGATGCTGATCATTTGTTCTTATCATGTCCTTACTCACAAAATTATTGGACTTGGTTATGCACAAGAGTTCGATGGAGGTCTATTGTTCCCAAAGATATTATTAGTTTGTTCCAAGCATGGACAATGCTTAAGAAGGGTGCAAACTTCTTATGTTTATGGGTTATTTTTCCCTCCATTCTATTGTGGGAATTATGGAAGGAGCGAAATCGGAGGATCTTTCAGAATAAATAATTTTTGGTGGCTTCTTTTCTTAATAAAGTGGAGGCTTCAATCGTGGAAGTAACTAACAATAGGATGCAAAATATAAGAGGGAAGAATATTTTCTTCAGTGATTGGGATGAAAAAATGAAAAAGAATTGGTATGGAATTAAAAATCCTACCATTGTTGGCCCGGGTGGTGAGGAAACTGTGAATATGAGGAAACTTGCCAAGTGGGAGGCTCCTAAATGAGGATGGGTCAAATTGAATTTTGACGGGGCCTCGTGTGGAAATCCTGGGGTTTTTGAGGCTGGATGTTTGTTAAGAGATAGTGATGGTTCAGTTTTAGGGCGATTCACATAACCCTTTCCAAGAAGAACAAATAATGTTGTAGAACTCTGTGCTCTTATTCTTAGGTTAAGAAAGTGCAAGGATCTCCACTTTCCAAGAATTGATATTGAAGGTGATTCAACCATCATTATTAATGATTTTAGATTTGAGACTACCCTGAACTGACAAATATAATATTTACTTGAGGAGGCGCTGGAATGATCATCCCTTTTTGAATTGTGCACAACAAATCATGTATACAAGGAGGATAATAAAGATACAGATGCTCTTATGAACTTGGTTGCTGATGGAGTGAGTGTAGACTAGGTCAAACTTGATAGCTAATTATTTTCTTGGTGGACAAGGTTAATTGGATTTTTCTAGTCTTGCTAGCCTCTCTGTTGGGGCATCTACTTTTTCATTTTTTTTGTCCTCGTTATTTTGTCCTGTAGGGCATTCGATCATGGGAGCTATTTTTCTGCTCACACACAATCCATGGTGGCTAGTTATCATGGTCATGTTTATTTACCTTGAGTAGGCGAGATATTATTGGTGCTAATTTTATGGGATGCTGGTGGCCTCCATAGGTTATTAGATTCCTTTTTATCCAGCTTTATTTGTAAAAACTTTTTAATTTATGAGTGAGGGCCCCAATAGAATCCTCAACTTACTGATAAAAAAAATAGCACACAAGATATTGTTGCAGCCAACAATCAAATTAATGATCTTCCAATTCAACATGGACAAGACACCACCTAGACTGAAAAAAAATCAATGATACCAACATCACATATAATCAAGTCCATACCATCAAACAAGATATGGCTGCAACAGATAACCAAATCAATGTGATCAAAATCAAAGTGAAACAAGATAGCATGTCTATAAATGTGACCATGAGGTCACAATCCAAATATTTTCTAAAAGGGAACACATCAAAACCACCCGCTGCCCCATCAAATCAATATAACATTGTTGATCAACTTCAAAAGATCCTAGCGCAAATATCTATATTGGAACTCCTGAAGATTTTACCTTCCCACAAAGAAATCTTGGAAAAGGCCTTAGTGGACACAACAATACCAATTTTTTTGGAAGTTTTCTCATTCCAAGCCATGGTGGGGCATTTGGTTGTACCTCATTGCCTATCCTTTTCAAAAAATTATGATGTATCCATCACTCATCCCCATAACACAACACTTCATATTAAGGTCTTAATACATAAAAATAGAGTCAAGAATGTTCTAATAGATGGAGAAGCTAGTCTCAATATATGTAATTTAAAGCTCGTACACACACTAGGATTATCTGAGCATGCAATAGATCCAAGGAAAAAGATCACCATCAAAGCCTATGATGATGAAGAAAGAGCCTCAAAGGGACTAATTGTGTTGCTAATTCAGGTGGGCCCGATTAAAAAAGATGTAGTTTTACAAGTTTTGGAAATATATTTGACATACAACATACTAGTGGGTCCTCCTTGGATCCATGAGATGTAAGTAATCCCATCAACTTACCACCAACATTTGAAATTCCCTTGCAATGGACAAGAGGTTACCATTCCTGCTAATTCTAATAGTCCTCACTATTGCAACACCCTCAAGTCAGTCCGAGATGTCTTTGTGCCCCATAACAAAGAAGCTCTTGCTTCCCCATCTGACACCCTAGGTAATTCAAGGCCATGAAATCCCTTGTCAAAACTACCTGCTATGTCCTCAAATGAAGAAAGCTGACCAGTTCCTCATATAAAAAACCTGAGAAAAAGGAAGAAGCTACCCAATCTACCTCCACCAATCATGAATCCCAACTCAACACCTTGTCAAACAATTTGAGAAAAAAGGTTCAAGTCAAAGATAAAGGTGTAGGTGAATATTCCATGGAACAATCCTTATTTATCTCACAATTATCTTCCCCAAAGTCCAATGTTCAACCATCAACCTCAACACAACAATACTCACAACCAGTCACACTTTTTGATGGTAGATTTATAAAAATAAGAACTCAAGACAAAGAATCTAATGAAAAAGACATTCTAAGTTGGCTCTACAAGGATGAAACTGAATCTCAAGTAGCAATGGCTAATGTACAAACAACACAATATGGCAACGGGTTTTCAATCTTGGAAAAGATGGGGTATGAAGGAAAGGGACCTATTAGCAAGAAAAAAAAAGGAATTGTGGAACCAATTCAACCCATCTTAACAAATCCAAAAGATAAGACAGGACTGGGATATAAAGAGGAAACAAAAGAAGAGGCCACCAAGAAGGTTGTTGAACGAATCCAACTACAAGCTAGTGATGAATGTGAAACTAAGTCAAATGAATATGAGTGGGATTCATTATCTAAAGAGTCTTGTCATGATAAGGGAATTGATGTAATAGAAAAGTATGCACCCATACATGAGGAGGGATAAAATTTGGTGTCAAGATCACTTGAATTTGGATCACAATCTATTGATGGCTCAAGTGAAGATGATCAGATTCCTAGTGAGACAAATCAATCAGAGGAGAGTTACATCATAAATCTTGACATTGCTATAGGATTTCTTGAAGATGATTCCATTAGGACCCTCACTGCACTTGACTTAAATGAATATGATTATTCCCTACCTCTAGTATGTCTTGAACTTATCGATTGGGACCAAACCGAGCCTCTCAATGTCCCTATCTTTTTTAATGACGATGCCATTGCCAATTTTCACTGTACTGATAACCCTGAAACATGTTCCACCATTGAATCTTAGAATGAAGCTTCTAGTCAGGGGAGTGTCAAATCTCTCAGCTACAAAATGAATAATACAAGAAATAGATCTAATGGTGAAAACCATTCTATGGCAGAATTAGATGAGGAAAAAGTAAAAATAAAGAGCGCATCTAATGGTGAAAACCTCTCCGAGGTGCCAAAGGATGAGAGATTTGACACACTCCCATAGAATTTTAAGGAAATATCAAAATTATTGGTTGATCCCACTCAATCCATCAATATTGGCACAAAGAAAACCATGAAGACCTTGCATTTAGCAAAATCCTTGACAAAATACGAAAAATCAAGCTTCACTAAATTATTTAAAGAGCGACAAATCAAGTTTTATTGGTCCTATGTAGACATGCCTAGGATTGATCTAGATTTAATCATGCATCATTTCTCCTTGCCACTAGGAGTAAAACCAGTGAAATAGAAGTTATGGAAAATGCATCCACATATTGCCCTCTTGGTGAAAGCACAACTGAAGAATCTATTGGATGTAGGGTTTATCAGACCAATTGATTATGCCCAGTGGATCTCCAAAATTGTGTCAATTTTAAAACCTAACAATAGTATCTGGATTTGCATAGACTTAAGAGATCTTAATAAAGCTTTTCTAAAGGATGATTTCCCACTACCCAACATAGACATCATCATGGACCTAACCACTGGACATGCCATGTTGTCACTTATGGACGGCTTCTCAGGATATAACCAAATCAAAATTGCACCTGAGGATCAAGATAAAACAACCTTCACATGCCCTTGGGGTACATTCTGTTGGAACGCCATGCCCTTTGGACTAAATAACATGGGAACTACTTATCAACAAGACATAAGGAACTACTTATCAACAAGACATAACAGCAATCTTCCATGACATGATGCATACCTTTATGAAAGACTATATAGATGGTCTAATGGAAAAATGGTACAGCAGAGAAGGACACGTAGAGATCCTAAATAAAATCTTCACCAGATTGGAAAAAATCAATGTACTACTGAACCCAAAAAAATGTGTATTTTAGGTGACATCTGTAAAACTTCTGGGATATATGATTTCAAAAAAATGCATTGAGGTAGATCCCGTGAAAGTCAAGGAAATAATGGAGATGCTACGTCCCAAGAAAATCAGTCAACTAAGATGCCTCCAAGGAAGATTTCAGTCTATCCAAAGATTCATCTCACAACTAGTAGACAAGACCCATCCTTTCACCCACTTTCTGCACAAAAATGTTTCCTTTAGATGGGATGAGAAATGTGGAGTCTCTTTCCATCAATTGAAACAATATCTAATGAGTATACCCATATTAGTACCAATAGAAAAAGGGAAACCACACTTACTATACATAGAAACAACTGAGACATCATTGGGATCTTTGCTAGCTTAAGAGGATTCAACAGGAAGGGAAAGGGCGATCTATTATATCAACATAAAATTAAATGGATATGAACTCAATTACTCATCCAGTGAGAAATATTTCTTAGTAGTAGTGTTCACCACTCAATAATTGTGAAATTATATGTTGACTCATACCATCAAGTTAATAAACAAAATTGATCCATTGAAATATCTACTCAACAAGGCAAATATCATAGGAAGATTGGCAAAGTGGGTCATGATACTAAGTGAGTTTGACATCTAGTGTGTTGATAGGAAAACCATCAAGGGTCAAGACATCAAAGATCAACTAGATGAAGCACCATTACATGATGATCATACTCTACACATTAAGTTTCCAGATGATGATGTCCTTACCATAACAACAAAACAATGGATATTATACTTTGATGGATGATACACTCAACATGGTTCGAGAGTGAGAATTTTATTTTTCACTCCTTAAGGGCATACCATTCCAAAATCATACCAAATGATGTTACCTTGCACCAAGAAAATGGTGGAATATGAAGCACTCATCATTGGCATCAAGGTAGCTATGGGATGGAAAATCATAGAGCTGCAAGTTTACAAAGATTCTTGACTGGTTATAAATCAAGTCAACAATAATTAACAGACACTGGATGACAAATTGATTGAATATAAAAGGATGATTGATGAATTTTAGAATACTTGGTTACTATCAAATTTGAATAGATCCCAAGAATAAACAACAAAGCTACTGACACTATGGCCACTATTTCTTCTTTGTTACAGATTCTAGATAAATGAAGCCATTATGAGTTCATGGTGGAAAAAATATTTACCCCTTCCTATGAGGATCATGAGTCCCAAGTCATTTTCCACTTGACACTGATACCTAAATCTATGGAAAGATCTACACCTATCTAAAAGACAACACCCTTCCACTTGACCTATCACGAAACCAAAAATAAAACTTCATCTACCAAGCCACCCAACACACCCTTATTGTAGATGTACTTTACCAATGAGGTCTTGATGAAACTCTCCTTCAATGTCTAGAACACAACGAGTCTAAAATGAGCTTACAAGAAGTTCACAAGGGTATCTGTGGAACACATTCAAGTGGTCTTACCCATGCAAAGAAACTCCTTTGTTTGGGGTATAACTAGCCGAATATGGAGAATGAGTCTTTCCAATTTGTCAAGAAATGAAAGAAGTGTCAGATCCATGGCAACCTCATACATGCACAGACATAAGAACTCCAACCATTTGCACTGACTTGACCCTTTTGTCAGTGGGGACTTGACCTTGTGGGAAAAATCCATCCATCTTCTTCCAATGGGCACAAATTCATAATCACAACCACCGAGTACTTCACAAAGTGGGTGGAAGTTTTTCCTTTAACTACCATCACCGGAAAGGAGATTGTATCCTTCATTTTGAATTACATAATTTGTAGGTATGGCATTCCTCAATCCATCGTCACCGACAATGGTAGACCTTTCAAGAATCAGGATGTTCAAGAACTTTGTGAAAGGTTTGATATCTAGTATCGATTTTCTACACCTTACTACCCTCAAGGAAACGGTCAAGCAGAGGCCTTAAAAAATCCGTCTTGAAGATACTAAAGAAAACTATCAACGATGGTGGACGTGACTTGCACGTTCAACTAAACCTTGCTTTGTGGGAATACCACACCAATATCTGCACCCCCACAGGAGCCACACCATATGATCTGGTCTATGGATTAGAGGCTATTTCACCTATTGAGGTTGAAATACCATCACTCTGAGTGTCACTAAAGGGGATTATTTCAGATGAAGATTATTGGGTGTCTAGGATACAAGAGTTGGAATTGTTGGATGAATGTTGTTAGCTTGTAGTTGATCACATGAAGGTCTATTAACAAAGAATGTCAAGAAGTTATAATCAAAAATTAAAACCAAGAACATTTCAAGTCGATGATTTGGTACTAAAGGAAAACCTGCGTAATCAACAAGACAGAGAAAAGAAAGGAAAGTTTAAACCAAATTGGCTAGGACCCTTTGTCATTATACCAGTCTTCAGATTATGAGCATATTAGCTATCCACACCTGAAGGGGATCTATTTCAGAAACTATGAACAACCTCCATCTAAAATAGTTTTACACCTAAGTCATCCAAGTGTACGTTAAAATTCTTGAAGAAAGCCAAAAAAAAAAAGAAAAAGTCCTGAAGAAATCCAAAAAAAAAGAGAAGAAGTCCTAAAGAAATCCAAAAAAATTAGAAAAAGTTATGAAGAAATCCAAAAAAATAAGAAAATGTCCTGACGAAATCTAAAAAAAATAAAAAAAAGTCTTGAAGAAATCCAAAAAAAATCAGAGAAGTCGTGTAGAAATCCAAAAAAATCAAAAAGTATCCTTAAAAAATGGTTACCCTGGTGAAAACCTAACAAACAGGCACCTTGGTAACAACAAAAAAATCAAAATATCAAAAATAAAATAAAATAAAATAAAATAAATCATAAAATCTGAAAAGGTGCAATAAAAAAAAGTAGTGAAAACCTGGCAACATGCTCTATTTGTGATGAGTCGGCTGCTCCATCTATTGGAGCGTGTGTTGGCCATCTGCTTTTGCTATCATTACACATACATGCCTTTATTCAAATGAGCTTCATGAACACATCATGCTATTACGGTCATGTCGCACCTTGGCTTGGTTTTTATTGTGCATATTCGTAATAATTTGGTTTGTTTCTCACTAGGGGAAAATTTTTAAACTCACTAGGGGCCAATAAACATTGAGCTTAACCCAAAATATAGAAAACACCAAGGCAACTTGGTGAAAATATAAATCACCCTAAAGATCAAATTGAACATCGAACATCAATCAATCAATCAATCAACCATTGAAATCAACATCAAAGCAAAACAACTCAAATCTCGTTGGATGATCATATTTTGAATCATGGTTTGATCACTTTAGAAATAATGTTCAATTGTTGTATCTTGATTGTTGTTATCATTTCTCTAGAGTACCTCGATGATGTTTTGAACTAGAGGGGCTATGAAGGAGAATGATAATTTCTTTGTCTGTTGCATGTGAGTCAATCATTACTACTGTGTAAATTGTCATGGGACATGCTCTACAAAGTATCATTGATGACATTATGAAAATGCATGGGAAAATGACTAACTCTTGTCTGTTTACATAAGTAATGCTCAAATCATCTCGGTCCAATTATACCCAGATGGTTGTGTTATCTTGAACTATCAAAAGTCAACAAAAGCTGTATGGAAGTTGTACTTAGGTCATCATGGTCTAATTATACCATTGATATTTGTACTAAATTTCAACATATTAAAGGCTCAATGATGATAAAAATCATGACAAATAGAATGACAAACTTTCATTTTAGTTTTGAATGGTAGATTAGATTGCATCCATATTAGTTTTGCATCTGTATTTCAAGATTTTCCAAGGCTAGAACAATCTTCAAAAATTATGTTATCTCTATCATCAAATGGATTGAGTATACTTGACATTAACAATAACACATCATTTCCATATAGTTGCATAAACATCTTGCATATAATATATACACTAAAATGCATCATTCATCCATTCATACATTGCATCATAATATTTGTATTAGAAAACAAAAAAATAAGTGCATTGCATCACATTTTCATAATCAAGTTCATCTCATGTAGTGCAGCAACATCATCATACATTTACATCGGGAAAATACCAAAAATAAATTTCATCGCAGTTCATTTGCATCTATCTCATATCATAAATCATCATCTAGAAAGTATTTGCATATCCTCATCCATAAAGCATTAACATATCGTCATCCATAAATAATTAACATATCATCATTCATGTGCATTATCATATCATCATTGCATCCATAAATCATCATGTCATAATCCTTAATAAATCATCATGCATATGCATTATCATATATCATTCCATCCAAACATAATCATGAAAGAATAAACATATAAACATTGCATAATGTAAAGAGCATAGAAACTAAAGGTATCCATCATAAGAATCCATTATAAGCATCATAGCATAAAAAATATAGAATCATCATTGCATTCATACATCATTATCAACTAAGCATATAAACCATCACATAACATACCAAATAGAAATTAAATGCATCCACCATAAATGTACATAAACATCATATAGATCAATCATCATAACTACATATCATATAATTGCACATAAACATCATATAGATCAATCATCGTAACTACATATCATATATATCTCTCGAAATAATAATTTCAAGTGTATAAGGATGTCCAACAATATGAGGAGATACATCATAAAAAATGGTGCAGTAAATCATAATGTCATCAAGTCTTTGAATTAGTGTATACAATGTCTTTACTGTACATCAAAATTTGACATCAAAAGCACTATGTGGTGCTACCCCCAGATGTCGTGGGCCTCGCTAATCCTCTTGTAGCACTTGATGGACCTACGCGTGGTGCACTTGTACCCAGATCTAGACCTATATCTCGATATGGTGGCTACATCACACCCATACTAGTGGTTCGGGAGTGATTGTGTCCTGGTCGTGACTGTGCATAATTGACTCGATGTGTGGCAGGCACTACCTCATGATATATCCCTTTGTAATACTCTGCCTCTTGGGAAGTATGGTGAATCTCCCAAATATAGTCTATTGTGGAGGTTCCCTCACCCACTCTATGTAGTCTCTCAACCACAGCCTTTGCTTGCTCATACCGCCGTCTAGCGGCATCCCTCTTGGTAGTCAAGGTAGTCACTTGTGCCTGTGCCTGTGCTAGTGCCTATGCCTGTGCTAGTTCCTATGCCTATCCTTGTAACTACCCTTGTACCTGTGTAAGAAATCTCTGCACCTAGACCAACTGACACTGCAATGTCTGAACTTGCACCTACAAGGAAAAAATCTATGTCTTCTATTGCTGAGAGGGTACCCCAATTTGTACATGCTACTATGTTGTAGCCACCAGAGATCTCCTTCTAGGCACCATAAAGGTCCCTGACATGAAATGCTATACCTCTACTGCCACCACCTCTACCATAATCTTCACCATCATCACCATCTCTCCCATAACTACTCACCCCTCCTCCTCCTCCTCATCTCCTCCACCTCTCCTCCACTTGGGTGCAATTCATGGTGCCCTCTCATCATCATCTAATAGGGGAAATAGCTTGCTTGGGATTGACAACCGAGGAAATGGATGAGTGAAGAAGTACTGCAAAAAATCCTTAGAGCAAACACCCTCTATAATCTTTGGGTGATACTCCCAAATCACTGGCTACTATCCATAGTACTCCTGAAAAGCGAATTCATATGACAAAAATGGACCCCACTTTCATATATCTTACACCATTGTACATAGTGAGCAACTCCCTAGAGTATACCTTGTACCCTGCCGAACTGCTTATGTAGTCTTCCTAGAAGGAATATCTCAATAATGAAAGGTGTCCTGCCGATCAAATATCTAGCTACACATACATAAAAAATCTCCATATCATACTCTAGATACCACTCACAATCCATATATGGTCTCCACATCATAGAATAGAGGTCATCAAGCACTCTCCTCCAATACTCCAGTTTTCCCAGTTTATGCTAGAAAACCTAACCTGTGTAACCATGAACATAGGGTCTCCCAATTGGCCTCTGTCACTTTCCAACTGGTCTCATGATAGCTATATGCTCCCACACCCATATCTACAATAGTGTGACCCCTATTGACAAACTAGATGCTCTAAGATACACAACCTAGTGAAGATCATGGTACAAATGGGAAAGCATGTAGGATCCCTAGGCATATTGAGTTTGATGAAGAATCAAGGTATCTAATGTCTGAACCCATCCAACTGATAATCCCTTCGACCTATGGTCAGGATATAAGAATTCACCAATAAATCTAGAAAGCACACACAACAATGTGGCATAAGCATCAAACATATCCCACCACGGGATCTCATAGCCATAGATCTGGTCATCCTTGAATATCCCCTAAAGGGAATCAGTCCCTCCCTTCTTAGTAACATCATAAACAACCAAAGCTTGAATCACTGGAATCAAAGGAATCCAGTAGACATCCTCTAGTGTGACTGTCATCTCACCGGTGGGTAAATGGAAAGTGTTATGGTTGCTATGCCACCTATCTACTAGAGCTATCAAGAGTCCCTGATTAATCCTAATCTGGGGCATATCTAGCAATGAACTCAACCCATACCATCCAATCAAATGTCGATCAACCTAATCTAACTATGGTATCAAATCCCACGTCCTCGAGGATTGCTCTTGCGACATAAAGTTAGATGAAGGCTCCCATCATCATAACATATCAAATCAACAATCAATCAACCAAACATAAGTCAACCTATCAATCTAATCAACTTTGATGAGATTTTGATTACATCTTGTGAGCATTTATCATTGATCCTCATGTATCATGAGGATGATAATCATCAATGAATCATTGATCCTCACATATCATGAGGACAAACATCATCATCCTATTAGTGAATCGCACCTATCATGAGATGAATCATCATCTAATATATCAACATCATCAAAAAACACCTAATCGAAGGTTGACCTAATAAAAAAATATCAAAATTAGGGAGTCTAATCTAAAAATCATCAATCTGGTTTGAATGTGCTAAAATAGGGTTTCATGCACTAAAAACATGAATGTGCCAAACAATTTCACCAATGCACCGAAAGAGGGTCTCAATGCGCCAAATCTATGTATGTGCCATTCAAATTCATCAATGCGCTAAACCCCTCTATCAATGTGTTAATTGCTTCTATGCGCTAAAGAATTTACCCATTGTGCTAAAACTTGACATCATTGCGCCAAAAGACCCTATGCACTAGGGAAATAAACTTATGTGCTACTTCAGGCACCCAATGCACTAAAAGTCCCTATGTGCTACAACATTGACCCTATGCGCTGAAAAAATGAATGCGCTACTACAGTCTATGGATGTGCCACTTTGGTGACCTAATGCACTAAAAAATAAAAGCAATTTTTAAATGTAAAAATAACATTAAACTCCAAATGCACAAATCACGAGGAGGTATTTCGTGGTACGTACCAGAGCTCCATATGTTGTTGGGAATTTGTATTGTCGCACGCTCTTGAATCAATGTGTCTGAATGGGGATCACCATCTTGCTCAAATTTGTTCAAAGTTGCTCTCTCTCAAATTTTCAAACTTGCAAGTGCACAAATGAGTTCTTTTTCACTCCTTTTGATCTTTTAAAGGGTCATTAAGTGGAATTATTTTAATTTATTTTTCAAAGGGACAAATTAATGAATTCTTCAACTGGGCCAACTTTCACTATTATTTTTAGGAGATAAATCGTTGGAACATGCTGCAAATTTCAGAATCATAAAAAATTTCAAAAATATCCTAAAAGCCAAAAAATTCACCGATTTATCTCTCAAGGGGGCATATATCCGTCATCACCTGAAAATCAACATCCGGGGCATATCAAAATATTCTCTTTGAAGCAATGTGTAAACACATCACTTCAAAGACAAACAAAATGTATACACCTAAAATCGACCAAGATAATTGATTAATTAAATACTGGTTATTTGATTAATGAATCTTCTTAATTCCTCTATTTATAAATAAATTGAAAATATTATTTATATAGGTCACTCTCTAATTTATTCCTATATAAAATATTTTTTTTTCATGATTTAATTAAATGAAAAAATCTAACTAATTTGTTTTATTTGATTAATTCCCTCTCATTAAAATCGAGTTTTTAATTCAATTCTGTCACATTTCTACATAATTCTCTAAATTCCTTCCACCTCATCTTCCACCTGAGCATGTGTCACATGAATTTAAATATTTCTAATTTCTAAATGGAATTATCTTCAACAAATTTGAAACCACCTTGGACACATGGCTTCTCTTTCTATTTGATTCTTCTAAACACTTGGCAAAGTGCTCTTTTAAAGGGGACAATCTCCACGATTCTCTCTAACTTCTTCATCATCCACCATAAATTTCTCTAGATCATAATCTTGACTATTGAATCCTGCCACATCACAATATGCCTTTGAAATCCTATAAGTGCAGCCTCATTCTCCAACTTTTACACACATCTTTGAGCAAACTTACTTTGTAGGAATCATACAAGAATTTGGAGAGCATTGGCTTAGAATCTTTAGTTGGCATTTAACATTTACATTGTAGTATTTTTATAATGGAAAATTTATTTTGTAGAATCATAGCATTTCCTTAGTGTTATAGTATTTATTCCATAATTTGCATTTAGAATTGCATCTCACCATCAACAATAATCTTTACATCATTTATATAACAATAATTTCATCCATCATTTAACTTTTTATATCCAAGAAAAATATAAAAAACATGTTAATGTAGGCATTTAGCTTTGCATTTCATAAATCTTCTCATTTCTTTGGTTTCCATTTGATAAATTCATGTTCAACACAAATAAATTTGAGAGCATGCATGAATTTGAAGGTGCTTAAATTAGAGAGCAATGAAACATTTTTAAAGAGTAGATATAGTAGTTTGTCTTGTTATTTCAATCTCTTTCATGTATGATGTTTCATTGATGTGTGTTGGAATTACTTTATTTATTCCTCATTTTAATACCACACAAGTTCTAACAATAGATTTATTAGACACTACGATTTAAAAGGCTTAGCACCTAGTTTCAATGGAATTGTATGAGTAATGATTGAAGTGACATAAGTTTTTATTTCATCATAATCATAAGAAATAATTATTTTTTAATATTTTAAACCATTGACTATACCATATATCTCTCTTGGGGTGCATTCCCTTCCTATGAACAAATCTCTCATGTTTTTCATCACCAAAATTATGCGCATCATACTTCCCTCCTCCTTAATTTAAATACATTATTCTCTACTTTGTAGAATCATTTGTATCAAATATTAATTCAAACACAGCCATTCCTACTAGTATGTTGTTGGTTCTCATATTCATAATTACTTCATATTCAATATTAAAAGTATTCCTATCTACCTTGAAAACCCAACAATAAGTAATAAATTCAAGAGTGTGCTTGTCATCTTGAATTATATAAATTTTTTTATGTTGTCTAGGATTCCAAGGACATATACTAGTTCTAATATTAATATTTTAGACCTTGACATTTTCAAAGGTTATAGGGTGTGTAAGTGTGAATAAGTAGAAAGGAATAAAACACTTCTTAATGAAACATTGTATCAAAGGTCAAGTTAATAATCAATTGAAAGCATCTCATTGTCTCCTATCTTCAAAGATTTATTAAGCTATTGTGCTCTCAGATTTAAATAACACTATAACTGTTAAAATGACAATCTAAAGAATGGAATGATGTTGATGCATTGATATCAAACTAATATGATAAAATCTAAATGATAAAAGAAACTAATATGACATGAATTGACATGAAAACTAATATTAAAGCTACAGGAGGCAACCATGATTGTGAAAACTAAAATTCTGGATGCTTGGATGCTGGATGCTTGATGCTTGATGCTTGATGGACTCCTGTAGAGTAAAATTGATAACCTGGGATCCTGGATCCTTTTCTTGGTTGAATGAAGCTTTATTTATAGATTTCTTGGCTATAGAAATGCACAGGGATGGCAAAGAGAGGCTTGGATTCAATCTGGAGGATTGAATGATGAGAGATGGAGGAGATTGAGAAGATTTTAGAGTTTGTCTCTACCCATGAAAAACACCAAGCAAGAGAAGAGGAAAGATTGATGGAGGAGGATTGAGAGATAAATTTGCAATTTGTCTCCAATTCTTCCTGTGAAGTTTCAATCAATTAATTTTGACATGATTTTGACATAAATTAGACATAGGATATCTAATTTGTTTTTGAGAAAATATAGTGGAATATTCCTTATGCCTTTATTTAAATATTTTTGATTTATTTAAATTAGCAAAAGAGGGATAAATAATTTAATAGAACAAACTATAGAAGTTATTTATTAAATTAAATAGAAGAATATGTCAATTAATCAATAAAGTGTATGACCTTTATTTAATTAATTTTAAGATTGATGTGATAGAATAAAATAGGGAAATGATAATTAAATCAAAGAAAGTATTTAATTTTGTTTATTTAATTAAGATTAGAAGAATTTAAATGTGGCGTGAATGTGAACTATATAAATAAATATTTCTATTTATTCAAACAATAGAGGAATTATGATAATTAATCAAATAATTCGTATTTAATTAATCAAATTCTCTAGACCATTTTTAGCTGTATACATTTTTCCCCTCTTTGAAGTGATGTGTTTACGCATTGCTTCAAAGAAATTTTTGCTGCTACTGCTAGTATCGATGAAAAAAATTTAGTGTGCTCCAGACATGCCCCAAATATTGATTTTCAGATGATTGTCGATAATATGCCCCCTTGGGAGATAAACTAATGATTTTGATGATTTGTTAGAATTTTTGAATTTTCATGATGATTTGACAAAAATTTGATGAAGAAATAATTTATCTCTCAACATTGATGAAGAAAAAATATAGCCCGTGGTTGACTTTCAATTAATTCCATGAATAAAATTAATTAAAATAAAAGAAAACCCACAAAAATCCCTTTTCAAAAATCTTTATAAAGTTCAAAAAGTCATTTTCATATTCATTTGCACTTTTTGACTTTCAAATTCTAGTGAGAGAGATATTTCAGCCAGCTGCAACAAGATGCCTATCCCCTACCACACTCATCATTTCGAGTGCAAGTGACGTCACCAGCGATCGACCGCATACAAAACTCTGGTATGTACCCATATTCCACCTCATTTTTTGTGCATTCTCGATTTTCGTACTTTGTTTATGCTTTCACATTTTTTCCTTAGTTTAGCATATAAAGGTCACACTATAGCACTTTGCACTCCAGTGTAGTGCTTTGCCCTCCAGTGTAGTGCTTTGCAATCCAGTGTAGCGCTTTGCTCTTTGGTGTAGTGCTTTGCACTCTGGTGTAGTGCTTTGCACTCTGGTGTAGCTCTTTTCACTCTGGTGTAGTGCTTTGCACTCCGATGTAGTGCTTTTGTAAATTATTTTAGTGATTTGAGATTCAATGCTTACGTTATTTTCTCTAGTGCTTTCATTAGATAGTTTAGCATTTTCATGATTTAGTGCTTAGGTAGTCAAATTTAGCGCTTCCACGCTAGATCTTAGCACTTATAATGTTCTAGCGCTTTGATGTGGTAAATTGGTGCATGCATGGTCTGTTCTAATGCTTTGATTAAAGTGGCACTTTGATGGACTGTTTTAGTGCATCGATGCAGTAAAACAACCCTTTGGGGAAAATGGCACTTCAGATGCCTATTATAGCGCATAGAAGTGCCGAAATAGCGCTTCAAGTAAAGTAGTGCTTTGGTTGTCTATTTTAGCTCTTTCATATGCCGAAATAGTGCTTCTGATAAAGTAGTGCTTTGGATGCCTATTTTAGCGCATCCGAATGATAAAATGACGTTTTTGATTTTTAGCGCTTTGGATGCCTGTTTTAGCACATCCATGTTAGATTTGCAAATTTTCACAAAGTTAACTTTGATTTTTGTCAATTTCGATCATGCCCATTCTTCGGTCTGGTTGATTTGATTATCCAAATTAACTAATGACTGATTTTGATGATTTAATAAGACTTACTCTCATGATAGCTGAGAAATAATCTTATTTGTGATGATCCTCATGATAGGTGAGGAATGATTCATATCTGATAAACCTCATGATAGGCGAGATTAGATAATGTTTGTGATGAAACTCATGATAGGTGAGGTTTGTTGATGTTTGTTCATGAATTTTGATCAAAATTCATACCAAAATTTGATTGGTTCTCATAGTAGATTGACTTTTGATTCTTGACATAGTGCACTAATTTTAAACTTTTTATGATGATGGGAGGATCTGGGTACTCTCCAGATGCAAGAGCAGTTTCCTCGGACCACCGATTTGATTCCCCATCTGACTTTGGATGAGATTCAAAACATAGGTCAATGTGGTCTTACAAGTCTCCTTGATATGCCCTAGATTAGGATTAATCAAGGTCTCCTTACTGCTTTGGCCGAACAATGGCACAATGACCATAACACTTTCCATCTACCCATCGGTGAGATGATAGTCACATCCAAGGATGTGTGGCGGATACTGCAGATTCTATTTATGGGAGAGATTGTTGTATATGATTCAAATGAGGCTGGTGGGAGAGATGCTGTATGTAGAGTCTTTTAGGATCAGTACATTGCTGGACTGAGTGTCCAATGGCAGATGATAGCTGATGCATATGCTTCACTACTAGCAATATTAGCTGGATTCATTGGAGGTTTCCTTTGTCTTGATCGCAGGTCAAAGGGATTCACTATGCATTGGGGCCGGATTTTGGAGAGCATGGTTGTGCATGGGATGAGATATGCGTGGGGGATGTGTATGCTAGCACATCTCTACCATGATTTACATTCAGTGGTATATTTGGGAGCACACAACTTATCAGTGGGGAGGACCTTATGATAGGTGTGGGCATGGGAGAATTTTTCCATTGCTCGACCATTTCCTGTTCTAGACAGACCTGCAAGTAGACCTTATGTTTTTAGGTACAAAGGTAGATTTACCTAGGCTCAGATGGGTAAGTTAGAGCATTGGAGACAAGTTTTGGATGACACAAAGAGTGTTGTCTAGTGGCAATATCTGGACTATGAGTAGTGGGACGAGGATGACACAGTGCTTGGATACCTATGTGATTCTATGTACTTGATTGGTAGGACCCCTTTTGTGTTAGAGATATTTTTATTACGGTGGGTGTGCAAGTAGTATGGTATAGTATAGTGTATGCCTTAGGGGATAGCCCATTATGCCTGACAATAGAGTGATGTAGCTGATTGGGGGCCATGCCTGTCATATGAGACACTAGTACAGGGGTATAGGACTTTGCAACCATCATCTTGGGATATGCGCAAAGATATTGTAGAGGCAGCTATGACAGAGGAGTATGTAGCATTTTTGGCATTATCTCCACATCCTCATATTACTATTCTCGATGAGCCAACATTGTTACATGTGGAGGATGATGATACCAAGGGTTTTGAGGATAGTGGAGGTGGTACTCAGTCAGGTGATAGTACTAAGAGTGGCAGTGATGACAACAATAGTGATGATAGTGATGGTGGTGGCAGAGGGGTGGATCTAGTCAGTGTTGGACCATCATCGAGCAGACCTCACAAGAGATGAGTAGTGGCAGTGCCGTCGATCGATCATTAGAGGCAGATTGCCACTCTACAGACACAGGTATAGACTCTCTAGGGGAAGTTGGTATAGGCATAGGGTTTGCTAGTATAGACGTAGAATCAGATGTAAATTCAGGTACAGGCTCATTCCTAGGCATTGGCATAGGTATAGGGATTGTTGGTCATTGTTCAGACTCATGTTGATACCTTGACAACTGAGCAAGACAACTCTAGAGATATTTTTGAGAGGGCACAAGAGACAACAAAGACACTACAAAGAGTAGCCGATGGTACCTCTATTGCAGATTACATGAGGGAGGTTCTACAGGCTAACCGCGAGGTGGAGTTTTACCTGGGTAGATATCATGATGCAGTGCCTATTGATCGTAGAGTCAGCTATGCCCCATCGAGATCTGGTCAGAATCATACCCAAACAGTTAGCAAGGGTGTGACACAACCTCCACGAAGAGATCCTAGAGATCCTAGTTCTTTCGGGGGTGGTGGTGGTACTGGTCTTGTTGGGCCTACTCATTCTGGTAGCAATAGATCATAGATGTTGTATTTGTGATTCTGAGATATTCTTTTTGAGATATGATGTATATTCCGAGTCAGCTCATTTTTGATGATGTATCTTTTCTTATTTCAGACTTCATTGTATAGTTGACATTGATGATGTATATATGATATGCAGTGATTTCTATTTATGATGGTTTATGATTCTATGATGTATACATTTATTTTATGTGATGAATGCTTTTATTTCATGTGATGAGTCTAGATGAATGCATATGCAGAATATATGATGTATGAATATTATCAACAAAAAATGTATGATGTTCTAAATTATGATTTATGATGTATGGATGTTAATAATGTATGATGTTCTAAATGATGATTTATGATGTATGATAATGGATGTATTAAATGATGATTTATGATGTATGATAATGGATGTATGGATATGTGATGTTAAATGATGACCTATGATGTATTCATTTATGATATGATGAAATGTATGGATCCATGGATAATAATGACATTAACTTGTATTTTTTTCAATGTGATGAAATGTATGGATAATAATGACATAATTTGCATTTATTTAAATGTGATGAAATGTATGGATGGATGGTAAATTCTTTTTATTTTAAATGTGATAATGATAATAAAGTGATGATTTTGTGATGTATGATAATGGATGAAAAATGATGTATGGTAAAAAAATTGATCAAATGCATATGATAATAATGTAACGAATGATATGATGTTGATGGACGATAATGTAATGAATGATGTGGAGAAAATATGGTCTGATAAATAAATAACTATTTGATGTTGAATGCATGAATGATGAAATGATGCTCCTATATGTTTTTGACGATTTTTGGTTTAATGTCAAGTATACTCAATCATATTTGTAGAAAAGATAATCATTAATTGGAATTCCTTATGCAACAATCACTCTGCTGATGTAGAATTTATTATGAATGAAATCTACTTTTATCATGCAACTATATGCAAATCATTGTCATTTTAATAGTACTTTTGTGTTTGGTATCATCATAGAGATTTTTAGGATGTTGAAAGTGAGTACAAGCGTAAATGGTATATGTTAGACCAATGATGACCTGAGTACTACTTTCATGATTTTTGATATTGCAAGTGAACACAAGCATCTAGGTATAATTGAACCGAGATGACCTGGGAATTCATTGCATAAACAAGTAGTGATTAATGATTTCAATGTGTGAATTCTGAATGTCATCGGTGATACATTTGCATAGCACATCCCCTAACAATTCATACATTCATATGATTAACTTACAGACAATAGACAATAAAAATACCATTCTTCTTCCTTATTTATCTAGTTCATTTACATCATTGAGTTACTCCAAAGAAATGATAATATCAATCAAAAAATATAATTTATCCACCTTTTACTTAGAGTGTTTCAATCATTATTCAAATTAGATCATCCATCCCGATTTTGTGATGTTTTTGTCATTTTCCAAGATTTTGACCAAAGACCTACCTTACTAACTTATCCTAGGGGTCTCGCGGGCTGATCAAAGATTAGCCTTTCCTACGTTACACACACAAAGACCACGTAGTTTGACTGACAAAGACTCATGATTTTTCTTTTTCTTTTCTAGACTGACTTTTTGACTTGTTTTTGGATTTTTCGATATGATACAAATGTTTCATGCTTTTACGATGGTGGTTGATGTTGTGCTTTGATGTTGTTTTTGTTTTCTTGTCATACTGTTGTTTTCCCATTTGGCAATACCGATGTTCTCATTGCCCCCAGTGATATACAGATGTTTCCCCCAAGCTAGAGTGAGACATGACCATGTGACATGATTTGATAATGGATGCAATGATGGAAAGACTAATGATATGATATGAAATGGTAATGACTGTTAGACTAATGATCCCGATATGTATCAAAATAGATGGGAAATCTGATTTAGAATCAAATATGACGCTTGTTTCCAAGTTTTCACCATATGTTTTGATTACACTCTTTGTTTTGTATATTTTTCTTTTTTCTCTTTTTTCTCTTTTTTTTGTCTTTTTGTATTTTTTGTATATATATTTTTTTTGTATTTTTTGTTGCCAAGATGCTTGTTTGCCAGGTTTTCATCAAGGAAACCCTTTCTCAAAAGTTTGATCCGTGCACTAGGAATTCAGGTATAGAAATTTTTGAGATGGATACTTTTGATAGGTTCATCAAAAAAATACCCCTCTAACGTTGACAGTTGATAGGCCCCTAATCTGTATACTGATATGATGACAAAAGGACCCAACCAATTAGGCTCAATTTTCCTTTTGTTTTCCCTATCCTGCTGATTTCTTGGGTTTTCTTTTAGAACCAAATTGCCAACTTGAAAAATCCTAGGTTTTATCCTATGATTGTAACTCCTTGATATTCATTGTTGATATGCTATGAGATGATTAACAAATTTTTGATGATTCTCATCCAACAATTCTAGTTATTGTAGTCTAAATACCCTATAGTCCTCATCTGAAATGATTCCTTGTAGTGATACACGAAGTGATGGAATCTCTACTTCAATAGGTAGTATGGCCTCTAATCCATGTACCAAGGCATATGGTGTTGCTCTTATTTGTGTTTTGTTGATATCGGTTCTGTAGGCCCACAATGCATGATTAATTTGAACATGCCAATCATGTCCAATATCATTTACCATCTTCTTGAGGATTTTTAGAATTGTTTTATTAGAGGCCTCTACTTGGCCATTTCCTTGTGGATAGTATGGTGTTGAGAAATGATGTTGGATATGGAACTTTTCACACAATTCTAGAACATCTTGGTTTTTGAAAGGCCGTCCATTATTAGTGATAATAGATTGAGGAATGCCATACCGACATATTATGTAATTCAAGGTGAAAGACGAGATCTGCTTCCCCGTGATCATTGTAAGAGGCATTGCTTCTATCCATTTTGTGAAATATTCTACAGCTGTTATTATGAACTTGTTTCCATTAGATGAAGAGGGATTTATTTTTCCTACCAAATCTAGGCCCCATTAAAAAAAGGGCCATGTTGATGTGAAGGGATGTAGTTCTTGTCCAGGTGCATGAATCAGATTACTATGAATCTGACACTTTTGACATTTCTTTACAAACCGATAAGATTCTTTCTCCATGCATGGCCAATAATATCCTAAACGAAGGAGTTTCTTCGCTATAGTTATTCCACTTGAATGAGTGCCACAAATACCTTGATGAACTTCACATAAGGCCATCTCAAATTCTTCATGTTCCAAACATCGGAGTAAGGTACTATGAAGACCTTGATGATAAAGGATGTTAGCGATTAAAGTATTCTAGGAGGATTGGCGGATAAAATTACGTTTTTGGTTCCTGGAAAGATCTGGAGGGAGGATATTGTCTTTCAAGTACGTATAGGTTTTTTCATAGATGGAGGTTTCAGTGGTCTCTAGATGGCATATGGTGTTGGATTCTGAATTATTATGAGAAGGACATGGTACTTGTTCTACCATAAACTCATAACAACCTTGTTTCTTTGGCAATTGTGGCCATAGCATCTGCAACTTTATTCTTCGCCCTTGGAATTTGATCAAATTTGATGTTGATAAAAAACTAATTTAAATAATCTATTTTCTGCTTGTAGGGCATCAAATTTTCATCCTTTGTCTGATACTCGTCATTTACTTGATAAATGACTAGTTGAGAGCCCCCATATACTTGTAGGTTTTTGATCCTCCATTCAATTTCTATCTTGACCCCAATGATCAATGATTCATATTTTGCCACATTATTTGTGCATTGAAACATTAGTCTATATGATTTTGGAATGGTGTGTCCTTGGGGAGTGATGAACAAAATCCCTACTCCAAATCCTTGCTGTGTGTATGATCCATCAAAATATAATATCCATTATTGTGGAGTCACTGTCAGAATGTCCGAATATGGAAACTCCATGGTCATAGGTCGGTCATCTGGTAAGGGATCCTCAACTAATTTTTCAACGATTTCTTGACCCTTGATGGCTTTTCTATCCACATATTGAATATCAAATTCAATTAATAGCATGACCCACTTTGCCAGTCTACCTGTTAAGGCTGCCTTACCGAGTAAATATTTTAAGGGGTCGATCTTTGCTATTAGCCTAATTGTATGGGTCAACATATAATGTCTCATCTGTTGAGTAGAAAAAACCACCACTAAGCATGATTTCTCTATGAAAGTGTAGTTTATTTCAGCCATTTAATGTCTTGTTGATATAGTAGATGGTGTGTTCCTTTCCTTCATAATCCTCCTGTGCCAATAATTCTCCTAAAGATATATCTATTGTTGTAATGTACAATATCAGGGGTCTTCCTTCAGTTGGTGGCATGAGAATAGGCAGTGACATCAGATATTTTTTTATTTGATCGAACGTTGTCTCACACCCATTATCCCATTTAAAGATAATATTTTTATGGAAAAGGTGATTAAATGGATGAATTTTATCTGCTAGTTGGGAGATAAATATTTTGATTGATTGGAGCTTTCCCTGTAGTTATCTAAGTTGACTGATATTTCTGGGAGGCGAAATTTCCATTATTTCCTTAACTTTCACTAGATCCGATTCAATGCCTTTTTTTTGAGATAATGTACCCCAATAGTTTCGCTGATGTGACCCCAAAGATACACTTCTTGGGGTTTAGCCTGACATTGAATTTCTCTAGCCATCTGAAGATTTTTCTCAAGATATGTAGATGTCCTTCCCTTGTACAAGATTTTTCCAGAATACCATCCACATAATCCTCCATGAAGGTGTCCATCATATCATGAAAGATTGTTGTCATTGCTCTCTAATAGGTGGCTCCTGTATTTTTCAAACCAAATGGCATTACATTCCAATAGAAGGTTCCCAATGAACATTTAAATTCCATCTTTTCTTGATCTTTTGGAGCTATTTTTATTTGATTGTATCTTAAAAAACCATCCACGATTGATAATATGGCATGCCTTGCCATCAAGTCCACAATGATGTCTATATTTGGTAATAGAAAATCATCCTTTGGGAATGCTTTATTTAGGTCCCTAAAATCTGTACATATCTTGATGCTATTTTCCGGCTTTGAGATAGGTACAATGTTTGATATCCACTCGACGTAGTCGATAGATCTTATGAATCCAACATCTAGCAATTTCTTTAACTCAGTCTTTACCATTAATGCAATATGAGGATGCATATTTCTTAATTTTTGTTTCACAAGCTTGATTCCTATAGGAAAAGACAAATGATGCATGATCAGATTTGGATCCAGGCCTGGCATATCAGAATATGACCAAGCAAGGTTGATGCTTCTTTCCTTAAAGAAATTGATGAATTTCGATCTTTCTTGATCTGTCATGGATTCTGCCAGACGTAGGATTTTTTATTTCTCTTCAGTGCTGATGTTAACAGACTATGTTGGTTCTACCAGAACTGATGAGCACTCATAATAATGTTTTGGAAGAGTTTCAAATCTTCCATCTTTTGGTGTCTCAGAGAGGCTTTCACTGTTAGATGTGTTCTTTATTTTATCTTTTTCCGGATCTAATGCTGCCATGGAATGGTTTTCACCATTAGATCTATTATCCCTATTTTTACTTTTGTAACTGAAATATTTGACACCCTCTTGCCAAGTCATGTTGTTATGAGTATTACAGATAGACCTCGTACCAGGTTCGTCATGACATAGGAGATTCATGATGGCATCATCGTTTGCAAATATGGGTATAGTCAATGGTTCAGCAGGTTCCCAGTCAATAAGTTCTAGATGGATTAATGACATGAGGTCATGGGTTTGATTTAGGTTGATGGATTTAAGGGTTAGGACAACCATTTATTCATAGTTGTCATTTGGAATATCGAGGTCAATGATGGTACCTTCTTCAAGATCATCTAGTTCACTTGATGTTTGTTCCTCCCCACTTGAGTCATCGATATTTAGTGATCCTGATACGAATGGTCTAGACCCAGAGCTTTGTCCCTCCTCATGCGTAGGTGCATATTATTGTATTACATCAATTTGAATATCTGTGTAAGATAAATCAGAACATAGATCCCACTCATATTCATTTGAATCCATTTCAGAGCTATCTCTAACCTGAAGGATTCTTTCTACAGCCTGCCTTGTCATCTCTTGTTTTTGTTCTTCAGTGTATCCTAGTCCCATCTTCTCTTTTGATTGGAGAGTGAGGGGCTGAATAGGCTCAATTATTCCTTCCTTTCTTAAACCAATAGGTCCTTGTCCCTTATAACCCATTTTTTTTAGGATAACTTTCCCTTTTCCATATTTGTCTGTATTGATATTGATGTTCTTGATACTGCTATTTGATGTTGATTATTCTTCATCTTTGTATAACCAATCAAGGATTGCTTTATTGTCCTCTCTGGTACCGGATTTTATAAACCTTTCTTCTAGAACTGTGGTGGGTAGTGATGTTTGATGTTTGATCATGGATGGTTTTTTGGGATACAATCAAATAAAAATAGCTCCAAAATATCGAGAAAAGACAAAATTTACATGTCCATGGGGAACCTTCTGCTGGAATGTCATGCCATTTGGTCTGAAAAACATAAGAGCCACCTATGAAAGAGCAATGACAATGATCTTTCATGATATGATGCATACCTTCATGGAGGATTACGTGGATGATATTCTAGAAAATAATTGTACAAGGGAAGGACATCTACATATCTTGAACAAAATCTTCACATGGCTAGAGAAATTCAATGCTAGGCTAAACCCCAAGAAGTGTGTCTTTGTTGTCACATTAGCAAAACTATTGGGGTACATTGTCTCAGAAAAAGGAATTGATGTGGATCCAGTGAAAGTTGTTGTGCCTTTTGTACACACGCCCCTTTCGGAACGGGGACCCTCTTTCCCTCTTTGCTTTTTGGTTCCTTTTGTTTCACCTCGTTGTTCCTACGCATTTTTGTGCCCCAATTGTAGGGGGTAGCACGTTCCTCAATGCCATATTTTAAGTCTCAGGCTAACCCGAGTTTTCCTTGTCAAAATTATGGCATCTGTGGCAACTTCCGGGTTTCCTTTTCCGGATTGCCTCTGCTGGATTGCTTCCGCTGGGTTTCCTTCCCCAGATTTCCCCTACCGGGTTTCCCGTAGAGTTTTAATGTTTTGATGGTGGTGACAGGATGGCTTCTCAGACCTCGGACTTTGGACCTCCCACCACCCCTACGTTTTCAAATCCACCGACTCCACCTACAACCATACAATGAATTTAATGCTGCATTAATGGTTGTTTTTGGCTATAAAATTGATTTTTCTGGCCGTCCTTGTAAAAGGGCTCGAACGATTGAAGGTTGAAGAACTCCCAGCACTCAAAGTTTTCCTCCTCCTAGATTTCGAGTGTTTTCCCGACGACCTCCGCGTGCCCGATAGCTTGTTCTTTGGGATTTCGAGGTAGGTTTTTTGTCCGCGCGCCCTCGCTTTTGTTTTGTAAATTTTTTGATTTTGCTAAGGGTAAAATGTAAAATGAAACCCAAATTGAGTAAATCTGCACCCCCCACACAAAACCCATGTTTTAGAAATATGAAAATCGACCTTTAGATCACCCAAAATTTGATCCGAAACTTCATCGTGCCGCGACTGTTCTTCAGAACAACGCTAACATCTTCCAGGCCTGGGTCTTCCTGTGGCCATCCGTACCCCTCTTCAAATGTTTGAACTTTCTTTTTTCCTTTCTTCGGATTTCCACCTCCAGAATTCCCTTCCCAGGATTCCGTTGTGTCTCCGCTGTTTCAAACGGCCCTACCTGAGCGTCCTCCCAACCCTTGGACCCCGGACCCTCGAAGTCCATCTAGATTCAAGCTTCACATTCTTCAAATCTGCCCTCAGAATTTGATTTCCAGAATTCCCTCCTCGGAATTCCATCCCTATTTCACTGTTTTAAACGGCTTTCACCTTGCGGCTTTCTAGACTTCGCTTCCCGGCTACAAAATCTTCCATCTCCTTGTCAAAACCCTCGACACTTTCTACCATCTCAGATTTCGGCCTCCGAAATTCCCTTCCCAGGATTTCGTTGTGTTTTCGCTATTTCAAACAACCCTGTTTGAGCGTCTTCCCAGATCCTAGACCCCGTTCCGCTGTCCGCCACAACCCGAAACCTTGGCTATTCTTTCATTTGAGCTCCATCTGGATTCTGAATGCCAGAATTCCCTTCCCAGGATTCCGCTTCTCCTGCGCTATTCTAACGACGAACTTGTAGCGTCTTCCCGACCTCCAGGTTCCGGTTCTCTGTTCGTCATCTGATTGTTTCGAATCCTCTAACTGCTTCCAGAAACCATGTCGCGAGTTTCCTCCCCTAGATTTCCTCTTTCATTTAGCCACTCCGCATGACTGACTCGAAGCCATTTCCCGACGACGGCAATCCAAGACTTGGATTCCGTCGCTTAGAATTCTATTTTGTCTGCGCTGTTTCAAATGGCTTCCCTGCAGATGATGCCCGAACTCTCTATTCGGGCATCAAATGATCTCCAAATCTAAAATGGATTTCAACCCATTTTCTAGAATTCAATTCTCCTCCATTTCCAACTTCAAATCTTCAAATCCAACCTCGGGAAGTGCATATGGGAATTCCATTCTCATTTTTCCCTTTCAAACAACATTCTTCCAAGGGATTTCTGGTCCAAGAACTCTGGATTGTTTGCACTACCTTCTAAATGGTGAAGTATCTAGCTTCCATGACTATAAAATATGAATTATGATTGCCGAACTGATCTTGACATGCAGGGGTTTATCAGTGGCCATTGTATTAGGTTCATTATTACTGATTCTAGTCTTTTGTGCAAGATTTATGGAATCCGGTCCAGAGACTTCTGGTGCTTCCAGGAAAGGAAAAGGAACAACCAAGCCACCAAGGGGCAAGGAAGACCGAGACCTGATGAAGTAAAAATTCCAAGGGGTCCCTATTCAATCGAGGATCACTACCCTTTGGAGGGATGTCTCAGATACCAACATCGGGCAAGTCGATGTTGATGAATTCACACAAAGGGTCAGAATGAACCTAAAAATAACAAATGCAAAATTGATAAAGAGTAGTGGGATTGCTAAGGCTCCAGGTTTCTTGCCAACCCTAGTGGCCCCAGAGCTGGTAATGTTGTGCGTCGAGGCATACCAATCTGATACGAGAACCATTGTGGATCATGAGGGGAATATCCTTGTAGATATGTCTCCGTTAGGTATAACTGAGACCTTCCACATTCTCACCTTTGAGAGCATGGAGGTCCCCACCATGGAAGACTATAAAGAAGTGTCGAAGTAGGACCCATTGGGTTGCAAAAGGCGTATCAACCAATGCTTGTTGAAGGAAAAATGAGCAAGTGCTGGGAAGCTCCCTGAGGAGCTCTACTGTAGTGATTTCTTTGAAGACTACCATGACCTTGTAACTTTGCTAAGCTGAGTCATGGGCCTTCCCGATGTGGTTTTATTCCAAGAATGGATGTTCTACTTCATAGAACAGATTCTCCAAGGTAAGGGTACCACCTTCTATTGGGGCGAGATCATCAGCGATTGCTTCCACGAGCAGTTCACCACCGTGAAGAAAACCAACAAATTCTTCATGACCTCATACTTAGTGTATTCCCTCACCAATCAGTGACACTATCAGGGATTGACAATGATGCCTAGTGATCTAGCGGGGCCAGAGCTCAAGCCTTATGACAAGTACCCTCAGTTGCAATTCCAAAATTTCAAAAGGAACTATTGCAGGGTGAATGACACGTTCATTTCCCACGTCATCTGGTCCGTTGGAGGGGATTTCCATAAGAGAATGTCCCACAGTGCTAGGGTCCTCCTCAGGTAGTACGCCTTCTGGTACATTCAGTTCCCAAGGTTCACATACATCTGTGCCAAAGGATTCTCCGATAAACCAAACAAGCTGCCCTGGTACCCAAATGCCCGGATTATTCTCTTGGAGCTGACTCGGCAGCTGTGACACATTCACAGTGTCTTGAGCGAAAAACTTTTGGGGGGCCCCGTCTACCCCATGAACCTTGGTCAGGGGATGTATAAGGTCCACACTTCCCAATGTGCAGGATATTCAGAAAGAGAACTGGCAGAGTATAATTTTGAACAATACACAGCGAGGCCATGAATGGATCCCTATGGCCATGCCAGAAAGGCACTGGGACGTGAATATGCCCACCTCCACAACATTGAGGACTTTTGGGCCAATTGCAGGGATGATCTTGAGGTACGGTTGCGGTATTATATGCACATGACCGTTGTCCATGTACGAAGGGTGAAATTATGCCTGATCCCTGATCAGCTAGAGGAGGATGAGGACATAGTGGTGGATCTGGGTTATGATGCAGTTTCCAACTTGCCACTCCCCGCTATCAATTGGAATGCACCAGAGCTTAATCATATTAGTGTGCTCACTAGGTCCATTGAAGTCCGAATGAGAGCATGGATCAACGAGAAGGTGGCCCAAATGAAACAACAAGGGGTCATCCTAACATACACTCAGATTGCAAGTGAACATGTAAGTGAGCCAAGTGGCTCTGAGGGTGAGGAAGCCGCCGCTGCAACTGGGGAGACATCTAAGCCCCCACCATCTTTGAAGACCAAGAAAAGAAAGGAGGCTAGCGAACTACTGCCTAAACCAAAAGTCTATGCCTGTAAGTCTTCTGAGCTGGAGCCATCTAAGAAGAAAAGAAGAACAACTGGAGGCAAGGAGACAACGGTGATGCCCAAGGGTTCGCCCCTCGGGATCATGAGCAAAGGATCTAGTTCATTTGGATCTCCACCCATTACAATCACTGCCACCACCCCGCTTGCCTCAATTCCAACTTCTGCTTCCTCCCCACCTGTGGTGGATATCTCCGTCCACCTTTCTCCTACTCCTCCAGTGTTGCAGGTCATTCCCATAGATTCATTGTCCACTGCCACCTTGCCAATGACCTCTTCCTCCATGTCTCCTTCCCTTCCTTTCATTTCCACTACCACAACACCAGCCCCAAGCCTTCTAGAATCTTTTGTGAAGTATATGCAGAATGTGTCATCTGAGCTTTCGGGGATGCTCACCAATCTGATAGTCCAAGCTGCAATAGCTCAGGATATGGCCTCCGCTCCAACGGTATCCCCCTCTACTAAATCAACAAAGATGAAAGTGACTATGTAGATATAAGACAAGCGTGAACGATAGTAGCTTGAGGCTAAGAAGGCACTGGAGTATGAAGAATTTGAATATCATGAACATCCCTTGTTCGAGCGTCATAAGATTGATGAGGTGGCCTATGAGTCTTCTAGCGAGGGCAGTGAGGACCTTGATACAGAATTGATTCAAGAATCGAATGACCCCAAGCTCAATGCAGAGTGGGGAAAATAACTCAAAGAAATTGAGGACAAGGAGGCCGAGGATCGGCTTGCATAGGAGGAGGAGACTGCTACTCCAGAGACAGAAGGTGATAGGTCTCCAACCGAGGAACATGGTCGGATTCCAGAGCATGATAAGGAAACTTTCCTCCATGAGAAAAAACCAGCAGAGAGCCCCGAGGAGCATCAAGATACTTTGAATGAGGAGGAGGATGCTGAGAAGAAGGATTCACCCAAGGAGTAGCTACGTACTAAGTCCCCCGCTAAACATGAGACATCCGAGCAAGGTTCTGATAAAGGAAAGGCAAATGCAGGAACAGATGAGAAGGCTCTTATTGTCAGTACTGTTGAACTTGAAAAGGAGGATAGAAGGACTCAAAGTGTACCGCCAAGGGAAGAACCTCAAATGCCTAATTGGCTACAAAGATAGCTCAAGCAAAAGACTCCCACCTTGAAGTTTCCCAAGGAAAGGCTGGAAGCCATCATGGCTAGAGCACGAATAAGCACCAGAAAAGAGAAGAAGCTGAGGGTCAGATCAAGGATAACCATGGATGCCTTGGGATCAAGGGCAATGCAAATAGAAATTCCAATGGTTGGAGAACAAGGCATAACCTACAACGTCTCCACCATCGACCTGGGAGTGGCCACAAGGGAACAGAAGGTCGAGCATCTCCAAGAGTCAGTCGCCACAGTGGTGCACCTTATCCAACAGGATAAGATCTCCAAAGAAGAACTAAAGGAGCAGGTGGCTAACCTAACAACTTATATTCAGTAGTGGTCATCTCCATATGAGCAGCCTACAACATCATTAACCCTGCCTTAGTTGCTATCCAGAGAACAGATTAACAAGCTCGAAAAGAGGCGGAACTTGGACGAAACTATAGAAAATTGGTTCTGCCAGGTTTTGGACATAGGGAACATGCGCATCAACTTGGCTTCCCGGGCAGCAAATAGGTTCCTAGAGGTTCAAAAAACTCTCGAGGACACAAGACAGGTCTGTGAGAAGTTCCCAAGGAAATATGATGTGGCCTACCCAAAGATTGAGGCTATTCTCGTGTTGCCGAGTGATATCTGGGAGAAGGACCTTGCCTTCAAAGACGACGATCACTGGCTGGTGGATACCTGGAAGTGAGACTATAATTACTGAAAGAGGAGGCTAGAGCAGATTTTGGAATGGATAACGCTAGACATTGAATGGGCAAGGGATTCCAGGGAGGAGTGTACTCAGTATCTCAAACTGATGACGGGGTATGAGGTGCCTGTGGTCAAGATCAATCCCGAGAACATCAAGCCCCACTTCTTGAAGATTATGGAAGATGGGATGTCCACCGAAATCACCACTAAGTTCATGTGTTTTGGGGCCCGAGCCTTCGCACAATCAGAAGCTTGAAAAGAGAATGATGCTAAGTATGAGGCATATTGGAAGAAGCTTGACAGTAATTCTTAGGAATGGAATTACCAAATCTTGAAATCCAACATCTTGGAGGTAGATAAGCTTTAGTCCCTGATCCTAAGTTTCATGGAGTATGCCGCGTTGAAAAAGCGAGAGGGAAATCCAGTCATCGATGAAGAGTTCCTTGAAGAATAGCTACAACAAAGGGCAAATGGCTAAAAGACAAATTTGCTACAGTGCTATCACTAGATGATGAAATAGAGAAGAGACAAGGAAGTATTTTTAAATGTAATATATTTGGGGGTAGGTGAAACCCTAATGTAAAATGAATCTTGGCCACTCATTTTTTTTTTTGAAAACTATAAATAGGGCTCTACTCCTCTCATTTTGAGGGAGTTGAGTTGTTGTAAAGACATGCTGCAAAAATTATAAATAGCAAATACAGTCATTTTCAGGTGTATTTTCTGAGTTTCTCAATATGTTTCATGATTCCTCTCCCTTTTAGTTATAGTTTTGCTTTAAGTTACTTTGTTGTTCTAGCATCTTCAATTTAAACTTGGTAGATTTAGTATGTTATTTCTGGTTTTTGGAGATAGTTGCTGTGTGTATGCTTTCCTTGTCCATACTTTTGGTCATTTGCTGAAGGTAGATGACTGTGCAAAGTTAGTCTAGACTTTGATTCCGTTGCTGCTCATTAAACTTTATCTTTATTCATGTTTCCATAATGAATGAATGATGAACATCTACAGTCTCTAGAAGATAGCATAGATTTCATGATATTATGAGAATTCTGATTAAGTGAAATCCAGTTTAAGGAAACTGTCCACAGTAGGAACCTCCATGATCACTGTTCATCGGTAGTTGCAGGTCCAAGAAACATCCTTCTTCCTCGCCCTTTTCTTTTTCCTTTTTTCTAGAAACAAGTTGTGCCAAGGTTCGTTGCACATTGTAAAGCCAAATCTGATGAAATAATGGAGTCTAAGACTGTTGTCTGAGCCTGCAGCAAAGCATAGTATTCCAGATCTCTAGAACTCCATTCATCAACCCAATTATCCTACAGCTTTGACCACGTAAGTCCACCTTGTGATTCTAGAAAATCACATAAACAACTGAAATATTCCAAGCACTGTCAAGACCTGACATCCGAGAGACCTTGGGATAGTGTTCTGCAATTTGATTATGGAAGATTGTCTTTCAAGAGAGGTAATCCACCTATGTATTACCTGTGTTGTAAAGTGCATAAAAACACCATCAACAAAAGTCAAGGCAATAATGGAAATTTTGCCTCTCAGAAATATCAATCAACTCGGATCACTATAGGGAAGGCTCCAATCAATTAGGAATAAAACACTTCTTAATGAAATATTGTATCAAAGATCAAGTTAATAATCAATTGAAAGTGTCTCATTGTCTCCTATCTTCAAAGATTTATTAAGTTATTGTACTCTCAGATTTTAATAACACTATAACTATTAAAATGACAATCTAAAGAATGGAATGATGTTGATGCAATGATATGAAGCTAATATGATAAAATCTAAATGATAAAAGAAACTAATATGACATGAATTGACATGAAAACTAATCATTAAAGCTACAGGAGACAACCATGATTGTGAAAACTAAAATGTTGGATGCTTGATGAATTCCTGCAGAGTAAACTTGATAACTTGGGATCCTAGATCCTTTTCTTGGTTGAATGAAGCTTTATTTATAGATTTCTTGGTTGTAGAAATGCACAGGGATGGTAAAGAGAGGCTTGGATTCAATCTAGAGGATTGAATGGTGAGATGTGGAGGAGATTGAGAAGATTTTAGAGATTGTCTCTACTCATGAAAACACCAGGCAAGAGAAGAAGAAAGATTGATGGAGGAGGATTGAGAGATAAATTTTCAATTTGTCTCCAATTCTTCCCATGAAGTTTCAATCAATTAATTTTGACATGATTTTGACATAAATTAGACATAGGATATCTAATTTGTTTTTGATGAAATATAGTGGAATATTCCTTATGCCTTTATTTAAATATTTTTGATTTATTTAAATTAGAAAAAGAGGGATAAATAATTTAATAGAACAAACTATAGAATTTATTTATTAAATTAAATAGAATAATATGACAATTAATCAATAAAGTGTATGACCATTATTTAATTAATTTTAAGATTGATGTGATAGAATAAAATAGGGAAATGATATTTAAATAAACAAAGTATTTAATTCTATTTATTTAATTAAGATTAGAAGAATTTAAATGTGGCGTAAGTGTGAACTATATAAATAAATATTTCTATTTATTCAAACAATAGAGGAATTATGATAATTAATCAAATAATTCGTATTTAATTAATCGGATTCTCCAAACCATTTTTAGGTGTATACAAGGTGTAATTACCAGTTTCGAGAGCATCAAAAATATAATTCCTTCTTCAAGAAATTGATTTAATACTAAAGTTATCAAAATATTTGATCAAGTTCAATGCTCTATTTTTATTGGGTACTAATAGTTTGTTATGATAGGTATATTATCTTCTAATTTGTTTGATTAACAGATGGGAATCACCATACACTTGTAAATAATTTATCTTCTATGTTCTAGGTTGAGACCTCTTATCAATGCTTCATATTTTGTCATGTTGTTAGTACATATGAATTGTAATCTATATGATGCAATTTTATTTTTCCTTCTAGGTTAGCTCAAAAACTACACCACAACTTTTTTATATTTAGACTCATGAAATATAGGAGTGCACATTAAGCTATCTATTGGGTCTTGGAGCCTTGGAGTCAGATTCTTGTCTAATTCCCAAGTATCTTGAGACTATTCAAGAATGTCATCCATATTTATATCTTGCGATTTTATTTTAGGTATGAGAGACCATTTTATTCTAGTAATATATTCAATAATAATATTTACATTCATATCTAATGCTATTATATAAAATTTCCTTATAACTTCTAGATATGTAGAATAATAAAAATTTGAATGATATTCATTATGTATTCTACACTAGTGAAGAAATAATAAATCAAAAGTTCATAACTAAGTCCCCAAAATTATTTTATAATTAATGCATGAAATCTACATATTAGAGTTAGGAGAATTATTTACCCAAAAAATTGATCCTATATTTTTTTGTTCTCTACTTGTACCATCTCCACATGAGAAAAATAAATACATAAGGACTTCATCCATTCTATAGACACTAGGCTCAACATATATAAATGAAAATTCATTAAATGCACCATATTTTGTAATCATATACTTTAATTTGGGTTCAACTTCAACTTTAATATAATTCTAATCTCCCTTCCAAAGAGTCGAAAAATGTGAAAAATTAGTAGAAAAATAAACATTGTGGATCTTTGTCAATTTTATACTAAGAAGAATTCCATAAAGCTTAGGGATATCCACCACCTAACAATTAATATAATATTATTCTCAAGGATCTAATACAAGCTAAATGTCCATATATTTTAATTCTCCTACATAATTTACCTCTTTCTTATTTAGTTAAATAATATTTTTGTTGGTTTGGGTGGGGATCATCCCAAAGTCACAAATATAATATGGAATAATATTTCCAAAAGTAACAAAATCAACCAAATAGTTATGAAAATTTCTACCAAATATCCTTACACTCGAAAAGAAAAGAGGAGGTGGAGGAGGATGAGGTATTATTAAAAAATGCAGCACTGGCCGGAGAAATTCCAACAACAGTAGACAATGGACAATGAAGGAGGACTTCCTTTGTATGACTGGTATGCTCAATTGAGAAAGGACATTCACAAGGTTTCTCCACATGAAGAGTACCCCAATGTGGCTGACAAGAAACATTAAACAATAGAAGGAGGAGGAGTATTTATAAAATACATAATAAATTAAGATTATAATCATTAAAATTCAATGAAAAGAATATCATTCTCAAAGGGATACAGTAATACCATTAGGGGAATAACGGAAACTTCTAATAGAGATGATAATAATAAAGATAGATAATCAAGAATCTATGATTAGGAAAACAAATTTGGAGGCCCAAATAAATGATATATAGACCATAGATGGTGACATCAAGATACAATGATATTTTTTTATGCAATGGCCAATTGTGAAAAAAATCTCCAAAATCAAATTGAGCACATGGAATCCTAGATTTTGTAAATCTCTAGTGGATATGATGCACCGATAGATATGGACGACACAATAATATCATAGATAGAAACTCTACATAGTTAGATTAAAAAAAAATTAGATCAAAGGGAGACAACCAAATCACAAATCAAGTAGCTCTAGGAAATTATTAGCATATGTCTTGCCTATTTTACTAGATTAATCAAATATGTTAAAAAATTGACTACAAAAATCCAAATACAAACCATTGAAATTGATTCAAAAATAAACCAAATGTAAATAAATACCCAAATTTAATTACTCCAAAATCAAAGATTCAACGGGATACAACCTTCCAATAGATCAAGGATATCTATCAAAACATTCTTCCCTAAAAAAATTGAAAGTTCATACAAATTTTGGGTATAGTAATAAAAATTTATGTATCGAGGACACAATATAGTTGTAAAGGGGGGATAATATTGGAAAGATAAATAACATAGTTGTTGGAGTAATCATACATTAGCTAATAATTAATTAATGTTTAATTGATTATTAGGCTAATTTATTTCATGCACCGAAGATAAACTTAGGAGTTCTTTTTTCTATTAAGTAGAGTGAGCTATTATTAGATCATTTTGTCTCATTGTTACTAATTTTTAGCTACGAGCTAAATTAGTAAATTTTTATGAGGCAATTATTAAACCGGGGTAAGAAATTTTTGACACTTGAGCAAATCATATAAGAAAACCAGAAATTCAAAGATTATCAGGTTCTAAGGCTAAAATATTTTTTGTAGTTCATGTTTCAAGTATGTTGTTGCTATTATTCATGATTAAAAAAACATATGCCTCAAACAATTCATTTAGTTATTTTATATTTTTTAAGTGATTCATAGATGAAAATTACATAAGTCATTGCATGATCTGAAATAACTGATATATTAAAAAATAATGTTTTTGAAGTCCCACACATGTCGTGGGAGTAACTTAATTCAAACAGTAATAAAATAGAAAGAAGGTATGAGAAGATAAATTCTTAAAATAAGATATGGGACCCATCATTTCCTGGTGAATGAAGAATCCCATTGTTGAAGATTGTGCCAACATCGTTGAAGTTGTCCAGTTGCTACTCAAGGAGATAAATCTGCAAGGGTGGAAAAGAGATGTTAGAGATTAGGGTTTCATACAAATCCTATGAATTTCTAATCAAGTAGGTACTTTATATCTTACAACTAATCAAGAAAATTAAGATGAATAGCTATATTCAAGATATCCAAAGAAAATCATCAAGAGAATGTTGAATTTTACAATTTTTATCTAACTTGTTTGTTCACTATGCAGGTACAGGTACATGTTTCATTACTGGTCATCATGTTCAACATTTTAGTATGTGGAGGAAAATGGGTTCCCACAAGGGTCGAGCCCAACATACTGCACCCCCTCATTTACAAGAGAGGATTCAAGATAGTACAATCTACATATGTTGATGAATAAAATAGAAAATTGCATGCTATTTTCTGCCATACAATATGTTTAAAATAGCAAAGGTACATTATCATCTGAGTGATAGTGAATAGGAACACATAATTTAAGTTTGCAATAAAAAAAACACACAAAACAGTGAAGGAGCTCATATGATGTCTACAGGAGCTAATGTAAAAAAAATTGCATATAAAGAATGGAAGGAAAGAACAAGGGTAATTTTTTTTCATTAAGTACATTATGCTAAATTGTATCTGTATGTGTGTATATAGAGAAAGAAAGATTAAATTTTATCAGTATAAGAATGGAAACAAGATACAGTAAGCAACTCCATGATATCACATTTATCAGAGACAAACAAAGGAGTACCAGTATGAGGACCTTATATACAGTTTTGATCAGTCAAGTTACCATCATTGCTCTTAAAGACAATCAAATATGATACAAATTTATCATACACAATACAAGGGATTTTATTCCACCTATAGGAACATAGTATATGTATCCTAAACATATCATGTATAGAGGTGACAACAAATGTATATTGATTGTCTTTATTCAAAAGCTATAGGTATTATTGAATAAAAGATTAAGTAAATGTAAAAAGAGGCATCATAAAACATTTACAATCAAGATTTTATTTTTAAGTACCATTAAGAAAAACATATGAAATACAATGGAGAGACCAATGTAAAGCTATATCTCTTATGGGACAACCATTACTCCAAAACAAGTAGCATATAGAAATTCAATGCATTCACGATGAGAAGCTTGACATACAAAAACAATGATGATTGTCATAGGAATGAACCTATGTCATCATGAAATAGTGGTCCTTACTAAAGATAATGAAAAAATCCAAGACAATATCAAATGGTAATGGGATTCAAGGCTGTGGCTTGGAAATAAGGGAGAGTCCCTCATACTATCAAAATGGAGAAAATATGCTTGCAAGGAAATACCCATAATGGGTTATTACAAAATGAAGTAAATACTCTTTTCTGAGGTCATGGACAAAGGATTCTCATGCTTTTCAATAGGTGGTCAAATCCACAAGGGTATCAATGAGTGTTTTTCAAGTGTTCATTAAAAACCTAGTTTTCTCTTATGAGGTCGTGAGTAAAAAACCCACACGGTTTTAATTTCAGTAAGGCCCAAAGGGTCCTTCATTGCATCCTAAAATGAATGCATGAAGGAAGAAAATATTCAAAAATATTGTACCTGTTGCGATTGAGTGTGTTGAATCTCTATTGTGCTAATTTGTCCTTGATGACAATTATTTTTATAGTCTAGCATCTTGGTGATAGTTTACTTAGTTGATCTATTTTTCTGATTGGAATATTTACTTCTCTTTTGATACTATATATGGTGACACTGATATCTCGACTCCATGTGCAGATCTTGGTTGAGGTATTCTGGTTACATGTTCTTTTTTCTATTAATCAGGTGATATTTTTCTGGTTTATCAATTAGTATTTCAGTGATGAACTTAATTATGACCTTGGCATGGATCAGTGTTCTATAGGTAATGATCTATGGTTATGGTTCTTGGGTTTATGAGATGCAATTTTCTTTTCAGTTTTAAGAAAACCCTATCGGGTTTCCTTAATCAAATGATAATGGTTTATGGTATGTGGAATGGCATTATAAATTTAACATGCAAAATTAGTCTTCATTACCTCATTTGTCATTGGACATTATTTGGCATTGGCACATTATATAGCAATGGACATAATAAGGTGGAATTCGGCATGATTGACTTTGATAAGGCCATGGAATTCAAAGGTCTTATCGTGGTACCGCTAGCAGTTAAGCCAATGACTGTGATAGTGCGGTGAAAGCGGTTAGCGACATGCAAGGCAACTACCACTATACCATAGGCAGTCAAAAGAGTAACCATGGTAGTGCGGTGAAAGAGGCTAGCGACATGCAAGATAGCTAACGCTATACTATGTGGTAGTCAAAAGGGTAACCGTGGTAGTGTGGTGGAAGCGGTTAGTGGCTTGCAAGGTAGCTACCGCTATACCATGAATAGTCAGATGGAAGCCTGCGGTTGAGTGGTAAGGAAGTGGATGTCAAATGGTATAATGAATTTTTGACTTATCAATGACTGTCCACTCAGACTCAAAAAGTTTATCAATCTTTGGAAAGGAATTTGTGTGTTGGATCTTTTTGAAGTTTAGGTCATTATTTTATTTCTCACTACTCATGTTTTTGGAACCCTACAATAGCCACCACCATGGTATCTTTCTCTCAAACATTTCACTATGAAATCTACTGGTATTCAAAAAATCCTGGATAGGAAATGGGGAAGCTTGAAAGACCATCACCATGGTCATTTCTCTTGTCAGGTTCTTGGCATCAGGTGAATGCTTGAAATAGCAAAGTGGCATGGGTTGCTCAGCTTAGGTGCAAATCTAGTAAACTCTTTTATGACAAATCCATCACTATTCTTAGGTATTCTTTCAGTTTGCTTTATAGATCCATTACATTTCACACAGGGTTATTTCGAGTTAAGTTTTCTATGCAAAAGGAAAAGTGAAAAATGAGTATTCCTTTCATGGAAAAAATATGAAATGATTGCTCTAAAACGTGACTGCATTTTTATTGAAGGTTATCATGCTAGTTTTAAAGGGATAGTGATTTCAGTTTGTGGGTAATGATAAAATCTTTGAAACTCTTTAGATCCTTAGCTAAATCTTTGGTAACTACTCTTAAATGCATGATTTCAGTTATGGAAGCATTGTTCTTTCAGTTACTTCTTTTTGCAGTAGTTTTTTAGTGGCCATTGTTTGAAAATTACATGCGTGCATTGATGTTGTTTGGTTAAAGCACTATTTGTGCAAGCTGCTTGAGAGGACAGTTTTCCAGTCCGCCTTCTAAATTTTCACAATACTTGTGTATTCTTGTTAGAAGACCTTATTTAGATTGATCCTTCCCTCATGATCACGGTAACATCTGACACTATTTCTCACAAGTAGCATGGTAACCTGATAATCATCTTTGAGTAATTCTTTGAAAGTGAAAAATGAGTAATTGTTGTAACCTTTCATGGAATGTAATGATGAAAATTGTAAAAGAAGAAAAATAAAGAGATTAGGGCTTGATAATTACTGAAAAACTTGAAATGTCAAAAATAATAGCAATGCAAAATATAAGGGCTTTGTATGAGATATAGGGTTTGATTTTCTTTCTCAAGCTGAAAAAGAGAAAAATACATAGTGCTAGCTATTTTGAACATTATCATGAAAACTATATGAAATAGAGTGTGAGAAAAATAATTTTGTACACACCACTGGTAATACAGCTTGATGAGAAGTTGTATTGAGACTGTAACAAGATTTTCCTCAAGTTATCTTAAGGTTTGATAATGGGTGGAACTCTGAAGTGTCACTATTGACATTTGAGAATTCTACACATTGTCTATCAAGAGGCACTTGATAGAAATTAGTGAAATAGAGAGATCCTCTATATCATTGTATGTTCTATTGGAAAACAAAAAAGGGGCTGGTGCTCCTTGAGATTGGTGTATTTAAAAGAAGGGGTTGGTGCTGCTTAGATTGGTGTCTCTAAAAAGAGGGTTTGGTGCTCCTTGAGTCAGTACTCAAAAATCAACCTTTGAGGCATTGTCAAAAATAATTATTGAAATGAAATCCTAAAAAATGCAGTAGGTTCAGGAGTGGTTTTTCTACCCCAGGAGGGTTTTCCACTCATCATATCTTATGTCTATTTAAGTTTCTATGGTTCATTTGATTTAATGATTTAAATTTCTATGGTTTACTATTCTCATTTCAGTTTATGTGATTACATTCAATACATGAATGAGTTTATCATTAAATGAGAGCTTAAATCTATTTTTTTTTAGTTTCAGTTAAATTTGGTAAAGAAGTTAATAATACTGATTCACCCCCCTCTTTGTGTCTTTTCACTCCAAAAATTGGTATCAGAGCCTAGGGTCCTTTGATAGGTCTTTCAAAGCTAGGATTGATTTTGGCCTTGGAGTCTATTCAAAATGTCTCAAGCTCATGAAGGTACTTCCATGACTAGAGCTCCATTATTTGATGGAACATATTTTGTATCTTGGAAAATCAGAATGGAGACTTATTTAACTTCTATTGACCTCGATATCTGGAGCATAGTATTGTCTGGGTACACTATACGAGCTACTCTACCTACTACTTCTGATGAAAAGAAGATATATGAAACCAATGCAAGAGAAAACAATGCTCTTCTAGGTGCACTGACTAAAGATGTCTTTATAAAATTCATGCACTATAGCTGTGCTAGGGAAATTTGGGTTAAAATTGAAACTATCTATCAAGGAAATGAAAAGGTAAAACAATCTAAATTCCTCACTTTAAAACACCTATTTGAATATTTAAAAATGAGGGATGATGAGAAAGTAGCTGACTAATTTCTAAGAGTTTAAGAAATAGTAAATGCCATGAAGGGTCTGGGAGAAGAAGTTAAGGAATTTGATGTTGTAACTAAGGTCATCAGAACCTTAACAAAAAAATTTGAAGCTAAGGTTGCTACTCTAGAAGAGAAGAAACATTTTTCCCAGCTTACCCTTCAAAGCCTACACGACACTCTAACTGCCTATGAAATGAGGATCAGTAAAAGAAACACCTCTAGAAAAGAAACAAAAAGGGTTCTCAAAAGTATAAGGGAAAACTTCCCTTCAAATTATTTAATTGTTGAAAAATAGGCCACTTTTTTGCAAAGTGCCCCTATGGTCACAAATAGTGATAACGAAAAATATGAAAAACTTGCCAAGAAAAAGGCTTACAGACCCAAATAGAAATTCAATTTCAAAAAGAGGAAAAGTTTGTTCAGCAAAAATGAAATAGAATCTGAATCTAAAGAATCTTTAGATGAAGAGGATGAAAATCTATTCATGGCTGAAACTATTCAGAAAGATGAAACTAACAACAATGATGCTGAAGATGGTGAAGTGGATTATGAAGGAGAATTAAAATGTGCTCTAAAAGAGCTAAGGAAACTTAAAAAATAGATGCGTGCTCAAGAACAAAATACTGCTCAAGATATTTAATATGAGCAACTCATAAATCTTGAGACAGTCTTATTAAAAACTCAACTTGAAGAATCAAAAAGAGTTGAACATTGTCTTTGTATTGGCATACGCTTTAAAGATCAAGAAATTCAAAAACTTGAACATGAGATTGTAGATCTCAGAAAGACCATTAAGAAATATGAGAGCACTCTTAAACTTAATGATGTGCTCAGTAGTTAGAAAATGAACAATGACAAAACTAGTATTGGTTTTGTGAAAGGTGAATGTTCAAATAATAGTGCAAAGGACAATGTTGTTGCTGGAAACAAAAGTCTTGAACTCAAACATCCTGATTTTGATAAGGATCATGCTCATCCTTTTAGGATCAACAAAATGGCTTATAACTCCTACCCTTTCTTTTATGGGTATTGTTACTTTTGCAACAAATTTGGTCACAAGGTGAACTCTTGCAGATTTATGAATTCTAGAACACCTATATTTGGTTATAGGAAGAATCATGGCTTTGCAAGACAGATTAGATGTTTCACATGCAAGTCTTTGGGTCATTCCGTTAAGAAATGTAATGCTGATCAACAAAATAAATAAAAGAAATCTATAAAGGTCTGGAAACCCAAAGTTGTCAACAACATAGAGTAGACCATGTTAGGTCAAAATGCCTTCCACTCCAAGAAAAAGGACTTATGGCTCCTGGATAGTGGATTTTCAAACCACATGACTAGTGACAAAGAAAAATTTACTAATCTTGAAGACTATGTAGGTGGATATGTAAAGCTTGGAGACAACTCTCGAATTCAAATCATAGGTAGATGTTCTCTTTTTCTGAATGAAGACACTCCTATTTACAATGTGTATTATATATAAGAATTAAAACACAAACTTCTGAGTGCCAGTCAAATTTGTGATAGTGGCTATCATTCAGTTCACAGGGGTGTGAAATCAAAAATAAGATTGGAAAAGCTATTGCTACTGGAAGAAGGACTAAGGGAAATGTCTACAGTTTACTTGACACTTCTAAAAATGAAAACAGTCAAGGTATGTGCTTAATGAGTCATGTTGAAGAAAGTTGGCTATGGCACAAGAGAATAGGTCATATTAATTTTGACAATATGGTAAGAATTAGTAAAAATTAGAATGTAAGAGGTCTTCCTATTCTAAAAAAGCCTGATAATACAGTATGTAAAGAATGTCTCAAAGGAAAGAGAACTAAGGTAAGCTTTAAATCCAAGAAACATTCATCTACTAAAACTTTGCAAATTGTTCACACTTACTTATGTGGTCCTACAAGGACTAGATCTATCAATGGTGATAAATATTTCATGCTATTTGTTGATGACTACTCTCGTATGGTATGGGTTACCTTTCTTAAGGATAAATCAGAAGCTTTTGAATGTTTTAAAGTCTTTAGAAAAATGGTAGAAAGAGAGTCAGATTTAAAATTGAAATTTCTAAGATCTGACAAAGGCTGTGAATTCACCTCACAAGAATTCATTGACTATACTGTGAAATACATGGCATAAAAGGATAGTATGTTTTTACTAGAACACCTCAACAGAATGAGGTAGTTGAGAGAAATAACATGACTGTAAAAGAAATGGCAAGGACTATGCTAAATGAAGCAAATCTGCCAAACATGTACTAGAAAGAAGCTATTCATACAACTGTCTACATTTTGAATAGAGTCCAGATCAGAGTGAAATCAAATTTCACTCCATATGAACTGTGGTATGGTAAATCTGCCTCAATTAAATACTTTAGAATATTTGGCTGCAAATGTTTTATCAAGAGAGAGTATGATAACTTAGTGAGTTTTAAATCTAAGATAGATGAAGGTATCTTTTTAGGATACTCTACATGCATAAAATCCTTTAAATGATTTAACAATAGGTTGAATAAAATTGATGAATCTGTCAATGTCAAATTTGATGAAAATATGCTTTTAGATGCTGAACCTATGTAGGATGATGAGGAGGGAGAATTTGAACTTGATATAAACTCTAAAGGATTTGAAAATTCAAAGCCTAAAACAAAATCAGAAAGTCCTAAACTAGCTAAAGAAAAATCTGAAGATGCTGAAACGAGCTCTGAAAAATGTGTAACTAAAACTCCTTCAAAATCTCTTGCTAGAAACCATCGTAAAGATCTAATTATAGGAGATAAATCAGTAGGATTTCAAACAAGGAAAATAATAGTTAACTATGATGAAAAATATCACATGGTTGAGCTTGCTATTTTTTGTTTAATAACTCAGTTTGAGCCAAATTATTTTCATGAAGGTCTAATTGATGAATGCTGGCTTAATGCAATGCAGGATAAAATTGATGAAATTGAGAAAAATCAGACTTGGGAGCTAGTCCCAAGACTAGATGACAAAAATGTCATAGGAGGTAACTGGATTTTTAGAAATAAACATGATTAAAAATGCCATGTTGTTCGCAACAAGGCTAGATATGTCTACAAAGGATATGCTCAACAAGAAGGTATTTACTTCGGTGAAACCTGTGCACCAGTAGCTAGACTTGAATCAATTAGAATTTTCTTGGCATATTCTATTTTCAAGAAATTTATTGTATATCAAATGGATGTTAAAACTGCCTTTTTGAATGGGTATTTGGATGAAGAAGTTTACATAAAACAACCTGAAGGGTTTACTTTAAAAAAAAAACCCAATCATGTCTATAGGCTTGAAAAGGCTCTATATGGCCTAAAACAAGCTCCTCAAGCTTGGTACTCTAGATTGGATAGTCACTTACTATCAAAAGGTTTTATTAGAGGAGGAGTAGACAAAAATATTTATGTTAAAATTGAAGGGTCTAATATTCTAGTTGTTGAAATTTATGTTGATGATACTATCTTTGGCTGCAACAACATTGCTTTGAGTCAAAACTTCTCATAGATTATGGAATTTGAGCTCAAAATTTCTATCTTGGGAGAACTATCCTTCTTCTTAGGTCTTCAAATTTCTGAACTTGATTTAGGTTATTTTCTCTCTCAAACAAGATATGCTAGAGAAATGTTAAAGAAATTTCAAATGGATGAATATCATCCAGTTAGCACTCAAATGGCAACCGACTGTAAAATCAACAAGGTTGATGATTCTCCTATTGTCAACCCAACTGACTATAGGTCAATGATAGGCAACCTATTGTATCTAATAGCCTTAAGACTTGAGATTATGCAAGTTGTTTGCATGGTTACTCAATTTCAGTCATCTCCTAAGGAATCTCACATTAATGTTGTTAGAAGAAATATTAAATATGTACAAGGCACAATTGACTATGGACTCTGGTATCCCAAAAGCAATGATTTTTCATTAGTGGCATATGCTGATTCTGACTGGGATGGTTGTCTGGATGATAGGAAAAGTACCAGTGGTACTTCTTTCTTTCATGGTGATCGTTTAGTGGCCTGGCACAACAAAAAACAAGAATATGTTTCACTCTCTATTGCTGAAGCATTATATATTGCTGCCACTTTTTGCTGTACTCAAGTAATATGGATTTCATAGATATTATCTGGCATGGGTATTGAAATCCCTAAACCTATTTCTATTGTGTGTGATAATAATAGTGCAATCAATATCTCAAAAAATCCTGTAATGCACTCTTGCACTAAACACATTGCTATTAACTTTCATTTTCTTCATGAAATGGTGGTGGCTAATGAGGTTTCTCTGCAATATATTCCTACACAAGCACAGGTTGCTCAAATTTTTACAAAACCATTGGCTAAAGATGTTTTTGAAAGACTTAGGTCTATATTGGGAGTTGTCTCTCAATCTCTGTTATCTTAGTCAGTTTATCCTGGTGATAGGGGGAGCTGGATAGCTCTTCCTAAAGCTCATACTTTGCTTCTAAAATGTTACATCTACAGCTTCATGGAATTCCTTTACTGATTCTAATTTATCTTTTCTAACTTCCCTTTATCCTTGTGAAAAAAACGGGGAGAATTATGAGCATTCTGTTCATTTGGTTCCATTACTATATCTTTGGCTTGGTGGCTCAATTTTTGCCATCAAGGACAAAGGGGGAGTTTGTTGAATCTCTATTGTGCTAATTTATCTTTGATGACAATTTGTTTTATAGTCTGGCATCTTGGTGATAGTTTACTCAGTTGATCTACTTTTCTGATTGGCATATTTACTTCTCTTTTGATACTATATATGGTGGCACTGATACCTTGACTCCATGTGCAGATCTTGGTTGAGCTATTCTGGTTACATGTTCTTTGTTCTATTAATCAGGTGAAATTTTTTTGGTTTATCAATTAGTATTTTAGTGACGCACTTAATTATGACCTTGGCATGAATCAGTGTTCTACAAGTAATGATCTATGGTTCTGGTGCTTGGGTTTATGAGATGCAGTTTGCTTTTAAGTTTTAAGAAAACCCTATTAGGTTTCCTTAATCAACTGATAATGGTTTGTGTTATGTGGAATGGTATTGTAAATTTAACATTGAAAATTAGTCTTCATTACCTCATATGTCATTAGACATTATTTGGCATTGGCACATTATATAGAAATGGACATAATAAGGTGGAAATAGATATGATTGAATTTGGTAAGGTTGCGGACTTCAAAGGTCTTATTGCGGTACCATTGGCCGTTAATCTAGTGACCACGGTAGTGCGGTGAAAGCGGTTAGTGGCATGCAAGGTATCTACTACTATACCGAGGGTAGTCTAAAGAGTAACCATGCTAGTGTGGTGAAAACGGCTAGCAGCATGCAATATAACTACTACTATACCATGGGTAGTCAAAAGGGTAACCACAGTAGTGTGGTGGAAGCAGTTAGCGACTTGCAAGGTAGCTACCGCTATACCGTGAGTAGTTAGATGGGAGCCTACAATTGAGAGGTAAGGAAGCAGATGCCAAATGGTATAATGAGTTTTTGAATTATCAATGATTGTCCTCTCAAACTCCAAAATTTTATCAATCTTTGGAAATGAATTTGTGTGTTGGTTCTGTTGGAAGTTTAGGTCATTATTTTGTTTCTCACTGCTAATGTATTTGGAACCCTTCATTAGCCGCCACCATGGTATCTTTCTCTCAGCTGTTTCACTAGGAAATCTACTGGTATTTAGAAACTCTTGCATAGGGAATGGGGAATCTTGAAAGACCATCACCATGGTCATTTCTTTTATCAGATTCTTGACATCAGGTGAATGCTCGAAATAGAAAAGTGGCATGGGTTGCTTAGCTTAGCTGCAAATTTGGTAAACTCTTTTATGACAACTCCATCACTATTCTCAGGCATGCTTTCAGTTTTCATTATAGATCCATTACATCTCACTCAAGGTTATTTCGAGTTAAGTTTTCTATGCAAAAAGAAAAGTGAAAAATGAGTATTCCTTTCATGGAAAAAATTTGAAATGATTGCTCTGAAATGTGACTGCATTTTTATTGAAGGCTATCATGACAGTTTTAAAGGGATAGTGATTTCAGTTTGTGTGTAATGATAAAATCTTCGAAACTCTTCAAATCCTTAGCTAAATCTTTGGTAACTGCTCTTAAATCCATGATTTTAGTTATGGAAGCATTGTTCTTTTAGTTACTTCTTTTTTCAGTAGTTTTTCAGTGGCCATTATTTGAAAATTACATGCATGCATTGATGTTGTTTGGTTAAAGAACTATTTGTGCAGGCTACTTGAGAGGACAGTTTTCTAGTCTGCTTTCTAAATTTGCATAATACTTGTGTAATCATGTCAAACGTTCTTATTTAGATTGATCCTTCCCTCATGATCATTGTAACATCTAGAAATATTGCTCGCAAGTAGCATGGTAACCTGATAATCATCTTTGAGTAATTATTTGAAAGTGAAAAATGAACAACTGTTGTAACCTTTCATGGAATGTAATGATGAAAATTGTAAAAAGAGAAAAATATAGAGATTAGGGATTTTTCATTGCTGAAAAACCTGTAATGTCAACAATAACAGTAGTGCAAAATATAAGAGCTTTGTATGAGATATAGGATTTGATATTCTTTCTCAAGCTGAAAAATAGAAAAATACAGAGTGTTAGCTATTTTGAATAGTATCATGAAAAATGTATGAAATAGAGTGTGAGAAAAAGAATGTTATACAAACCACTAGTAAAACAACTTGATTAGAATTTGTATTGAGACTATAACAATATTTTCCTCAAGCTTTCTTAAGGCTTGATAATGGGTGGAACTCCGAAGTGTCACTATTGAAATTTGAAAATTCTACACATTGTTTGTCAAGAGGCACTTGAAAGAAATCAGGGAAACATAGAGATCCTTTGTATCATTCTATGTTATATTGAAAATCACTAAAGGGGTTGGTGCTCCTTGAGATTGGTGTCTCTAAAAAGAGGTTTTGGTGCTCCTTGATTTAGTACTCATAAATTAGCCGTTGAGGCATTGTCAGAAACAATTATTGAAATGAAAGCCTTAAAAGGAAATAGGTTCAGGAGTGGTTTTTCTACCCTAGGAGGGTTTTCCACTTGACATATATTATGTCTATTTAATTATATGTAGTTCATTTGATTCAATGATTTAATTCTTTAAATTGCTATGGTTTACTATTCTCATTTTCATTTATGTGATTACATTCAATACATGAATGAGTTTATCATTTGATAAATGAGAGCTTACATCTGGTTTATTTCAGTTTTAGTTAAATCTGGTAAAGAATTTAATAAGACTGATTCACCCCCCCTCTTAGTGTCTTTCCTCTCCAATAGAGTGAGCATATATCTTCCAAAAATAAAGGAAAAGAAACACTCGAATTTTATAGCCAAAGGAAAAGAAAATACACAATAGTAGTATGGCAACGACCATAGAATATGGCGTATTGAGATTTTGACAACATATGCATGGAAATACAAAGATACATATTCATTTTTGTAGCATTCTGATCTCAAATCGATCTTTTACCAACAAAAAGATAAATGATAAGTGCTCTTTTTGAAGGCTATAAACTTACCTTCACTTAATTTCTATGAAGAAATACAGTCAAACCTGCGATAGGTAAAGCTTCAGAAAATTTCCAATGGTGGCTGAAAGAGTATAAGAAGCATCAATAGAGAATGGAGAACCAAAATAAATCAAAAACATAGTGTAGGCCATGACCAATAAGCTGAAAGATGCTCCAAAAAATGGAGGACAAAGCCCAAATTTACAACTAGAATAATTTTTTTTGTTCTTCCCTGCATGAAATCTCACAGGAAATCATCAGAAGAAACAAAATAGCATGAGATTCAAGCTCTAGTATCAAAACCTACTTAACAACATTGAGACACTTGATTTTCTCCAAAGCTCAAAGCGTGAAATGATGAATTAGATTAGGGTTCAACGACTTTTACCCAAAAGCCCTAATTCGAACCATAAGCAATTTTGAGTTATGTTTTAAAAAAAATCATTCCATATTATTATTGCTATGGTCTATGCCATAAAATCAAAAGATGTAATGTTCCTCCCTTTGAACTTTGAATATGGAGTTTCAAGCTCAAGATTCATTTTGTATATTCTAGAGTAGTGTCACTTATATTTATTGCATGATTTTGAGAAAAATAATAATGTAATTAAATATTAAAGGTAAATTACCTTAATATTTAAAATGTTAAACATGTAAATATAAAAGGAGTCATCACATATTAAATATTAAAACAATCACTTTTATTATCTTTAATATTTAATCATATAGTCCTTTTTTTCAAAATCATGCAAGAAGCACAAGTAAAGGAGAACTAAAGTCAATGATAGTTATTTGGAGACCACATTGTTTGGAGCCATTATGCATGAAGTTTTTGAGACAAAGCTTCAGTTTCACATCAATTTTTAGGATATTTTGATCATTCACAACATGGGGAGGAGTTTACAACATTCAAAGTTTAGTTTTCTTGAGTTGTGGGCCGTCTTTTCGAGGCTTTTCTTCTTTTCTCATGAGAGGATATTTTCAAGATATTTTTCACTCTCAGCTAGCTTTCAATTCCATCTCTTCATGCATTGGATTTTTCTTCACATTCTATATATTAGAAACAACTTAGTATGTTTCCCCAGTTCTGATTTTATACCTTTACATTCTGCAAAGAGATTAACTTGTAACTCAAATTTTATTTTTTAGTTTAATATAATACAACAACTTTTATAGGTTATCATAGTTTGTTAGTTGCAAAATTTTCATTTCATCTTTCAAATATTATTAAGCTTTTCTTTCAAATTTCAAGTTTCGTGCTTGTGCTTGATTTGATAAGAAATTTACTATGTTTCAATCTTGAAGCCTTTATTTTTTTGTCTCACTCATAAGTGTATGCATGCAATTAAGTTCAGTTTTACAGGTTATACATTGTGCATTTAATTCAAAAATTATCATCTTTATTGTGAAAACATTTTTTTCCTTCAAAAAAGATAATTTCATTAAAGCCTTTGTATACAATATTTATGTGACTGAATTGTTCAGATCTAGTTGTGCAGATAGAAGCTTTGAAAGGTCTTTGTGAATTAGTTTACAACTTTACCATATTTTAGGTATATCACCATCATTTCATTATAATTTTTCATTTCATTCTAAAATGCCTTCTATCCCTTTTCCTACATAATCATTAGCTTAATAGAAAATCATAAGGGAACCGACCCATAACCTGGAGGTCTATCGTCATTGTAGGGCACCCACAACCTGAGGATATTCCAATGTTTCACATGATTGCAAAGCTTTGTAGCTTTGCATCATGAGTGCAATCCTATTGATAACAATTTTTGGCATGCCTGGTGGGACTTTGAAGCATAGTTTAGAGAAAGAATTCAAGCTTTTAAACTATTTTTTTCAGATATAGAGCAATATTTACATATCAAAGGTTTTTAATATTTATTTGGTGACTCCTTTTCTTCTAGTTATATGTAGATCTGTATGAGCAACACATGCAAATAATTCAGACAAGAAGAAGTGTTGAACCTTTCGAGTACCTACAACTTTTTTCACATAGAAGAAAAGGCAAAAAAAGAAGAAGAAGATTAAGTAGATCAAGATCATCATCAACACCCAGATCTCAATCTACTCCTATTATTAGGCCCTCAAGCTCACTTCCTATTTTCTCTATTCCTGTACTTCAAGCAACTCCGATGGCTAGAGAACATGCGTTAATACCATTAAATGGGGGCATCCCATTGAATTTGTAGCAACATGATGATATAATAGTGTCTACACTCAAAATACTTCCTATCTTCACTGGTGAATATCAAACTACATCGATTGAACATGTAAGGAATGTGGCTTCACTTTGTGGAGTTCGACATGTTATACAAGAGAATGTTGTATTGAGGCTTTTGACAACTTCATTCAAAGGAAAATTTATCCAATGATTCAGAGCCTTAGTTATGAAGTTTGTTGCATCATGGGATGACTTGGGAGATAAGTTGAACAAAAAATTCTCAAAAAAATCTGATCATCTATCTTTGGGTGAGCAAACGACGACTATCAAGAGAGCCCCACAAGAAAAAATGTTAGATTTCAACTTATGATTCTAAAGAACTTGGAACAAAATCCCAACAACGGTAAGAATTGCACCTGGCCATGCCTTTTTTTATTATCTTAGAGCACTAAATAGTGATATTTCTATGATGATACAATCTATGGGTGGGGTTACATTGCTTGGAGCATTTGAAATTGCTATTAGGGCTGAGAACAATCTAATTCAGGTTGGTAAAATTGCACTAAGGCCTTCTTTGCCTATTTTACTTAATATTCAACCATTGATGCCCATTCAAATACCTCCTATAGCCATGTTACCTACTATTCCAGCCTTAGTCTTGCAAACAACAACTCAAAATAATGTTTTTCCAATAAATTCAGTTATAGGAGCTTAGGGGTACCAAAAAAAATGGCTAAATTGCTGCAAACTGTAAGCAATGACTTAGTGAGCCTCAAAAATCAGCAAGACTAGAATTGTAGACCTTATCAAGCACCCTTTCAGGCAAATAGACCACCTTATTAGGCTAACTACCAAGGGAATTTTTTTTTTTTTAATACTAGGCCTCATCAACCATGTAATTAGAATGTTGCAACTCTTCTAAAGAGATTCTACCTATGCAAAAAAAATTAGCACAAGATTATTTGTGGTGCTATCCTTGTAATCAACCTTATAATTAGGCTACTTGTATGAATAGGGTGATTAATCGAGCTCTCATAGTATAAAGAAGTTTTGCTGCTTCTGAGAATACAACAAAGGAGAACAATGATCAACAAGAACCTCAAATGAAACATGGTGATCATGATTTTACCATGATGAATTGGAAAGGTAATGAATTTTATGGAGTTAATCACATACAAGGATAGAACTAGTTAGATACCTCTATTGCAACCAATATGAGGTCAAAAAGGAGAGTTGTTGACCTAAGGTAGCAAGCTGTTTCCGAGGAATAGCAAGCATATAAAGACAAACAACAAGTTGTTCAACACAAAAAATAGACTTCTATAGCCCAACAGGGGAAATTTCAACCTCCTACAATCCAAAATGTTTAAATTTTTCCAAGACAATAGGTTGTGCTAGTGAAAGACCAGACAAAAGTTCAATCTCAACCTCAACCAACACAAACATAATATTTTGTTCCCAAGGTACAACAAAAGGTTAGTACCCCAACTTTCAACATTATTGATCATATGAAAAAATCCACTATTAGCTTGTCTATTTTAGATGCATTACAAATTCCTGGGAAAAATGATTTACTGCAAGAAGATTTAGCTAGGATTTCGATCTCTGATGAATCTAATAAGGAATAGCCTAGAGTTCTTGCAAATAGTTCTGAAGGGAAGAGTGAAAAACCAACTCAAGAGGTAAAGCCACCTCCTTTTTATGTGAGTTTGATTATTGTTAATAGAATAGTGCATAACTGCATGATAGATTTAGGAGCAAGCAACTCTATTATGCCTAAACAACTGGTAGATAAGTTGGGGTTACTTTATGAGCCATTATCAAAAGGGGTAGTGCAGTTAGATTGTACAAACATTAAGTCTATTGAATTAATTAAGATTATACCTCTAACTTTACATGATTTTCCCAATTTCTCTATTCTATAGGAAATTTATGTTATTGATTTGCCACCTTTCTTTGTCATTTTCCTTTCTAGAGATTTTACAACAAATTTGGGTGGGTATTTATTTGCCAATTGGTCTCACTTGTTTTTCAGGACTAGATATGGTATTCAAGTGATTGTCAAGTTAGAACTACAAGCCAAATAACATATTGAACCTTATGTTCCTAATCCTAGAAATGCTAACCTCTGCATCATACATGAACAGGAGGATCAATCCATGACCCTAGATCCCAATGTGCCTATATTAAGTGTTTGTAGGCATTTGGTGACTCTGAGCTGATAAAAAATCAGGTAAGAAACCTGAATGTAACTAAAAATGACTTGCTTAAGCTGTACAAGCACAAAAATTGGGAATTAATAGAAGAATTTGATGCTTTTAATCTGCTGTCTATTCCTAGAGGTTTGAATAAAGAAGCAAATAATCTTGCTGCCATAAGATCACAATTTGATATCCCAACTAATATTCACAATGTTGAGGTACAATAATATGTAAAGGTGGTTGTGAGACTATCTGTACCTGATAATAACATTAGTTGGTAGGTTTTTGACAACGATGAACAAATTATCAGTTTTCTGATGGAAGAAGGAAAATTTTCTTCTAGAAACCAACAAAAGGTTGAGCAACAATATAAGAATCAGATTCTACAATTGAAGTCCAATAAGCCACCGAAAGGGATTGGTGACCCTTGAATCAATTTTTAACATTGATGATCAGATTAGAAAAAATAAATCTAGCATCACAATGAGATAGGAGCATTATGAGCCAATTGAATTATTTAAAGATTCTAAATCTTGGATAATTTTGTACCAAAGTAGAACAATAGGCTTTCATCTTTTTTTTCCAGGAAGTCAGTGATGTTTTCGCTTGGGAGTATGGAGATCTAAAGGGTTTTAACCATGAGTTAGCTGAACACACAATTGAGTTGGAGCCCCACATGAAACCAATGAGACAAAAGCAGATGCCTCTCAATCCCAAGCTGGAGCATCTCATGAAAACAAAATTAAACAAGCTGATTGAAGTTAGTATTATCTTTCTGATGAAGCATATCTCTTGGGTTTCAAACTTAGTACATATTAGGAAAAAGAATAGACAGATAAGGCTGTGTGTTGATTTTCATGATCTAAATAGAGCCTCACTCAAATATCACTATCCATTGCCTTTAATGGAGGAGATACTTTAGGTTCTTTCAGGTTCAGAAAGGTTCTCATTTCTAGATGGTTATTTGGGGTATAGCTAGATTTTGGTTAAAGAAGAAGATTAGTTTAAGACAACCTTTATCACCAAGTGGGGTACTATGGCTTACAAAAATATGCCCTTGGATTTGTCCAATACAGGGACAACCTTTCAAAGGGAAATGTACATTTCCTTTCAAGGCCTTATTAACAAGTTTGTCCTTGTGTACTTAGATGATATTACTATATTTTCAAAGAAAGCTGAAGAGCACTTTTCTCATTTAAGGAAAATATTTGGAAGATGTAGAGATTATGGGGTGTCATTAAACCCTAAAAAGAGAATTTTCGTAGTCCACAAAGGAAAGCTTATGGGTCATATTATTTCAAAGCATGGTATCACCATTGACCCAAAAATAATCATAGCTATTTTAGTTTTACCACTGCCTGCACATAAGAAAGGTTTACAGAGTTTCTTAGGTAGGATTAATTTCATTAGGAGGTTCATTCCTAACATTGTAGCTTTATTGCAACCACTTACAACCATGATAAAGAATAATATTCCATTTAGCTGGACAAAGGAAGGTAAGAATTTGTTGAAAAAATTAAAGAGGCACTTGCAACAACCCCAACTCTTATTAATCCAAATTTTGATAAGGATTTCATATTATATGCATTTGGGAGTGTTGATACAATTTTAGCCATGCTTTGTCAACAAAATAAAGAAGGATTAGAGCATCTTGTGGCTTTATTTAGTTAGGTCTTGCATGATTATGAAGCCAAGTATTCATTTGAAGAGAATAATGTATTAGCTATAGTAAAAAGCCTTAAGAAATTTAGGCATATGTTGTCAAATAAAATAATACAACTTTTGGTTACTCACTCAACAGTTAAAACTTCCAGCTCAATAAAGACTTTAATGATAAGAGAGTAGGTTGGATCAAAAAATTGATGGAGTACAACATTGAAATTAAGGTCAACAAGCCTGTTAGAGGCAAAGGCCTATGTGAAAAACTTGTAGATGCATAAAATGACAAAATAGTTGATCAACAAGCTGAAACAGTGCTCAATAATGAAGAACAAGTTGTTGTTCCAGTTACATCAGAAAATTGGATATAGAAAATGGTCCATTACTTGCACATAGGTGACTATCCTGAAGGTTTGGACAAGTAAAAAAAAAGATATTATAGGCTTCAAGCCATTCCTTTTGTTGTAATTGATGGAATTTTGTACAAAAGGGATTATAATGGTGTTTTGCTCATATGTATGGAAACAAAATAGATCTAAAAATTTCTAAAGAACTTTCATGATGGGCCCACTGGAGGCCACTTTGCACCAAGAACTACAACTCTGAAGATAATGAGAGATGGTTATTACTAGCCGGATTTATTTAGAGATACCCATGCTTGATTCAAAAAATGTAACAAATGTGCAGTGTTTGCAAGAAATCAAAAGTTTACAGCTCTGCCTCTACATCCAATTCAATTGGAGCAACCTTTTGGAAAGTGGCAGCTTGATTACATTGGTCCCATAAACCCACCTTCAAGTGATGGGGATAAATGGATACTAAGAACTACATATTACTTCATGAAGTGGATTGAAGAGGTTGCACTAAAGGATGCAAATGAAACATCCATTTTGATTTTCTATCAAGACTTGGTTTCCAGGTTTGGTACACCAGATTCAATCATTTCTAATAATGCTTTAGAATTCATAATTTTAAAAGTTTCAGATTGGTCATTAAAGCACAATATTTATCTGAATACTTCTTCAAACTATTACCCTCAAGGTAATGGACAAGCATAGTCCACTAACAAGAACTTGATTAAGATCATCAAGAAGACAATCTAGGAAAATCAAAGAACCTAGCATGAGAAGTTGAAGCTAGCCATTTGGGATGATAGGTTTACACCTAAGAGAGCAACATGTAATTCACCTTACATTCTAACATATGGAAAAGAGGCTAAAATAAGTATCTTAGTTGAGCTACCTACATTAAGTATGATCAAAGAACTTGACTTTATTGATGAAGAACCTATGGAAATTAGGCTTGCACAACTAATGGAGCTAGAAGAAATAAGGAGGTAAGCATTAAGGAACTTGGAAATTAATCAAACTCAAATGAAAAGAACATTTGATAGAAAATTTGACCCAGGGAGTTTCAGAGAGGGAGACTTGGTATTTAAATGGGATGAACTCAAGAGAAAAATTGGTAAACACACAAAGTTTGATGCCATGTGGGATGGGCCATATATTATCACATAATAAAAATAGCATAAAGCATTCCAAATCTCAAAGCTAGATGGAGAGGTGTTTCCAATCTCTATCAATGGGATTCACCTCAAGTAGTGCTATTAAAGAGTAAAGTTTGCATAGGTATATAGTAGAGTAGTTGTTTTATTTCAATAAGTTCTCATTGCACATTGGTTTTAGTACTATTTTTTTTCTAATAAGTGCAGATGCTACATGGTTTTTAGCTCTTTCTTCAACAAAGTTACGATAGTTTCTTTCATTTTCATTTTCTACTGAGTTACAAATGTTTTTTGAGTAAAAAAGGACAAAAGAATGGACTCCATGCCCAATGGATAATAAAGGAAAGTGATCTTATTTGTTTAGAAGGAAAAAAACCCTAGGAGGTCACCAAAAATAGTACTAATTTCTAGCTACTAGCTAAATTATTAAAGTTTTACCAGGCAGTTATTAAATTATAGTAAGAAATTTTTGATAGTTGAGAAAATCAGATAAGAAAACCAGACATTCAAAGATTATCAGGTTCTGAGGATAGAATATTTTATGTATTTCATGTTTCAAGTATGTTGTTTCTATTATTAATGATTACGAAAACATATGCCTTAACCAATTCATTTAGTTATTTCATATTTTTTAAGTGATTCACAGAATAAAATTACATGTCATTGCATGATTTGAAATAGGTGATATATTAAAAAATAATCTTTTTGAAGTCCCACACAAGTCATGGAAGTAACTGAATTTGAACAAATATAGAATAGAAATAAGGTACAAGAAGAGAAATGCATAAAATAAGGTATGGGACCCGCATTGCATGATGAATGACAAATCTCGTTGTTGAATATTGTGCCAAAATCATTGAAGTTGTCTAGTTGCTTTTCCAGGAGATAAATTTGAAAGGGTTGAAAAGAGATGTTAGAGATTGGGGTTCCATACAAATTCTATACATTTTTAATCAAGAAGATACTTGCTATCTTATAATTGATCAAAAAAATCAAGATGAACAACTATACTCAAGATATCCAAAGAAAATCATCAAGAGAACATTGAATTTAAATATTTTTATCTAACTTGTTTGTTCACTCTGCAGGTAGAGGTACATGTTTCATTATTAGCTCATCATGTTCAAAATTTCAATATGTGGAGGAAATTGGGCTCCCACAAGGGTTGAGCCCAACATACTGCATCCCTTAATTTACAAGAGAGGAGTCAAGATAGTACAGGCTACATATGTTGATGAATAAAAGAGAAAATTGCATGCTATTTTCTGCCATACAATATGTTTAAAATAGTAAAGGTACATTATCATCTAAGTGATATTGAATAGGTATACATAATTCAAGTTCATAATCAAAACAATAAAAAAAATAGTGAAGGATCTCATATGATGTCTATAGGAGCTCATTTGAAACAAAATTTAATATAAAGAATGGAAGGAGTGAACAAGGGTAAAGCTTTTTCATCAAATGCATTATGCTGAATTGTATCTATATGTGTGTAAGTAGAGAAATAAAGATGAAATTTTCTCAGTATAAGAATGGAAACAAGATACTTTGAGCATCTCCATGATATCACATTTATGAGAGACAAAAAAATGAGGACCTTATATATAGTGTTGATTAGTGAAGTGACCATCATTTCTCTTAAAGACAATCAAATATGGACTATGAATGTTTCTATTTTTCAGTTCTAGTGAAACATGATGAGAAGCTGGCCAAGGAAAAATGTCATAATGATTGAGTTTTAGTTGATGTAAAATTGCATATTGCAGAATGACATAGTTATTGGTGGCATTGGAAAACATAGTGTTATAGTGGGACATGTCAATGACCAAGCTAATTTGTGGGTAGTTCATGATAGTATTTGCAAATTTGGTCTATTACAGGTAATAGACAATTTTGTTTTTGACAAGGGTAAATTCTTGTTTCCCTTGTTTGGGAGACTGGGGCCAATATGTTAGATGTAAAAAAGCTTTAAATGGTAGCATGGTGGAGCATTTGTTAGGGTACCTATTTGATTCAATGTTGGGTCTGCTCCCCAGAGATCTAGGTTCTTGCTATGCCCACATGGGGGCATATATCCCTAGTCGGAGCCATTGATGGGACTTAAAATTTATCAAAGTTTTGTCTGGTTTTGGGCATGTTTGTTCATCTTTGGTAAATAGGGTGTCAAATGTTTAGGGTTTTGGGTTTTATTACCCATGTTAAAATTGATTCTTACTAAATAAACCCTTACGTTATATTTTTGTATTGACCTATTATTGCGGGTTACCGGTTTCTTATGTGATTCGATTGAGCCTTGCATTTCATACTATTACTGGTCCCTTCACCCGACCTATCAGTCTTTTCTTTCAATCCAGGTATCATTATTATTTTACTATTTTGCCTAAAGTCAGGTGTTTTTAACCTAAATTTTAGTTGGGCCTAAAACTTGTGTCTCTGAGGGTTTTCTTTTCTAGTTTTCCTAAGCCGGTCCCACTATCATAAATAATGATTTTCCATATGTAGTTTGGTGAGCCATTAGATCAGGGGATTCAAATATAGACTGTTCCTCGCACACATCACTAGGTTTGCTGCTGACATCACTAAAGTGGTGCGTGGTATGCGAGATACCATCATCTATCGAGTACGGTGGTGTGGGGCTTGTCCTGATGTGCCAATAATGACAAGTGGATGCCATTTTAGCGGTGGATGTTTTTTGACAGGGATTAATGATGGCCATCCTTCACAGGCCTCACACGAGCGGATTAATGTTTTTGAAAATACCGTGGGGTGTGTGAGTTGGTGACACGTCACTTGGCTCCATAGTACAAGGTGGCTAGATGGGGCCTACTACTTGGTCGTAGGTTTCTCACTACGAGGGGTGTGATTGGCTGGTAGGTTACCTAAGTGGTGATGTGGATTTTTTCAATGATCTTTGACTTGATTTGAGTCATCCGACATGCCATATTTTTTCATATCGATGGTTTGAATTTAAAAATTACATTTCACCCATGTGAGGATTATTTGTGCTCTACAGGTTATTCTCATTAATGGTGTAGGTTTTTCAGTGGATCTCATCCTGATTTCCTTATGTGTGACCGGTATCCACCTGATAATGCAATGATGGGCCATACGCCTTTTTCCATGAGCACAAAATTATTTTTTGGAGGCAACGTCAGCCACTAATCACTTGCTTGCATGTACTACAATTTGAGCAATTAATATTCCCTGCACTAGCTTTCTCGGTAAATGATCGCTAATTTTCTCATTTGTATGATTACATTTTGAGTTTGTTTGCTTGCAGGTGATTGATTTTCTTGCTAAGGAGAGTTCATGACTTCAATGGATAAGTCACTAGTATGACGAAGTGCTAGGGTGGGTGTAATGAATTTGTGACATAAGGAGAAACAAACTGTTCCTGGTACCTTTGGAATAGTTACTCAAAAAATGGGTAGGAGGTTTGGACATAGCACATCACTTGTTGAGCTCTCTTCGGACTTTGATGGTGAAGGGTCCCAAACCGATTCAAACTACCATAGTTACCTCATGGCACTGACTGAGCTCATGGGAGTGGATTAGGAGGTCCTCGTAGTTTCTCCAATTTATGTGGTGGCATTGTGTAATGTTGTTGGGTCTGGTACTGGTACAAGCAAGGGTAAGGAAGTGGTCTCACTTCTTACTGAAGTGAGACCAAGAGCGATCACCTGTATCGGGGCCGTGTGATTACTCAGGGTGTGGGGAAATGACTGGTGTTGCTAGGGTGGTGTTTTTTTTTATTTTGGTGTTGTTGTTGTAGTTTGGGTCTGATGTGGACATGCGCGTGGGTGGCACGTGTTTTTGGTCCTTTTTGGCTAGTTACAAGGGTGTAACCATTTTTTATTCCTCCCTGTGTATTATAGTTTTTTCTAATGATGAGTAGTTTTCGTATTGATTTTGAATTTCATTTGGCTAAGATGAAATTCATTTTGAATTGAACAATGGAGCCCAATGCTTGTTGCTCTCCTACTCTATAAAGGATATTTCATGGCTCATTGTAGGGGTCAATTCTTTTTGTATCTTGAGGCTTAGGCTGTGTACAATAAAATTATTTTATGGTATTTGGAGGGTTCTAGTTAGGAAATCATTCCTGGTCAGGTGTTGTATAAGATAAGCATGCTATTATTTTGTGATGATTGATATCAATAAATCTAAAGAAATAATAAAGACAATTTCTCTCCTGTGTACATATCGTGGATTGTGAATGGATTTATCAATGGTTTTTTCATCTAGATTCAATGGTGTATTTGGATGCGTAATTTGTTTTCATACTTTAACTGAATGAGTTAATGAAATGATTGAAAAGGAGTTACAGGTCTATGATAATGTGATTAGGATTTACTAAGGAGCACTGTTTTAAATATTGGAAAGTATCATAGTGTAAATCATTATAATGATAAGTTCCAAAATATGAGGGTTATGTTTTATGTCACTACCGCCTGGTTGGATGAGGCACCAGATAGTTCGTTCAAGATCCTTTTTAATAAGTACAAGCTAGTAGCTCTACATGTAAAGGTTTAAGATCTGAACATTTAAAAATCAAATTCTATCTCTATGGAGATACAAATCTTATATTAAATCTACTCTCCTAGTTTTAGATAGTTGTTCTTGTTCTTTGGTTTTCCAAAACCTGGGTAGATACTATCTATTTGCCTTGATAGGAGTGTATCTATGTACAAAAGTGTTCTTGAGGAATGAAGCATTTTTATGAACACATAGAGGAAAACTCTCTTTGGTCTCACAAAGCCAAAAGTGTACGAGATCTCAGTCTTTGAATGAATCTCATTTGTTGGCCCTTAACTTTGTGAATTATTGAATATAGAGGTCGGAAACCTCTTAGAGAAATTACGAAGCCTTAGTGGGATTTTTAAAACACCAGCATAATGGTGACTCTACTGGGGACATACTCAAAAGTTCTTATTGCAGATGGTGTTGTTATAGAGTCATTATAATATTGACATATTACTTGTAAACAGAGGCTGAACTTTATTGAATTGTTTTTCTACCTAAGTCACTAGGTGAATGGTGATTTCTTTGGGGAGAACTTATAAGAAATTTAAAAAAGAAACAGAGAGACACCATAGAAGTAGGTGGTGGCCTTCCAGAGTCATTTTTTTGGTGGATCTAAGCTTTAAGTTTGGATGGTAGGAGGTTATGGATGTGGGAAATATTGGTAGCAATATTATCTTGGAGTATTTGAGTGTGACTCTGTTGTGGACGAAGACCCAAAATGTGATAAGTTTTTTGAAAAATAATTTCATATTCTTTTGAAATTCAGTCCTCTATTGAAGAGGTGGTGAATCTGTCTGAAGAACCAATTAATATACAAGGAAAAGTCCCAGATCTGTAACATTTATAATCAGGAAGAGAAGGTTAACAAGTGCTACTTAATTTCCAGGTATTCCCATTAATCTAAACAGGTCAATATTTTAATTATGAGAGACATTCGTAACTAGGGATGATTAATGGTTCCTAATTAGATGTTCTAGCATTAAGAAAGGAACGTTGGTTGTTTTTTCCATACTTCTAATAGTGCAATATGTAATATAATCCAAGAAGTATTCTTGTGTTTTATTATGCCTCTAAAAGCTCAAGGCATAAGTATTTCAGTCAATTTTTAGAATCATGGTTGAATTAGTAAATGATGTATTTGATAACCATGTATAAAAATGATAGTGATTGTATGGGTACAAGAAATTTTTTGTATGAGATGAAAAAAAAAATACAAAGGGAAAAAGTTTCACTAAGCCCTTTAGGGGACCTTGTAATTCAAAGGTATATGCCATTGGTTTTCAGTGGTATTAGAGGTTTCCCGAACCTGATCCCTAAAAATGTTAGGATGTATTTGCCTAAATAGATAGGGAAAAGTACAAAATCTGCCTCTAAGCATCTGCAAAATTTAATAGATATGGTGGGGAGTTATGAAGTCAGCCTTTAGGATGTTATCATCAAGATTTTTGTACAATCCTTGAAGAACAATGCCAGGGATTGGTTGTCATATTTTCCCGCATATTCTATTAACTCATGGAATTAGTTGGTGATAGTTTTTATTGAACAATTTGGTGAAAGAGTAAACCCAAGCATAGTAAGAAATATTTTTATGGGAATCCACATAAGAAAAGGTGAGCTATTTCCATATTTTAATCCTAGTTTTTCAAAAACTATAAGAAAAATTCTTGAAGAATAAGACCAAATGAGGTTGAATGCCTGGTTGTATATCTTGCTTCTTTTGACAAAAATATGGGTTACTTATTAAGAGATAAGGAACCTGCAACCTTATATCAAGCATGTCAAATGGCTAGGGACATTGAGAACAACATGAAATACTCAATGATGAAAGGGTATCTAGCTGCAAGTGTTGGTTACCCTGGTACAAGTCATACTAGTAAAATTCTAGAGTTGGCTGCAAGGAAAAAATGTTATGATAAGAATGATTTGGAAATAGTAATATTCCCATCATTACAGTATGAAGATGATGATGAAACCCAAGTTGAAAACTAGCTTGATTTGAGTAATGAGGATCAAAAATATTTTGTGCAAGAATTGTATCAAATGAAGAGACAAAAGGGAGAATCTCCATATTAGTTGTTTTTGAGATTCTTGGATGCTTTGGTAGAAGCTCCCAAAGATTTTAGACCTAAGGATTTCATGTGGATTGATTTGTTTTGTGAGATTTATGAACCTAGGCTAAGTACTTTGCTAGAGGAATTCAAGCCCCATAGATTTGATCAAGTCCTTGATTGGATAAAGATTGTGGAATCAACCAAGTGTGGTTATGTAGTAAATGTGGATTCTCAAAATGGAGACAACAACTATCATATTGAAAGAAATCATACAACAATGCAAAAAAATGAAGAGAATTTGTCAAAAAATGAAGTTCCATGTTGTATGGATGAGGATGAACATTGTGATCAGCTAATAATTAGTACATGTGCACATTCTTGTAGTAGTGAGCAAGATGATGACACATGGGATGATAATAGAGTAGATGTGCTAGCAATGCAACATGTTTGTTGTGTAAACAATAAGGAATTTGAAAAAAAGGAGGTGTGTGCTCAATATTGTGATCTAAAGAACAATACTGAAGGTAACCAACACATTGATGATCTTGACTGTTTGTATGGAGTTGAGATGGACTTGTTGTCACCCCTTGAGATGAGATTTTCTAGGGCCAATAATAAAAGTGTCATTGATATTGCTGGTGAAAAGTTTTTAGCTAATAATAAAAGTGTCATTGATATTGCTGGTGATAATTTTTCAGCTAATAACAAAAGTGTCATTGATATTGCTGGTGAAAAGTTTTCAGCTAATAATAAAAGTGTCATTGATATTGCTAGTGAAAAGTTTTCAGCTTATAATGAAACTATCATTGATATTTTTGGTGAAATTTTTTCAGTTCGTGTTGAAACTTTCACTTACAAATTAACACATACAATAGGTGGTGTTGAACATAAGGAGGCCAGTGAACACAAATTTTTATCTATTTCTCTTGTTGAGGTTTGTTTTCTAGAGCCTGCCTTTGAGGTTTTTCATTTGGAATTAGATGATGGGATACAGGAGGAAGTACATTGTGAGAAGCCTGAGATGAATGCATTCACACATTTCCTGGGGAAAAATGTGACTTATGATTCCCATTTCTACAATAACACAAATGTTGGCAATCAGGCTTATATTGTAATCATCGAGGTGAGGATTCCCCAAAATACACATCTTCTATTCTATGCAATAATGGTTTGTACAATGTGCACAAATTTTTCTATGAGGGTTTTCGGTTCAATGTGCAAACTGATTTTGATGCCAAGGTTCATGATGTCAAAGATCAAATGGACTATGAATGTTTCTATTTCTTAGTTCTAGTGAAACATGATGAGAAGCTAGCCAAGGTAAAATGTCATAATGATTATGAATTTCAGTTGATGTCAGATTGCATATTGCAAATTGACACAGTTATTGGTGGCATTGGAAAAAATAGTGTTAGAGTGGGACATGTCAGTGACCAAGCTAATTTGTGGGTAGTTCAAGATAGTGTTTGCAGATTTGGTCTATTCCAGGTAGTAGAGAATTTTCTTTTTGACAAGGGTAAATTCTTGTTTCCCTTGTTTGGGGGCTTGGGGCCAGCAAGTTGGATGTAAAAAAGCTTTAAATGGTAGCATGGCGGAGCATTTGTCAGGGTACCTATTTGATTCAATGTTGGGTCTGCTCCCTAGAGATCTAGGTTCTTGCTATGCCCACATGGGGGCATACATCCCTATTCAAAGTCACTGATGGGACTTCAAAAATTTGTCAAAGTTTTGTTTGGTTTTGGGCATGTCTGTTCATCTTTGGTAAATAGGGGGTCAAATGTTTAGGGTTTTGGGTTTTGTTACCCATGTTAAAATTGATTCTTACTAAATAAACCCTTAAGTTATATTTTTTTATTGACCTGTGATTGGGGGTTATCGGTCTCTTATGTCATTTGACTGAGCCTTGTCTTTTGTACTGTTACAGACTCTATCACCCGACCTATCGATCTTTTCTTTCCATTCGGGTATCATTATTATTATTACTATTTTTTCTAAAGTCTGGTGGTTTTTCCCTAAATTTTGGGTTGGCCTAAAACTTGTGTCTCTGAGGGTTTTATTTTCCCTTTTTCCTAAGCTGGTCCCACTATCATAAATAATTCTTCTCCATATGTAGTTTGGTGGGCTGTTGGATCATGGGGTTCAGATCTGGATTGTTCCACGCACACCTCGCAAGGTTTCCTGCTAACATCACTAAAGTGGTGTGAGGTATGCAAGATGTCGCCATCTTTCAAGTATGGTGGTGTGGGGTTTATCGCGATGCACCAACAATGACAAGTGGATGTCATTTCAGCGGTGGATGCTTTTTGACAGGGATTAATGATGACCGTCCCTCATAGTTCTCGCACAAGTGGATTAATGTTATTGAAAATACCTCGGGGTGTGCGAGCTGGTGACACTTTGCTTGGCTTCACAATACAAGGTGGTTGGATGGGGTCTACTACTCGGTCATGGGTTTCTCACTACGAGGTGGGTGATTGGTTGCTGGGTTACCCAAGTGGTGATGTGGATTTTTTCAATGATCTTTGAACCAATCTGAGTCATCGGACATGCCAGGTTTTTTCACATTGACGGTTTTAATTTAAAAATTACATTTCACCCATGTAAGGATTATTTACGCTCTACAAGTTATTCTCATTAATGGCGTAGGTTTTTCAGTGGATATCATCCTAATTTCCTTGCGTGCAAATGGTATCCACCTGATAATGCAATGATGGGCCGTACACCTTTTTCCATGAGTTCAAAATTATTTTTCTGGTGGCAACGTCAACCACTAATTGCTTGCTTTACCGTACTATAATTTGAGCAATTAATATTCACCTCACCGGCTTGCTTGATAAATGCTCGCTAATTTTCTCATTTGTATCATTTCATTTTGAGTTTGTTTGCTTGGAGGTGATTGATTTTCTTGTTGAGGAGAGTTCATGACTTCAATGGATAAGTCAGTGGTATGACGAAGCGCTAGGGTGGGTGTAATGAATTCGCAACATAAGGAGAAACAATATATTCCTTGTACTTCTAGAACAATTACTCAAAGAATGGGTTGGAGGTCTGGATGTAGCACGTCACCTATTGAGATCTCTTCCGACTCTAATGGTGAAGGGTCCAAAACCAATTCAGACTACCGCAGTTACCTCATGGCCTTGATTGAGCTCGTGGGAGTGGACTATGAGGTCCTCCCATTTTCTCCAATTACTATGGTGGCACTGTGTAATGTTGTTGGGTCTGGTACTGGTACAAGAAAGGGTGAGGAAGTGGTCTCGATTCTTACTAAAGTGAGAACCAGGAGCGGTTGCCTGTATTGGAGCTGTGTGGTTACTCAGGGAGCAGGGAAATTATTTGTGTTGCTAGGGTGGTGCTTTTCTCTTTTGGCGTTGTTGCAGTGGTTTGGGTTTGATGTGGACATGCGTGTGGGTGGCGTGGTGTTTTTTGTCCTTTTCGGCTGGTTACAGGGGTGTAACCATTTTTTATTCCTCCATGTGTATTATAGTTTTTTCTAATGATGAGGAGTTTTTGTATTGATTTTGAATTTCATTTGGTTAAGATGAAATTCATTTTGAATTGAACAATGGAGCCTGATGCTTGGTACTCTCCTATTCTATAAAGGAGTTTTGATGACTCATTGTAGGGGTCATATTTTTTTGTATCCTGAGGCTTAGGGTGTGTACAGTAAAGTTATTTTATGGTATTTGGAGGGTTCTAGTTAGGAAATCATTCTAGGTCATGTGTTGTATAAGATAAGAATGTTATGCTTTTGTAATGACTTATATCAATAAATCTAAAGAAATAATTAAGAAACTTGATCTCCTGTGTACATATTATAGATTGTGAATGAATTTATCAATGGTTTTTTCATTAAGCTTCAATGGTATATTTGGATGCTTAATTTGTTTTCCTGGTTTAACTTAATGAGTTAATAAAATGCTTGAAAAGGAGTTATAGGTTTGTGATAATGTGCTTAGGATTTACTAAGGAGTACTGTTTTAAATATTGGCAAATCTCATAATGTAAAGCATTATAATGGTAAGTTCCAAAATATGAGGGTTATGTTTTATGTGACTCCCTCCTGGTTGGATGAGGCACTAGGTAGTTCATTCAGGATCCTTTTTTAGAAGTACAAGACAATAGCTCTAAGTGTAAAGGTTCAAGATCTGAACATCTAAAAATCAAATTCTATCTCTATGGAGATACAAATTTTATATTAAATCTACTCTCCTAGCTTTAGATAGTTGTTCTTATTCTTTGGTTTGCCAAAACCTGGGTAGATACTATCTAGCTGCCTTGATAAGAGTGTATCTATGTACAAAGGTGTTCTTGAGGTATGAAGCATTTTTATGAACACATAGAGGAAAACCCTCCTTGGTCTCATAGAGCCAAAAGTGTAGGAGATCTCAATCTTTGACTAAATCTCGTCAGTTGGCCCCTAGCTTTGTGAATTCTTGAATATAGAGGTTGGCAACCTCTTAGATAAATTATGAAGCCTTAGTGGGAATTTTAAAACACTGTCACGTATGGATTTTTCCCTTACTTATTTAAATGCAAACATTACTTATTATGTCGAGATTTAGAGAGAAATGGAATGTTTATTTAAAGATTATTTAAATGATTATTTAATGATGGTTAAATTGAAATTCAAAATGAAATGAAGTTGAAATTAAATTGAAATTGAAATGCAAGTATTATGATTTGGATTATATTTATGTTTATTTCGGGGTTTATCATTACTAATGATAAATTGAGTGCAAGTGAATGCAGGAAACAGGTGAACGAAGTTGAAGGCGAGAACAACGATCAGGTAGGGTTGTTTAGCCGATTGACATTTATGAATAGATGGGATCTCACACACTCACATAGATTTATATTTTAATTTTTTGCGCATATATCATGCTTGCGAATTGAAAAATGTAGCTTTATTGTGATTTCTCTAAAATTGCGAAAATGCATGTGATTGAATGATGATTTTGTTAAATTGATTGAAATTCAATTTAAATTGATGAATGAATTGCTTGTTTGAATATTTTATTACTATTTGGAAATATTAAGTTTGAAATTTTGAAATTTAAATGTAACATATTTCAAATTCGAAATTTGATTAAATTTAGTTAAATAAAGTGAATTTGAAATTTAAAATGCTTTTTAAATTAAAAATTGTGAAATTAATGGATTTTAATATACATTTTTTTTTGATTTAATATCTAAACTTAGTTAAATGAGAAATTGAAAACAAAAACTCACCTGAACTTTGTTTATGCTTTCAAAATTTAAACTTCAGATAAACTTGAGAAATAAAATATCTATTTTATCAAAAGGCATTAAAAAATTTTTGAAACATGGAGTTTAAATTCATTAACTGAAGATCAATGAGAAAATGGTGGATCTCAATTCTTGTTTTGATCAATGCATGAAAAAGAAATATATACCAGGTGAAATCCGAAATTGAAAGACAGAGAGAAAATTCAAAATTAGGAGAACATAGGAAAAATCTCATTTAAAAAAAAAAAAGATTGTTTATTCTGTTATGGATCTTACCCAGACATAGAGGAGAAGAGTGTAATTAGTTTTGAAACAGTGGTAATCAAATTCCACGTAGCTAGTCTTCATACCACATAGCCAATCTTCATTCCCACGTACTATAGGAAGTAGAAAAGAGTGGCCAGTGGTGATAGACACAAGAAAAGCATAGAGGAAGGTGTGATCTTCCACATTCCATGCACCCTCCACCTTTCATACAGTAAAAGCCTTCCTTAAAGGCTGCAAAGGCAAAGCCTTCACTCCATGCGCAGGAGCTTGGATAAAGGCGCGGTTAGCACAAGGTTGCCACACACCGATCAGGGGAGGAGTTGTTAGAGGGATGCATGACTAGTATAAGGGTGTGCAGGAAGCTTAGAGGAAGGTGCAACCTTCCACACCCCATGCAGAAGCTTCATCATCCCTTTTCACAACCCTTACTCTCATACCCACGTGCCAGGGATAAAGAGTATGCCTGTAGTAAGAGGTGTGCATAGCAAATAAAAGGAGTAGAGGCTAGAGATATGACACAGTCAGAAAGACTCCAGGGGTAGCAAGATACATAGGAGACTGCAACATCAAGAAATTAAATTTCAACAGGTAGGAATTCGTATAATAAATTCTAAATTAGATCTTTCAAGTTCTATTCTAAATTCTGGAAATATGTATTAGAATTTAAAGAAAATCTTGATTAACTAAATTAAGAAAGAGAGGATTTATTGAATTATTACGAAGCTCTTCATTTGTATTTTATTTAAATAGTAAATCAAGCTGATTGTATTTAAATTTTCAGAACTTTAGATTAAATTTAGAACCTGATATTTTAAGAAAAAAACTTTGAATTAAATCATGAAATGAAATTTGATAAATTCAAGAACAACTCAAAACATAATTTTTTTTTTTTTGTTTTAGCTTCAAAAACATAAACGGTGATTTTGATATTTTGTTGTTTGGAAATCTTGCAATAAACAGTAAACTGAATTTAAGAGAACTTATTAAATCTGAAATGATTTTACCAATTTAGAAAATGAAATGATCATGAATAGAGAATAGAGGAATTTTATTGACAAAAAATAATGTTTCTTGACTGGGAATTAATGGCATAATTTAACTTCGAATTTTAACACAATTTAGAAAACCAAAATTATTGAAACTTGCAAATCTTATTTTTCTTTGAAACTATCAAAACAGAAATTATTAAATTAGATATATTTAACTTGATAAATGATTGTTATTTATAAAAGCTGAAAATAGGATAAACTAGAAATAAAACATTTTAACTTGAGTTTTGATCTATTTTTTAAAACATTCTGAAACGATTTTTAAACAACTTAAATTAAACGAGAGTATGAACAATTGAATGTGTACTCTTTTAATTTATGTTTTTATATGTATTATTCAACATACTAGAGTTACACCTTCATTTAAAACCTTTTTAGATTATTAAACTACCACATTAAAAATATTCACTTTTTAAGAATTGGAACAATGAAAAGAAGTACTTATTAAACTGTTTTCATTTTAAACGATGTTTTCAGTTAATTTTTTGAAAGATTGCAAAAGATTGCATTTGATTGTTTGAACCATGCATGAATGATAGATAATTCTACATGTGATGTTTTTGGGAAAGTTACCTTTCGGGATGGGTGCCGAATATGGGTAAATAGAGAGTGTAGTTTTGCTTTTTCGAAAATTGCTTTTTATTGTCGTGCATGACATTTTACTTGGCCAAGTAATTTTTGTACCATTGAAATAGATGGATTATTTGAACTCTCTACCATATCCTAGTACCGAACTTGCTTATTTCTTAAAGGAATTAGAAAAATGAAAATGCTTGTGGTTTACTAGTAGTACTAGGTGTATACACCTAAAATTGGTCTGGAGAATTCCGATTAATTAAATACAAGTTATTTGAATAATTATCCTAATTTCCTCTACTATTGAATAAATAGAAATATTTATTTATATAGTTCATATTTAAATTCATCTTAATTAAATAAACAAAATTAAATACTTTGTTCAATTTAATTATCAAATCCCTATTTTATTCTATCACATCGATTACAAATTAATTTAATAAATATCAAAACACTTTATTGATTAATTACCATATTCTTTTGTTTAATTTAATAAACAACTATCCTATAGTTCGTTTTATTAAATTATTTATCTCTCTTTTGCTAATTTAAATAAATCAAAATATTTGAATTAAAGCACAAAGAATATTCCATCTATATTCTCTCAAAAATGAATTAGATATCCTATGTCTAAACCATGTCTAAAATATGTCAAAATTAATTGATTGAAACGTCATGGGAAGTTTTGGAGACAAATTTGGAATTTGATCTCTCAATCCTCCTCCATCAATCCTTCCTCTTCTCTTGCCTGGTGTTTTTATGGGTAGAGACAATCTCCATTTTTCTCTCAATCTCCTCCATCTCTCACCATTCAGTTCTCCAGATTGAATCCGAGCCTCTCAAAGCTTTCCCTATGCATTTCTATAGCCATGAAATGTATAAATACAACCTCATTGAACCAAGAAAAGGATCCAGAGAATCAAGCTTTTGCACTCTTAATCTGCAGGAATTCAAGCATCAAGCATCAAGCATTCACATATCAAGCATCAAGCAATCAAATTTTCAACCATGGCTGCCTCTTGTAGCTACAATTATCTGTTTCATATATGCTAGTTTACATTGTTCATCATTTAGCATTGCATTAGCATCATCTCGTTCTTTAAATTGTCATTTTAACAGTCTTATTTGCTTACACAATCTGAGAGCAATCAAGATTTAATAAATCTTTAGAGATAGAGAGCAATATGACGCTTTCAATTGATTACTATTTTGAATTGATTCAATTTGTTTAATCATTGATATAATGTCATATTAAGAAGTGTTTTAATTTTATTCACATATTCACACTTACAGTTTGGCGCCCACCATGGGGCATTAACCCCAATTTTATCAAAATTATTAATTTTCTAGAAAGTGTCACGTAGGTTCTTGGCGCGTTTTTCTTGTAGCACTTCCGTTAAAAGTTTTAGCACTTCTGGTCGTTGTTTTAGCGCTTTCAACTTTAGTGCTTCTGGTCATTGCTATAGTGCTTCCGGTCACTGTTTCAGTGCATCAGGTGTTTTAGCGCTTCCATGTCAGACTTCGGTGCTTCGGTGTCCTGTTTCGGCACTTTCGGGTTTTAGCGCATCAGGTAACTGTTTTAGTGCTTCGGTGCAATATTCTAGTGCTTTTGTAAAAATTGGTCTGGATCCGATGCATCCACGGCCATATTTTAGTTTTTTTTCATAGTTGGACTAAAATGATCAATCTAGGATAGTCACTTCAAGAGTTTTCTAAAAATTGATCAATCTAGGATAGTCACTTCAAAGTTTTCTAAAATTGATTAATCTAGGATAGTCACTTTCTTGTTTTTCTTAAAGCAAATCTATCAATCCTAGGATAGTCATCACATTCTTATAGTAGAAGTTAAAAAGAACATCATGATTTTTGTGAAGCAACACCTTCACATAGATTAGAAAATTTCTTTTTGGGCTTTTAAAACAAGACAAACCTATATGCTGTGCTTGTGGTGATTAGGCTTATGCTCTCCCCTTAACTAGGTGACCAAAGTGCCAGATTCACTTTTACTTCATGTCATTTATGCTTTGTTAAATCCTTTAGCAGGCCTATCGTAGTGGGAAAAAATACTCACCCTACGGGAACGACCTAAGTGGGAACAACCAAAGCCAAGTTTTCCAACCCACTATAAAAAAAATGTGAGTTGTTGATGAAAGTCCAACTTGATGGTAGTGAGCAAGATAACCATCCCAAAAATATTTGTTCTAAAGATTGGGAGGTCTCTTGAGGGAGTTTATCTATTTGCCACACCGAACAGAATCCTATCTACGAACCATAGAGTATTTTTTTGCCGAGTCAGTATCCATACATTGTCATACTCGCAGTGCAAGGGGAGGGAAGAATATGCTTCCAAGAAACTCATCATATAATTAACAAGGACCGCTTGCTCAAGGGATTCAGTATCCACTTCCATCACTTTGAGTACGTGCCTGGCAACGACAAAAACACGGGCGCCCTCTATGGGGTGACACAGCTATGTGAGTCAACGTAATTCAAATGTGGGCGGTGAGTATAATGATGACCTACTTGTCCTTAAGTGTGAGTCTATTTGATTTGTGTACAATTGTCAAAACAACCCATCAAAATCAATAAGGATCATTTGTGATTCTTGAACATACATGATCTATTTAGTTAATAACATGCATCCACAATTGCTTGTCATGTTTTCACAAATTCATTAAAATCAGATTAAAGATATTCTAAAAACCAACAAAGTCAAGTCTTATCAAATAATCCATGCTGTGAAAGTGGAAGTCCACCATGTTTATCAAGAGAAAAATCAAGGTCACAAAACCCAAGATACCTCTTAGTTATAAAAATAAATTGAGACAGCATTTTCTATATCAAAATCAGAAACTCTTCTTACAACACAGAACATTCCTTCACCGATATCATGATTTTGCTAGGGGTCACACATTAGATTACACAGTAGAACCGCTCTATTCACGAGCCTTCTTCCAAAGAAGATCTCTCACACAATTCCACAACCGTAGTCAACAGAGTCATCTTTCTTATCTTCTGCAATCCTTGATACATTATGCCACAAGGCCAGATCAGATTTTACAATAAAGAGTCATAAATTTATGTTTTTAAGCATTCTAGAAAATCTGTTTCAGCACTTCTGGTCACTATTTTAGCGCTTTTGTGAAATAGGTGCTTTCGGGCATTGTTTCAGTGCTTCTAGTCTATTTTACAATGCTTTCGGTAAAATAGCACTTCTATCAAATTCTACAGCACTTTCATGCATTGTTTCAGCACTTCTATAAAGTAGCGCTTACATCATTTTCTACAGTGCTTATGAGCACTGTTTTAGCACTTCTAGAAAAATAACACTTCTGTCACCTGTTTTAGCACTTCAGAACTTTGTTCTAGCGCTTTTGGGAAATAGCACTTCTGTCCTTTTTTTTAGCGCTTTCAAAATAGAGAGTTTGAAATTTTCACCAGTCCTTCAGTCTGTCATTTTATCCACAATTTTCATTAGAATCAAATTTCTTCTTATTAGAATCACTGTCTAGTAACCAAAAACAGATAGGTTTAAATACAAACTTTTCCATCTTATCAACTAAAACAAGATCTTGCAAATCACAAGTGTCAAAATCAAATACACAATCAGTTACTACACTATAGTTTCATCATCAGGATACTATCATCATTCATCACGAAACTAAGTATTGTAATCAAATTTTTAACATAGCCAAATCAATAAGATCAGTCATCTTATTCGGCTTTGTTAAAAGTTTAAATTGACATTTTCCAGCAAATAAGATCAACATTTTGAAAGAAAGGGTAAAATTTTGTATGCCAATCTTCACTAGGTTCCAAAAACATAAACTCTTAGAGCAAGAAATTTTAAAATCCCAAGCAATGGCGGAAGAAAATTCTTGGAACAACTTGAACTGAAATGATAAAAAAGAAATAACTCCAGAGGACATCCAAGCAGCTCAACAAGATCGCAAGTTCCATATATTTATGGAAAAGATTCTAGAACAAGATATGGAGAAATATCTTTTGATGTTGGCTGAATCAGGTGCCAAACTTCCAAAAGACTTTGATGTAAACTGTCTGAAGGAAGCACCTAGTAGAAGTGAGAATGAAATTTTGCAACCTATGCAAACGATAGATCCAGTTGCCGCTTTAACATCTCAAATGCAACTGTTGCAACAACAAATACAAGATATGATGAAAGGGACTACCAAGAGATATACGATACAGGAAATTTGTCCTTATCCTTTCGACCCAACGGTCGGCTTGATATCTTTTCCAAGACATTGTGAGATCCCAAAATACGATAAGTATAATGGAAGAACAGATCCAATTGATCATATCAGAGAATTCAAAACAATGAGTCTTGAGTTTTCCCAAGAGGAGACTTATTTAGTGAGACTATTCCCAAGGAGCTTGGGAGGATCATGCATGGAGTGGTTTTCAAAGTTAAAACTTGGTATCATAACTTTTGAGGAACTCGTCAACAGATTTATCTCTCAATACTCCTTCAACATCCAACACGATGTAAAAATCAAGGATATTTATAATCTAAATAAAAACAAGGGTGAAACATTCTGATCTTTTCTCCAAAGTTGGTGATGCTTGTTCGCTAGATATCCTAGATCAATCCCTAAGGAAGAAAAGATGGAGTTATTCATTGAAAATTTGACGAAGGAAATGAGTTATAGACTCGAATTATAATGTCCTACATTCGAAAAAGTCATAGAAAATGGTCTGAAAATTGAAGAAGCTTTAGTCAAAAGAGGATTTATAAAACATTTCAACGATAAACGAAATAACACAAATAACTCCTCAAATCAATACTCAAGCAGTGATAAGCTGAAATTTTGGTAAAAGAATCACAACACGACTATCAATGAAATAACAAATGATTCCTCAAATGTCAAACTGGTATTTAACTTGACAACATCCACATCAAAGAATCAAAACAATGATCAACTTGTCAAGCCAAATATCATACATAACAACGAAGTCGTCAAGACACAACCATATTAGAAACCATCAAATCGGCGAAGGTTCACACCTTTAGGCCAATCAATAGAATCAATAATGAAAGAACTCATCGCTAGTGGCATTATCACTGCAAGGGAAGCCCAATTCTGGGATCCTAAGGTCAAACCACCATGGTGGAATGACGCTGATTATTGCAACTTCCATAACAAAAAAGGTCATAAAACTAACAATTGTATGGAGTTGAAACATGCGATACAAGATCTGATTGATAGTAATAAAGCATATGTGGAAGCACCACAGAACAACAACGACCACTCAGCTTTCAAAGACCCTTTGCCAAACTATGACAAAGGAGAATCATCATCTTCATACAACAAAGGGAAGAATGTCAACCATGTCTTTGACACCACCATCCTTTGCCTATATGGAATAGAGAGTGATCACATAGTTGATCACAACATTGACAAACCCAAACTCAACAACACTACTCCATTGAACTTGCTCCCAACCATATCACACTCTGATAACCAAATCAATGTCATAAAAATTAGAGAAAATCAAGAGCATCAACCAGTAAATGTAACAACTAGGGGGTAGGCCAAGGTCATGTTAAAAGGAATTGGGTCTACACACGTTGTTCCACCTCCATCTCACTATAATATCGTCAATCAATTGTAAAGGATTCCTGCTCAGATATCAATACTAGAGCTCCTTAAAATATCACCATCACATAAGGAGGTTCTTGAAAAAGCTTTGTTTTCCACTACAGTACCCAAGAATCTAGATGTATGCCAATTTCAAGCTATGGTGGGACATTTGACTACCTCGCATTATCTATCATTCTCCAAATAGGATGATATCTCGCTAAACCATCCACATAATACTGCACTCCATATTGAGGTATTAATCCATAATCATCATGTCAAGAGAGTCTTAATAGATGGGGGAGCTGGTCTGAATATTTGCACTCTCAAGTTAATCCGTGCACTGGGACATTCAGATGATGCTATTGATTCTTGCATAAAAATGACTATTAAAGCATATGATGAAGAAGAGAGATCGTCTAAAGGCTTGATTGTACTACCCATACAAGTGGGGCCCATGATGAAACATATTGCATGTCAAGTGTTGGAGAAGGAATTAACATACAACATTCTCTTGGGCCGACCATGGATCCATGAAATGCAAGCTGTCCCTTCGACATACCATCAATGTCTGAAATTTCCTGTAAATGGACGAGAGGTGACTATATCTGCTGATTACAATCACCCTCAACATTGTGAAACCCTTAGGATCTCTCAAGATACCTTCATACCACATAATAGGGAAGCATAATCATCCAAAGACGAACAACGTCCAAGCATCACTACTAAATGGGTAGAGAAGAAGGGTAAAGAAAAAGAGACAAGTCCTATTGAAATTCAATCAACAGATAAACTAGATAAAAACAATTCTTTATCACACAAGTTCCAAGAACAAGTCCAACTGAAGGATAAAGGAATGGGAACATATTCTATGGAGCAATTCCTTAACCTAACACAGTTAATGCCATCTCCTAAGACATATGGTCAACTATCTATGATCAAGTCTCCAACATCATTACCAGTTAGAACTCTAGATGAAAGGTTTGTCAGAAAGGGTACAATAGAGGATGAAAAAAGCAACAAAGCAATCTTGGATTGGCTATACAAAGATGAGGAATCCTCTACATCAGATATCAGTATCAAAAATATCGCCATCAACACCGATAAATATGGAAAAGGAAAGGCTATTTTAGAAAAAATGGGGTATGAAGGACAAGGACCCATTGGCTTAAGAAAGGATGGGATCATAGAACCTATTACACCCCTCACTCTCCACACAAAAGAGAAGCCAGGACTAGGATACTTTGAGGAAGAGAAGCAGGAACTAACACAAACAGCTATAGAAAATATCCTCCAGTTTAGGGATGGCTCTGAAATAGACTCAAATGAATATGAGTTGGCATTGTATTCCGATCTATTTTTCATTGATATTCCAATTGATGTAATCCAAAAATATACACCTACGCATAAGGAGGGCCATGGATCTAGGTCTAGACCACTCGTGGAAGGTTCACTAGATATCGATGATTCAAGTAGGGACGATCAAACTTCGAGTGGATTAGGCAATCTGGAAGAAAGTACCATCTCAGACCTCGACATTCCAATAAATGATTATGATGAAACAACTATCCACACCCTTACATCCATCACCTTACAAGAATCTGATAACCTCATGCCATTCATCCATCCTGAACTCATTGACTGGGAACCTATCGAACCTTTGAATATACCAATATTTACAAACGATGATTCCATCATAAAATTCCTATGTCATGTTGAACCTAGTAAAAGTATTGTCTGTAATGCTCATAACAACACAACTTGGCAGGAGGGTGTCAAATCTTCCAGTTGCAAAAATGACAATAGGGAAAATAGATCTAATTGTGAAAACCATTCTATGGCAGCATTAGATCTGGAAAAAGCAAAAATAAAGAACGCATCTAAGAGTGAAAACCTTTCTAAGGCACTGAAAGATGGAAGATTTGACACTCTTCCGAAACACTATCATGAAAGATCATCAGTCCTAGTGGAACCAACACAATCTGTGAATATTGGCACTAAAGACAAGGAAAAAATCCTACATTTGGCAGAATCCATGACAGAACAAGAAAGACCGACATTCATCCAATTCTTTAAAGAAAGAAGCATCAACTTCGCTTGATCATATTCGGATATGCCAGGCTTAGACTTCAATCTGCTTATGCATCACTTGTCTTTGCCCGTAGGAATCAAGCCTGTCAAGCAAAAATTAAGAAAAATGTATCCTCACATCGCATTGATGGTCAAAACGGAGCTAAAGAAATTACTGGATGCTGAATTCATATGGTCTATAGATTATGCCAAATGGATATCAAATCTTGTGCCTATTTCCAAGCCGGACAATAGTATCAGAATATGTACGGATTTTAGGGACCTAAATAAAGCATGTCTGAATGATGATTTTCCACTACCGAACATAGACATCATCGTGGGCTTAACAACTGGGCATGCCATGTTGTCAATCATGGACAGTTTCTCAGGATACAATCAGATAAAAATAGCTCTTGAAGATTAGGAAAAGATAGCTTTCACATGTCCATGGGGGACCTTCTGCTGGAACGTCATGCCATTTGGTCTAAAGAACGCAGGAGCCACTTATCAAAGAGCTATGACGACAATTTTCCATGACATGATGCACACCTTCATGGAAGATTATGTGGATGACATCTTGGAAAAATCTACTACTAGGGAAGGACATCTGCATATCCTAGACAAAATCTTCACAAGAATGGAGAAATTCAATGTTAGGTTAAATCCTAAGAACTGTGTCTTCGGGGTCACATCAACAAAGTTGCTAGGGTACATTGTATTAGAAAAGGGCATTGAAGTGGATCCAGCAAAATTCAGAGCTATAATGGAGATGCCACCTCCTAAGAATATAAGTCAACTCCGATCATTGCAGGGAAGGCTCCAATCAATCAGAAGATTCATCTCTCAGCTAGCCGATAAAAGTCATCCTTTCAATCATCTATTCCATAAGAATATAGTTTTCAAGTGGGACGAAGGGTGTGAATTGACATTCAAACAAATCAATCAATATCTAATGTCACCACCCATTCTCATGCCACTAGTAGAAGGAAGGCCTTTCATTTTGTACATTGCCACGACCAATATCTCTTTGGGGGCATTATTAGCACAAGAGGACTATGAAGGAAGAGAGCACACCATCTACTACATCAGTAGAACTTTAAATGGCTATGAAATAAACTATACATTCATAGAAAATTCTTGCTTAGAAGTGGTGTTTGCTACTCAACAGCTAAGACACTACATGCTGACTCATACAATCAGGTAAATTGCAAAGATCGACCCTTTGAAGTATCTACTAAATAAAGCTGCCTTAATAGGTAGACTGGCAAAATGGGTCATGCTCCTAAGTTAGTTTGACATTCAATATGTTGAGTGAAGGGAAATCAAGGGACAAGCAATGGCTGAACAACTAGTTGAAGCTCCTCTACTAGATGATCGCCCAATGATAACGAAATTTCCAGATGCAGAAATTATGACAGCAATGCCCCACCAATGGATACTATATTTTGATGGATCGTATACACAATGAGGATCGAGAGCAGGGATCTTGTTCATCTCTCCCCAAGGACACACAATTCTGAAGTCATATAGACTCATGTTTCAGTGTACAAATAATGTGGCAGAATATGAAGCACTAATCATTGGGCTCAAAACAGTAATTTAGTGGAATATCAAGGACTTATAGGTATATGGGGACTCTGAACTAGTCATTTATCAAGTAAATGATGAGTATCAGACAAAAGATGAAAAGTTTATGCCCTACAAGCAATAAATAGATTATCTAAAATAGTCTTTTGTCAATATCAAGTTTGATCAAATTCCAAGAGCTAAAAACAAAGCTGCAGATGCCATGGCTACAATTGCTTCACTACTACAATTGCTTGAGAAATGTGTTTTTTATGAGTTTATGGTCGAACAAGTATCATGTCCTTCCCATTATAATTCAAAATTCGCTACCATCTGCCATATTGAAACCATAATAACCTCCATCTATGAAACAATCTATGCCTATCTGAAAAATGATGTCCTTCCTCCTAGTTTATCCCGAAACCAAAAATGAAACTTCATCTGCCAATCCGCACGACATACTTTATCATCGAGGTCTTGATGGTACTTTACTCCAGTGTCTAGAACACAACAAGTTTGAAATAGCCCTACAAGAGGTTCACGAGGGTATTTTTGGCACTCACTCGAGTGGAATAACTCTAGCTAAGAAAATCCTCTGTTTGGGATATTATTGGCCATGCATGGAGAAGGAATCCTATCGATTTTTCAAGAAATGCCAAAAGTGTCAAATTCATAGCAATTTGATTCATGCACCAACATAGGAACTACATCCCTTTACATCAACATGGCCTTTTTGTCAATGGGGCCTAGATCTGGCAAGAAAAATAAAATCCATCTTCATCTAATGGAAACAAGTTCATTATAACAGCTACAAAATATTTCACAAAATAGATTGAAGCAGTACCTCTTACTACCATCACTGGGAAGCATATCTCCTCTTTCATTTTGAACTACATCATATGTCAGTATGGAGTTCCTCAATCCATTATCACTGAGAATGGACGACAGTTCAAGAATCAAGATATCAAAGAACTATGTCATAAGTTTCATATCCAACATAGGTTTTCAACACCATACTATCCTCAAGGGAATGGCCAAGCAGAGGCCTCCAACAAAACCATACTCAAAATTCTCAAAAAGACGATTAATGATGTTGGACATGACTGGCATGTTCAACTCAATCCTGCACTATGGGCTTATAGAACAAGCATCAGAACACCAATGGGAGCTACACCATTTGCTTTGGTATATGGATCAGAAGCCATATTGCCCATTGAAGTTGAAATTCCATCCCTTCGTGTATCACTTAGAGGTATCATTTCAGATGAAGACTACAGGGTATCTAGACTGTAGGAACTAGAATTGCTGGATGAGCATTGTCAACAAGCTATTAATCATCTAACAGCTTATCAACAGAGGATGTCAAGAAGTTACAATCACAGGGTAAAACCGAGGGTCTTTTAGGTTGGTGACTTAGTACTAAAGGAAAACCCTAGGAATCAACAAGATAGGGAAAATAAAGGAAAATTTGAGCCTAACTAGCTTGGTCCCTTTGTCGTCATATCAGTGTATGGATCAGGAGCATATTAGCTATCAACATCAGAAGGGGATTTGTTTGATGAACCTATCAACAATATTCATCTCAGAAAATTCTATGCTTAAATCTCCTAGTGCACGGGGCAAACTTCAGAAAATTGTTTCCTTGGTGAAACCTGGCAAATAGGCATCTTGGAAAACACAAAAATACAACAAAAAAAAATATATAGAAAAAAAAAAGCAAAAAAAAAAGAAAAAAATACAAAAATTTGAAAAATACAAAAATACAAAGGGTGTAATCAAAGCATATGGTGAAAACTTGGAAACAGGCATCGTATGTGATTCTAAGATCAGCTTTCCCATCTATTTTGATGTATATTAGGATCATTAGTCTGACAGTCCATACCATTTCATATCATATCAATCGTCTTGCCATCTTTGCATCCGTCTCAAAATCATTTTTAAATAGTCAAGTATCACTCCAAAGCTTGGGGGAAACATCTAGATATCACCAGGGGCAACAAACACATCAATTTCACCAAAAGGAAAACAATAATATAGTAGAAAAATGGAAACAAAGATCAAAGCACAACATCAATAACATTAGAAAGACATCAACCATTCATATCATTATCGAAAATCCAAAAACATGTCGAAAGTTAAGTCTGAAAAATCAAAATCCAAAAACATAGGTCTGTGTCAGTCGAACTATGTGGTCTCTATGTGTATAAACATAGGCAAGGCTAATCTTAAATCAGTCCCTGAGACCCCTAAGATAGGTTACAAGGTTAGGTCTTTTGTCAAAAATCTCAAAAATCCAAAAACATCACAAAATCAGGATGGATGATCTAAAATATGAATAATAGATGAAACACTTTAATATAACCAATAGATTAATGATATAATTTCGATTATCATTTCTTTGGAGTTACTCAATGATGTATTGAACTAGAGGAACAAGGAAGAAGAATGATGCTTTATTATCTATTGTCTGTAAGTTAATCATATAAATGTATGAATTGTCGGGGGATGTGCTATGCAAATGTATCACTGATGACATTCAGAATTCACACATTAAAATGATTAATCAATGCTTGTTTACATAATGAATGCTCAGGTCATCTCGGTTCAATTATACCTCAATGCTTGTGTTCACTTGCAATATCAAAAATTATGAAAGTAGTACTCAGGTCGTCATTGGTCTAACACAACCATTTACGCTTGTATTCACTTTCAACATTCAATAAAGCTCTATGATGACAAAAAGCACAATATTGTTAAAATGACAATTTTTTTGCATATAGTTGCATGTTAGAATTAGATTGCACTCATCATATTCATTATCTGCAGAGTATTTGTTGCATAAAGGGTTCCAATAAATGATTATCTAATCCAAAAATTAGACTAAGTATAGTTGACATAAATCCAAAAATCATCATCACATCATTTAGTATCATCATTTCATCATTCATACATTTTATCATACATCCAATAAATTATGAATTAAAGTGTGCCATAGGGTACATCATGTTCATTTTTACCATTATTCTCATTACATCATTACATTATCATCTATTCAACATCATATTCATACATCATTTACCATCCATACATTTAATAAATAAAATCATATCATTATTCCCATCAATTATCATCCATCAAAGATCATTTATCATAATACCATCATCATATTAGCATAAAAACATTTATCCATCCATCCATACATATTATCACATCATAAAATCATCCATATATCATCTATTTTACACATACATCATTACATCACAATAAAATTATTGCATATTGCATACATCACATAACAAATGCATCCATCACATAGAAATCATCATATAAACTGCATCTCATATATATCTCAAATGTCAAGTATACAGTGAAGTCTGGTCCAAAAATTCATCATCAACAAATAAGCTATATCATAATGTACATCATAGAGGCTCACAATAGTATTTATGATATGTTGCTGCCAGAGTGTGCGGGCCCAACAGGACCTGTACCACCACCGCCCCTGGAAGAACCAGGATCTCTGGGATCTCAGCGTGGATGCTGTGTAACCCCCTTGCTCACTGTCTGCATATGTGTCCGCCCAGATCTCGATGTGGCATAACTCACTCTATGCTCGGCAGGAACAACATCATGATATCGGCCCTTGTAAAACTCTACCTCTTGGCCAACCCGCAAAACCTCTCTCATATAATCTCCTATGGAGGTGCCATCAGCCAATCTTTGGAGAGTCTCTACTGTCTCTTGTGCCCTCTCGACAATCTACAGAGCACTATCTCACTTAGCTGTCAAGGTGTCAACCTACGTCTGCATGGCAGCTAACTATCCCTGTACCTTTGCTAAGGCCTGTGCATGAGCCTGAGACTGTGCCTGCATCTGAGTCTGGGTTTGCACTTGCATACCGCGAGCCTGTACCAACTGCTCCTGCAAAGTCTAGACCTGTGCCTAGAGCCCAACTATCTGTCTTTGTTGCCCGATTGCTAGAATTGTCACTGCTTACCTCTTGCGAGGCCTGCTAGAAGAAGGAGCACTACTGATGGTTGGTCATGGCCCTATGTTTCCTCTACCGTCGCCATCACTGTTGTCACTGTTGTTGCTATCTCCGCTGTCACTCTTTGAGCTACTGCCTGATGAAGAATCATCTCCACCCCCACTACCTACAAAACCCTCTGCTACATCCTCCTCTATAGGTAAGGTGCCGGCTCTTCAAGAATGGTAATGCGAGGATGGGGGACCAAGGCTAGGAATGTTGTGTATTCCTTTGTCACTGGCACCTTTGCAATGTCCCTTCGCATATCCCAGGAAGATGGATGTAATGTCCTATATCCCACTACAATCACATCATATGACAATGTGGGACCCCAATCAAGAATGTCCATCCGTCGCCATGCATAATGGGCTACTCACTGTGGCATGCACTAAATAATGCCATATTTTCTGTATACTCGATGAAGCAAGAATCTCTCTAATACAAATGGTGTCCGACCGATGAGGTACATAGAATTACAAAGAAACCCCAACACTGCACCATCCTCATCCCACTCCTCACATTCAAGGTATGGGTGCCAGGTAATTGTCTCAGTGTCATCAAATACCTGCCTCCAATGCTCTAACTTTCCCATCCGAACCTGTGTGAATTGACCACTGTATCGGAAAAAATACGGTCTACTGGCTGGTTTGTCTACAACTGAAAATGGCCGACAAATAGGAAAATGCTCTCAGACCCACACCTATAATAGGGTCATCCCTGTGAATAAGCTATGTGCACCTAGGTACACAACCGAGTGTAGATCATGATAAAGATGCGCTAGCATGCACATCCCCACGCATATCTAGTACCATGTACCATCATGCTCTCAAGTGTCCTACCCCAACCAGTGAGGAATCTCTTTGACCTACAATTAGGGAAAAAGAAACCTCTAATGAATCCAGCTAGCACTGCTGGTAGTGTCGCATAAGAATTCGTGATCCTCCACCATCGAATGCTCGAACCCTCTATGTCTTGATCCTGAAAAACTTTGCAGAGGGCATCTCTGCTGCTCATCCCATGGGAATCATAAGTGAAGATCTCCCCCATGAACGGAATGCACAAAATACACCACACATCCTCTAGTGTTACTGTCATCTCGCCAGTAGGTAGGTGAAAGGTGTTGTGGTCACTATGCCACCTCTCAGCCAATGCGGTCAATAGACCCTGATTAATCCTAATCTGGGGCATATTAAGCAAACTCGTTAGACCACACTGACCTATCACCTGAAGCTCATCTAGTGTCAGATGAGGTATCAAGTCTGTCATCTATGGAAATGTCTCTCGCATCTGGAGAGTACCCAGATCCTCCTATTATCATAACGAAAAATCTACAATTAGTGAACTATGTCAAAAAATCAAAAGTCATTCTACTATCAAGTCTAGTCAAAAAGATTTGGTATGAATTTTCGATCAAAATTCATGGGCGATCATCAACAAACCTCACCTATCATGAGGTTCATCACAAATAGGATTTCCTTCTTGCCTATCATGAGAAGTCATTCTTATTTAAATCATCAATCCAACATATCAAGCATTTGGATTATCAATCATACCACTCCAAGAATGGACGTGATCCGAATTGATGAAATCAGGGTTCACTAAGTCAATTTTTTTAAATCTGACATGAAATCGCTAAAGCAGGCTTCTGAAGCGCTATTTTATCAGTTAAAAGTGCTAAATCAGGCATTCGAAGCGCTAAAAGTTTTGAAGCGCTACTTTTTTGCTCCAAAGCGCTAAATTAGGCATTTGAAGCACTAAAAGTCCCGAAGTGCTACTTTTTCACATTGAAGCTCTACAATAGGCTATCAAAGCACTGCTTTACCAGAAGCGCTCGAATGGACCCTGAAAGCACTAATCCACCATATCGAAGTGCTAAAAGTCTCAAAGCGCTATTTCTAGACTCGTAAATGCTAAATCACCGAAAGTGCTACAATACCAACTGGAAGTGCTAGAGTTTTTAATGCAAGCGCTAAAAATCAAAGTGCTACACTACCTACTGGAAGCGCTACATCGGACTATAAGTGCTACAACATGGTTTGAAAGCGCTAAAACTGACCTAAACATGCCTAATGTCTAAAAAGCATAAAAAACAAAAAATCATGAATTATGAGGAGGTCAAAGGGTACATACCAGAGGTCCATACGCAGGTGGTTATCGGTGACGTCGAACACGCTCGAATTGGTGAGTATGGTAGGGAATCAACATCTTGCTCTAGCTGGCAGAAAAGTCTTTATCACTTAGAATTTTTGAATTCAAAAAGCACAAATGACTTTGAAAATGACCTTTTGCACTATTTATAAATTTTGAAAAAGTATTTTTGGTGGATTTTATTACATTTCAATTAATTAAAACTCATTTGAGGGCTCTATTTCATCATCATTTTGTCAGGAGATAAATTATTTCATCATCAAATCATCAGAAAATCATATATTTTTGAAATTTTTTAAAAATCATCAAATCATTAATTTATCTCCCGAGGGGGCATATTATCATCAAATCATCTAAAAATAAATGTCTGGGGTACACGATTTTTTTTTTTATATCATCGATCCTGGTAGTAGCAGCAAAATTTTCTTTGAAGCAACACGTAAACACATCACTTCAAAGAGGGGCAAAATGTATACAGCTAAAATTGGTCTAGAGAATTTCGATTAATTAAATACAAGTTATTTGATTAATTATCCTAATTTTCTCTACTATTGAATAAATAGAAATATTTATTTATATAGTTCATATTCAAATTCATCTTAATTAAATAAACAAAATTAAATACTTTGTTTGATTTAATTATCAAATCCCTATTTTATTATATCACATTGATCTCAAATTAATTTAATAAAGATCAAAACACTTTATTGATTAATTACCATATTCTTTTGTTTAATTTAATAAACAACTATCCTATAGTTCATTTTATTAAATTATTTATCTCTCTTTTGCTAATTTAAATAAATCAAAATATTTGAATTAAAGCACAAAGAATATTCCATCTATATTCTCTCAAAAATGAATTAGATATCCTATATCTAAACCATGTCTAAAATATGTCAAAATTAATTGATTGAAACTTCATGGGAAGTTTTGGAGACAAATTTGGAATTTGATCTCTCAATCCTCCTCCATCAATCCTTCCTCTTCTCTTGCCTAGTGTTTTCATGGGTAAAGACAATCTCCATTTTTCTCTCAATCTCCTCCATCTCTCACCATTCAATTCTCCAGATTGAATCCAGGCCTCTCAAAGCTTTCCCTGTGCATTTCTATAGCCATGAAATCTATAAATACAACCTCATTGAACCAAGAAAAAGATCCAGAGAATCAAGCTTTTGCACTCTTACTCTGCAGGAATTCAAGCATCAAGCAATCAAATTTTCAACCATGGTTGCCTCTTGTAGCTACAATTATCTGTTTCATATATGCTAGTTTACATTGTTCATCATTTAGCATTGTATTAGCATCATCTCGTTCTTTGAATTTTCATTTTAACAGTCTTATTTGCTTACACAATCTGAGAGCAATTAGGATTTAATAAATATTTAGAGATAGAGAGCAATATGATGCTTTCAATTGATTACTATTTTGAATTGATTCAATTTGTTTAATCATTGATATAATGTCGTATTAAGAAGTGTTTTAATTTTATTCACATATTCACACTTACACTAGGCATGCACTAGATTCCATCTTGCTCGTAGAATGCTTTTTGCTAAGCAATTTGTGGAAGAAATTCCAGGGAAGCGTAAGCTTCGAGGTTGGGCAGAAAAGTGCCTGATCCTTGTTCTCGTCTTCTTTTGAAGATCTATTTTTGGATGGAAGATCGACAGACTGAATCTTCTTTTTAATGATTTATTATTCATGATGTATGAAATGATGAGCTTATGGCAACTGAATGCCTAAGTCTTGAATTGTAACTAGATATGTTATCATCCTTTGTATTTATTATTTGAAATGTGTATTTCGACACTTATAAGATTTAGGATGGATTACTATAAGATATCTTTTCGACTTTTATGTCGTTGTATGTAATCGACTTGTTCTTTTGATGAATGAATGAAGAGATGACAACTTTATTTGGAATATAATGGAATTTATTTTAAGTATTGTCAATTTGTTTTTCAAGAGTTTTCCGCTCTTTACAAACACCAACAAGTTGTGGGCCCTCTTTTCGAGGCTTTTCTTCTTTGCTCGTGATAGGATATTTTGGAGATGTTTTTCACACTCAGTTGGCTTTTAGTTCCTTTAATGATCTAAAATATCTTCCGACAAGATCAAGTCAATGATTAGTTGTACCTGCAAGTTAATATAAATCAAATAATGGAATGCAAAGGAATATAAATAAATGTATGAAAACTAAAAATATCTCACCCATCTAGTATTCCATGGTTGACTTCCATTGCACCTTCTCCAACTTGGGAATGATGGATGCCCTCAGATTTGTGTGTGAGCAACTCTATAAGCCTAGCCTCAACAAAGCTTTTGAAGGATTTGAAAATATAAACTAGTGCAATTTATAATATCACTCCTATTATGCAAATAGTTAAATAAGTAAAGCCTAGAATAATGAAAATGCCTATAATAAAAGTATTCTAAGTAAATGATCATGGATCTAAAAATGAGATCAAGATTGTCATTTTATAGAAAATGCAATCTTCAATGGACAGACAAGATGAGAGCCTTAAGGAATGCCCTAGGATCAAAGGTCAAGATTCAATAAGGCAACTCTCAATTATGGTTAGGGAAAAATACCCATATGTGTAAATAAGATTTAATTAAATGAATTAAATCAAGACTGAATGTGACAGTGGAGATGAAATTAGTAAAAATGAGAAGACAAGAGGATGAGATTTTAGAAAATCAATAATTTTGGAAATTACTTGAGTTGTAGAAGAATAATTCCATTTTGAATTAAATTAATTCAAAATAGGGATTTTGTGAGATAAGCAGTAATTGATTTTTGAAATTAATTACTAAATGAAGAATCAGTTAACCATGTGAGGTATTTTTAAATGATTTGATTTATTTAAAAATATAGAAGTGTCATATGCCATAATTAAATAATTATTTAATTTAGAAGAATTTGTTAATTAATAAATTTATTTAACTAAGAGAGGATTTAGGAATTACTGACATATTAAATAAATATATTTAAAGTATATTAATTTAATAATCACGAGGACATTAATGATAAGGACTAATTAAATAAATAAGATTTTATTTAATTAAGAGGAGACTTTTGACAGTTAGTGATATATTAAATAGATAAATAAGATTTATTTTTTTAATAATCATGAAGAATGAGAGATTATGAATTAATTAAATAATTATGAATTATTTAATTAATAGTTGAATGTGGGTTAGGAACATAATTAAAATGTCATAATTATGTTAGGATGAAAAGTGGTAAAGTAGTGCTCGCAGGCCTAGGTCATTTTTAGGTGTGTACATTTGCCCGTCTTTGTCATAATGCAGCTTGTCGCATTGTGGCAAAGAAAACAAGTCCAAAATATGCCCCAGCGGAGGTACAAAGTGCTTATGCCCCCTCGAGAAAATTTTTGAATTTTGACCTGGTGTTTGAAAAATTTGAAAACTATCCCGACTAATCAAAATAATGACCAGATAAACAATGGCGTGAACGATTTCAAAAATAGAGGACACTAAGCTAGCAAAAATTTCAGTCAAAGGTAGTCAAATGAGCCTTTAGTACAATCTACTAGGTCAAAACACTAATTTTCAGCCTATAAATAAGTTGAAAAGTTCAATCCAAATGTCATTTTCTCATTTGTCATATATAGAATTTAGAAACCAGAGCTCTGAGAGATGATGGTGATTCCGATGACTACACACCGTGGATATCGTGTGCGCTCATTTCGACGACCTAAGGGCACAGGTGCACCCGTAAGTACCCTATCCAACTTGTCCAATTTTGAATTTTATGCATTTATTAGTGTTAAAAGGGGGGTAAACAAATGTGATGTGACACAAATGTTGTCGCATAAGCTGTAAATAAATTCGCGATCGCCGCATTTGACTGCGTCACGATGCAAGTGCGATGGGAAAGTTAGGTTTTTTTGTGTGATTGTGCATCCGCAAGGGGAAACGATGCATCCCCGAAATTGTGATGCAAGTGATAAACTTGCAACACATTTGAAATATTTGCAATGCAATCGACAGACTTGCGACACATTTGACATTTTGTGATGCAATTGACAAGTATAACTACGTATTCATTGTTAGATCGTGCATTTGCAATTGAGAATGATGCATCTGACATATTGCACTACATTTGCTATGCGCCAAGTCACAATTGGATGGTTATGATGCACTTGTGGTCAATGTGACGCAATTGACATTGACTAGAGTTAGATTTGGTTGAATTGTGTCAAGATTAATTTTTATGTACCCTTGACTTGCCAATAGTATAAAATTTTCAGTATGTGCTAATCCCTGCCCTTTCCTTGTGCAGAGTCGACTGGTGCCCATTTATACATGAGAGTTCCGACCAGCTACCTATGCCTTCTGAGAACGTTTCAGCGATAGATAGAGGTAGCGGCTGATGGCCCTAGGCCTATACCATGTTACTTACATGCCTGTTATTCGGGCAAACAGAGGTTTGCTGATAGCTTTTTGCGAGAGGTGGCATTCAGAGACCTGCTCTTTTCACCTGTCTATTGGAGAGGCGATAGTGACTTTAGAGGACGTGTACCATATTCTCTGGATTCTGATTAGTGGAGAGAGGGTGGTTTATGATCCACACTGAGGGTGAAATGTCTTGACAGAGAGGTATGAGGGTGCCGATGGTGCGTAGTTGGCTCTGGATGGTTATGAGATCGACTGGGATGTTGTGGCTAACTGATTTCCCAGGTTCGATGCCATGCTCATGACATTGATTGTTGTATTACTGATCCCTGATCATCGTGGTTACAGATTTCCCATTGGATGGGTGGATGTTCTAGTTCGGATGCATCTACAGAGGACTGTTTTCGCTTAGGGGCCCTGCTTGTTGGCCATGTTATACCATCAGTTGCATAAGGTAGTTTACCATCAAGGTCATAGTATCAGCTGCGAGACCACCTTACTCATGATTTGGGTATGGGAGCGGATTCCCATTTTTCGACCGCCAGTACAGATGCAACAGTTGGGTGATGGGATGCCATATGTTTATCTGTATGCAAGATCAGTTAGCCAGACTCATGTTGGAGATATCGGGTACTGGTGTCATTGGATAGATACAATGATCAGCTTCATTTGGAGACCCTATAGAGACTGTGCTCAGTCATTAGATGAGGATGGCCACCTATCATTTTGCAAATAGTTTCGATACTTGATTGGTCACACGGTACAGACACAATGGATTATTGAGATGTACCTTCCCCAGCATGTACTACGACAATTTGGGGAGCAACAAGTTGTGCTAGTAGGCATTGCGAAGTATGCCTGGTCTTCCAGAGAGACCATGTGGGGGACGCCCATATTATTCACCGTAGCAGAGCAGTAGGTTGACAACTTGGTGGTAGGTCAGTGGGTATGGAGAGGCGGTCCAGCAAATCGAGGGATGTCTGTCAAGTTTGACACCTGGTGGTAGGTTCACAGGCCCATCCCTTTGATAGATCTAGATGGTCCACCACCGATAGATCGTAGATCCGTCATTCCATGGGTACTGAGGAGGGGTCAGGGTGGTAGAGATGGAGGCAGAGATGGCAGAGGTGCCAGGGGTAGAGATGGAGGCTAGGTAGGAGGAGGCAGAGATGAGGGAGATGGAGGAGGTGGGGGAGGTGGAGGAGGTGGAGGAGATGATGGAGGTGGAAGGGGAGGAGGAGATGGCTGGGGTGCCAGGAGGAGGAGGGATGACCGAGTTTGGAGGTAGCCTAGGAGAGTGAACTAGAGAGTGGGTGGTGTACCATTGTCACCCATTCGGGAGGAGGGGGAGGAGAGAGAGCCAGAGGAAAGGGCCGATGAGGTCAGAGGCGATGAGGAGGAGGTGGAGGTGGTGTTTGAGGAGGAGGTGGTTGTGGTGGCAGAGGAGCGAGTGGAGGCAGAGGTGGCGGTGGAGGAGTGAGTGGAGGAGGTCTGAGCCGAGGGAGAGAGAGATGAGGAGGAGGATGAGGCAGATCAGCGACTACAGGAGTGCATGATTTCCGAAGATGATGAGGGTGATAGATCACCCATTTTTCCCATAGATGCCACTATTGATTAGTGGATTATAGATCTACAAAGCTAACTAGATGCAGCCTTGTCTCAGAACAAGGCCTTGGCAGTGGAGTTGGAGGTCACTCGAGTTGAGAGAGATTAGGCCATCATTCGGCAGCAAGAGTTAGAGCGGTGGATTTTAGAGTTTACAGAGTTATGCACCGGGCTGACAGGAGATATGGCCCAGGAGTTGGTGAGGGTAGCAGAGAGCAGGGGCCGATACAAGGCATTATATGAGCAGGTTCTCCCACTACATAGACAGGACCCAGGGTTGTCTCGATCCCACAACAGGACAGGTAGTGGTAGTCGGACACACAACAATAGGTCTCATAACAATAGTTACACCAGTGCTGGGGGGTCCACTGCATCAGGGCAGTCTTCAAGTCACAGGTCACACAACTCTCACAGGCACTCACCAAGGCATAGTCATAGATCAGAGCATGGGCCTAGGTCAGAGCACAGTCACAGGTCAGTGTCATCAAGACACCGGGTAGATCAGAGTGAGCCTCCTATTATCGATCCCTCAGGATCACAGAGTCAGATGCAGGACACCCCTCCCATTCAGGTCACTTTCCACATGGTTGGTCAGGCACAACCACCTTGTAGTTCACCTCCACGAGATGGAGGAGGGCCATCCTAGGACTTGTTTTGTAGACATGTGTATTTTGTTACTCGAGCCCGTGAGCTCCATTTTTGGGATATCATATGACTTTATCCCATGACATTACATGTTTTTGAGAGTATATATATATGCGATGCAGTTTTGACGTGGCCTATATGATGTTAATGTGTTATGGTATGAGATGCTTATGTTATGTTTTTATGATGTTATGAGATGTATGGATGTTATGCATTGTGTAATGTGATGATGACGTGATTCCTATATGTTGATGCAAATGTTTCTTTATGATGCTTATATGTTGATGCAAATGATGGTCCTATGAATGGATGTAAATGATAGTGTTTATGCAATGTGAATTATGGTAATTGATTTATGCAGATGTGAATATAAAATGCTCATGCCATTATGTATGCAATTTTGTTTTTGTATGTCACAAGATATCATCAGAGGACAAGAGAAGAGAAGGTGAAGATGGATGTTAATGTGAAGAAAGATATGCATGTTAGTGTGGAAAATTAAAAATCCTTCAATAACTTTGCTATAGTGCTATCCTAGTTGCTCTTTAATCATCATTGGGTGAAAAAATGTCATGATGGTCGACAAACACTATGATATAACATAGATCAATAGTGTGTAAGGTCAAACCATCACGTAGATCAACAGTCAAAGACAAAGATGATCATGACTCATGCGAGGAACACCATTGCCCCTAGTCACTTTGTCAAGACCAGCTGCCAAAAAAATGAAACTAATCATGAGACATTGCTGCTTCTCTAAATCCCAATGATAGGATGTCCTTGAGAAACAAACCACATGATAGTAAAAACAAATAGTAAAATCCTCATACTATGTCGTTGCTTCTCTAAATCCTGAAATCAAGACATCCTGGAGAAACTAATAGTAGAGTGATAAGTAGACAAGGATAGTCATCATGATATGTCATGGTTCCTAAGACATAAGGAACTAATATCATGATAATTATCAAAAGACAAAAAAATAAAAGTTTTCCAAGTGTTTTCCAAGTGTTTTAATGTCAGGTGTTTTTCAATTGTTGAGCGATATCAAATTTAGGAAGGACACATCCTAAATGATGTTGATATCTAGGGGATTGATTCTCGGATTTAGGAGAATCTATGAAAATTGCCAGATGATGACGATGATGCTTAGGAAGGACACATCCAAAAAGCATAAAGAAGTGACAAGAGTTGTCTTTCAGAAAGACATACCTGAAGAAGAACCCAAAGTTTTTCCATGATAACTTGTCTTGCTAGGATTTTGACTATATGTCATTGCTGACATGTTGAAGTGATCGAAAGTGTTTGATGGAACCGATTGTCGATAGATTGATAGTTTGATACTAACAGAAGATATGCTTGATTTGAAAGATAGATTTGTTTGATTCGATAGATGATTTGCTTGATTTGAAGATAGTCTTACGTGTGTGCAAGTGTTACCATGAACCCTAATGGATTGACCTAGTGCGGCCTTGGGGGTCCATCAATTGATGGCCTTGCCTACGTCGTGCACTCAACGACCTCATAGTTTGAAACGACCAATGATGTTGTCCAGAGGAAAAAAGTTTGAATCATGATTTTATTTTGAACAACCTAGAAGGATTGACCTACTATCTCGGGGATTCAAAGATGAATCTTGCCTACGTAGCAAAAGCGCAGAGACAATGTAGTTCAGACAAGGAAAAAGACCGAAATGACATGATCGATTGAATTGATCAGACTGACTTTGATTTTTGGATTTTGACAATGATTTGGATGTTTTTGTATTTTCTCAGGATGCTTTTTGAATTTTTAGATCTTTTTTCAGGACTTTTTCAGATTTTTATGATTTTTTCAGGACTTTTTCAGATTTTTATGATTTTTTTAGGACTTTTTAAGAATGCAGGATCATGTGCGGTACCCACTGCAGTTGCATGATAAAGTTCTTGCCCCTAGATAGAGTGGGGAGTATGGAGATAGGTAGATGGAAGGAAAAGGCAAGGATATGCCAGGAATGATGTCAACCAAATGTTAACCATGGTCGGAATTGACAGGACTTAGGATGGATATCGTGAATGTGTAAGGCCTTTCTGATTATGACAAATGAATTAAGGTTGATTTGAGTAACATTAGATGGTGAAGCAATGATCGACTACACATGGTGCCTGTTTGCCAGGTTTTCACCATGCTACTTATCCAATGTGCCTATTTTCCAGGTTTTCACTATTGCATGAATTCATTTCTTTTTACTATTTTTATCATTTTTTGATTTTTTTGATGTCACCAAGATGCCTGTTTGCCATGTTTTCATCAAGGGACAATTTTTTTGCTATTTTTCATTTTTTTTGTATTTTGTAGGTTTTTAGCTCAACTCTTTGATGCTATGTGTAGAACTTTCTCAGATGTAAACTATTGATATGTTCTGTCAGTTGTTCTCCATCAGGTGTGGCTAGCTGATAAGCTCCAGAACCAAATGTGGCAGTAATGATATAAGGACCAAGCCAATTAGCCTCAAACTTTCTAGGTTTTTCACGATCTGCCTGATTTCTGGGGTTCTGCATGAGAACCAAGTCACTGATTTCAAAATTTCTCATCATGACTCTTTTGTTATAACTTCGGCAAAGATGATTTTGATATGCCTGTAGATGATTTAAGGCGTTTTTTCGTCTTTCTTGTAACATTTCCAGCTCATGTAGGCGAGTATGTCTGTACTCTTCATCATCAATCATTCCTTTCAAAGAGACTCGGAGAGAAGAAATTTCAACCTCGATGGGTAATATGGCCTCAGATCCATAGACCAGGGAAAATGGAGTGGCTCCAATGGGGGTACGGATGCTAGTATGATAAGCCCATAAAGCAAAATTAAGTTGCAGGTGCCAATCTCAGCCAACGTCATTGACAGTCTTCTTTAGAATGTGAAGGATTATTTTGTTGGACGCCTCAGCTTGGCCATTACCTTGTGGGTAATATGGGGTGGAAAAATGGTGTTGGATGTGGAATCGCTCACAGAGCTCACGAACGTCCTAATTTTTGAATGGACTGTCGTTGTCTATGATGATGGATTGTGGGACACCATACCGGAAAATGATGTAATTTAGGATAAACTTGGATATTTGTTTACCGGTAATGTAGGTGAGAGGGACGACTTCAATCCACTTAGTAAAATACTCAGTGGCAGTTATTATGAATTTATGGCCATTGGAAGAGGATGGATGGATTTTATCCACGAGGTCGAGTCCCCATTGTGAAAAAGGCCATGGAGAAGTGATAGGTCTCAATTCCTATGTAGGTGCATGAATCAGATCACTATGCACCTGGCATTTTCGACATGTTCTGACAAACTGAAGAGCATCTTTTTCCAATGTTGACCAGTAGTACCCAAGTCTGGTGACTTTCCTAGCTAAGGTTGGACCACTCAAATGAGATCCACATATACCCTCATATACTTCTCGTAAGGTTGTTTGGGCTTCATCAGTGTCGAGACAACAAAGAAGGGTGTTGTCAAAGCCATGGTGGTATAAGGTGTCACTAACGATGGTATGTCTAGCCACTTTTCAGATGAAGGACTTTCTTTGGTTGTTGGGTAGGTTGGATGGAAGGTTTTGGGATTTAAGATAGTCATTTATATCTTGATACCAAGGCGAAATGGGACCAACAATCTCGCACACCATTTCTGACTCTGGAATGTCGTATGCAGGCATCAACAGCTATTCAACTAAGAATTCAAATTGTGACACATTCTTAGGGATGTCTAGGAGAGATCCAATGGTAGCCATTGCACCGGCCACCTTATTCTGTGTTCTCGAGATTTTCTCAAATGCAATCATCTTGAAATACATTAGGAAACTATCCACCATTCTTTTGTAGGGAAGTAACTTCTCATCTTTAGTGTCGTAGTCATCATCCACTTGATTGATGACCAATTGAGATTCCCCGAACACAAGCAATGTCTGAATTTTCTATTTTATTGCTATCTTGAGACTTGTGACCAATGCCTTGTATTCTACTATATTATTTGTACAAGGACAAGTGATTCAAAATGATTTAGGAGTTGAATCCCCTTTTGGTGTGATAAATAATATGCTAGCTCCTGAACCGTGACTGGTGTGGGATCCATCAAAGTATAGTTTCCACGGTAATGTTGGTTCTACATGAAAGATAGAATCATCAAGAAAATCAATAACCAATGGATGAGTGGATTGGATTGGTGCATCTGCCAGTTGATCTGCTATTACTTGACCTTTAATAGCCTTGCGCTCCACATACTATATGTCATACTCGCTCAAGATCATGACCCATTTCGCTAAACGGCCTGTTAATGCTGCTCGACTTAGGATATATTTTAATGGGTCAATATTTGCTACTAAATGTGTTTGATGGCTGACCATATAGTGTCTTAGTTTTTGCACCGCAAAGACAACTATTAGGCATGCGTCTTCAATGTTTGTGTAATTGAGCTCATATCCAATTAATGTATGACTGATATAATATATGTCTCTTTCTTTGTCTTCATGGTTATTTTGCTCCAGTAATGCCCCCAGTGCATTTCTCATTGCAGAGACATATAGGATCAATGGTTTTCCCTCAATAGGTGGCATTAACACTAGTGGTGTTAATAGGTATTCTTTAATTTGGTCAAGAATAACAATACAACAAGATGGAGAAGGGCAATTGAGATAAATCGAGGAAGTATTTGCATATTCAGTGAGATCATTCTAGTTTTTATTAGTTTAGATTAATCATGCTTACTTATTGTTCTTTGTTGTTTTATTTAGATTAGACTTGATGTTTAATCTTGTGCAGCTTTAACATCCACAATTTCAAAAAATCTGAGTTACATTTGGTGAACCCGACTAGAGGTGTAAATAGACTCCCCGAAATATGCTTTATCATCCACGTCTATGGTAAAACTTGCCCTATGATCCCTTCTAGGTATACCTTCTCTAAGTCCCATGAACTTAGCAATTGCTTCATCATTCTCAAATGTATCTATGATAGGTGTACCTTGTTGATCCCAGTCGATGAGTTCAGGATATACAAGGGGCATTTTATCATCAGAGTTTATAAGAGTAACTGCTGACAAGGTGAATATAGACTGGTTGACATGGTCGCAGAAGTTTTGGACTAACTCCTTCTTGTTTTTCTTCCTAGGGATAGGTATATTCTGTTGTGGGACAATGGTGAGGGAAGATTCATCAGAAGATGGCTTGTCAAGTGCCCAAGATGCACGATCAAGGGTTTCCCAATAATCATTCTTTGTGGTGAGTTCACATCGGGTTCACCAAATGTAACTTAGATTTTTCAGAATTGTGGATGCTAAAGCTACACAAGATTAAACATCAATTCTAATCTAAATAAAACAACAAAGAATGATAAGTAAGCATGATTAATCTAAACTACTAAAAACTAGAATGATCTCACCGAATATGCAAATACTTCCTCGATTTATCTCAATTGCCCTTCTCCATCTTGCTATATTGTTATTCTTGCCCTCAGATATTTGTGTGTTTGAATGCAAGCATAACTTTGTCGAGTGTCTCAGCAAAATATCAAAGATTGTTTCTCTTCTCAAAAGTGTATGATTTCGGGGAGGGGAATAATGATAATGATAGGCCATTTTATAGATTTTGTGTTTTCAAATGATCGGCTCAAATTGAAAGAGAGATCTATGGATGAGATTGATGAATGTCATACGATGAGTTATGTGATAGATAGAACATGAGTTAGAACGTGAGTTGAACAGGAGGATAAAGACTAATTTTAGAACATGAGTTATAACATGAGTTCCAATCTTCATCTTCAAAAATAAAAGAAATAGACTTTTTATGCAAAAGACAAAGTTAGAAGTTGAAGAATAATGCATTCGAATGCAAACTTGAGTTATTTAATTAAATAAAGATATTTAATTAATAAACACATACATACATATGAGTTAGAACTAGTTAATCGACTAGTTGTGATGGAGAGTTTTCCCGCAGAGATAAACTGGTGTTCAATTCAGAGACAACTGGAGAACTAAACATAGATCTTGAGTCAGAAGGTGAGTGAATGACTTAGATAACTGAATGATAGAGGAATGTGACATAAATAATTAAATGTTAATTTAATTCAACATTCGAGCATAGAAGATTTAATTAAATAAATAAAATAATTTATTTAATTTGACTTTCGAAAAGGGTGGAATTGAATAATTAAATAATAAATATTTAATTACAGTTGAAAAGGGTGTTAAATGAATAATTAAATAAAGATATTTAATTATAGTTGACATATGATAAAAGGGGTAGTTAAATAATAAATTATTTAATTGAAAGATGATTTAATAAGTTAGCGACATAATTAAATAAATATGATTTATTTAATTAATCAAGTTGAATAAAGATTAATGATGAATTAATGAATTAATTAAAAAGAGATATTTAATTAATAGAGGAAATATGTTTTAGAAAAGGTAATTAAATAATTGACATTACTTAATGATGACCATGGACTATAGAAAATTATGTTGAAAGTGGTGTTCGCAGGCCTAGACCAATTTTTTGTATCTACAATTTTACCACTACCTCCTTGCCATTCTCCCTTTCACTGGGGCATACCCTAACTTGTTTCATACAGGGGCACGACCGGGGCATATTTTCTTTGACACAACGTCGTACCAACATTGTATCAAAGAGGGGAAAATTGTAGACACCGAAAATTGGTCTAGGCCTACGAGTACACATTCGACATAATTTTCTATAGTCCATGGTCATGATTAAATAATGTCAATTATTTAATTAAACTTTCTAACACATATTTCCTCTATTAATTAAATATCTCTTTTTAATTAATTTATTAATTCATCATTAATCTTTATTCAACTTGATTAATTAAATAAATCATATTTATTTAATTATGTCGCTAACTTATTAAATCATCTTTCAATTAAATAATTTATTATTTAATTACCCCTTTTATCATATGTCAACTATAATTAAATATCTTTATTTAATTATTCATTTAACACCCTTTTCAACTGTAATTAAATATTTATTATTTAATTATTCAATTCCACCCTTTTCGAAAGTCAAATTAAATAAATTATTTTATTTATTTAATTAAATCTTCTATGCTCGAATGTTGAATTAAATTAACATTTAATTATTTATGTCACATTCCTCTATCATTCAGTTATCTAAGTCATTCACTCACCTTCTGACTTGAGATCTATTTTTAGTTCTCCAGTTGTCTCTGAATTCAACACCAGTTTATCTCTGTGGGAAAACTCTCCATCACAACTAGTCGATTAACTAGTTCTAACTCATATGCATGTATGCGTTTATTAATTAAATATCTTTATTTAATTAATTAACTCAAGTTTGCATTCGAATGCATTATTCTTCAACTTCTAACTTTGTCTTTTGCATAAAAAGTCTATTTCTTTTATTTTTGAAGATGAAGAATGGAACTCATGTTCTAACTCATGTTCTAAAATTAGTCTTTATCCTCCAGTTGAACTAACGTTCTAACTCATGTTCTAGCTGTCACATAACTCATCGCATGGCATTCATCAATCTCATCCATCGATCTCTCTATCAATTTGAGCCGATCGTTTGAAAACACAAAATCTATAAAATGGCCTATCATTATCATTATTCCTCCTCTCAAAATCATACACTTTTGAGAAAAGAAACAATCTTCGATATTTTGCTGAGACACTCGACGAAGTTATGCTTGCATTCAAACACACAAATATCTGAGGGCAAGAATAACAATACAGCAAGATGGAGAAGGGCAATTGAGATAAATCAAGGAAGTATTTGCATATTCGGTGAGATCATTCTAGTTTTTATTAGTTTAGATTAATCATGCTTACTTATCATTCTTTGTTATTTTATTTAGATTAGAATTGATGTTTAATCTTGTGCAGCTTTAGCATCCACAATTCCGAAAAATCTGAGTTACATTTGGTGAACCGGACATATTCGACCATAACTTTTACAAGGCTACATATTTTTTCATGAAAATTTGTTTACAAGTATATGACATTCTCAAGAGCTTTTACGAAAAAAAAAAAATCAGATTTTTTGGTGATGTTTTGAATTTTTTATAATTTTTTTGTTATTTTTCATAAAATATCAATTTTGAGAGAAATTTGTCAAATTTTTTGGATATGTTTACATTTTTGTAAAGAGATTTAAATTTGAATAGGGGTCTATTCTTTAGGTTCTAAATTTGGATAAATTTTTTTTATTCAAACAATAGATCTTTGAAAATTATGGTTTCACAGATATTTGCTTGAATCACACAAATGATTGCAGGTCTATTCACAAAATTTTTTATGCAGATTTGAAATTATGTCAGGCACTTTCAATGAAAAAATCTGATTTTTTGGATCTATTTTAAGTTTTTAATAATTTTTTTATGATTTTTTCATTAAAAATTAATTTCAGGTGTAAAACAGACAATCTTTCAGATTTATTTACATTTTTGGAAAGCTCTTGAAATTTAAGTATGGATATGTTCTTTGTAGTTTTAGTTTTACTATCAAAAATATTTTCAAAAATCAGATTTGTCTTGACTAGCTATTAGGGTTTTGGCTTTGTTCGGTTTGTGCATGTGCAGAAAAAAACAAAAAAACACTTCAAAGCACACATTGGATCAAGTGGAAAAAAACAACTTGGAGCTAAATAAAGTCTAAAGGAATAACATAGTGTTTGCAGGACGAAGCTTTGAAGACAATTAAAACCCAAGACAATTTTTCTGCAGGACGAAAGCTGAAGACTATGAACTACTGATAAATTGCATGCAAAACCTAATGCCTTTGTGTTAATTTATTTAAATAAGCTTTTGTTTGGTAGATAGATAATCATCGTGTGGGATTAAAATGAATTTTCTATTTGATAGATAGAAAATTGTCATTTGGAATAAAAAGAACCACTGTCTTCTTTGTTTGGTGCTTTGCACATATTTGTAAACCCTTACGATTCAGTACACCGAAGTATCCTCTCCCCTTGCGTAGTCATGCGATCTTGGGTGTAAGAGAAATGGTTGCTGACTCTAGAACTTGGGCCTATCTTGGTGGGAAAAGTACTCACCCCAAGACGACTCAGACCGGTAGCACACTAAAGCCAAGCGACTTCCAGCCGGTATATAAAAGTGGATTCTTGGGGAAAACCCAAGAATCACGCACACTATTCCGACGAGATGGACATCAATGGAATCTTGCCGATGTTGGATAGTGTCCCATGAATGGAATGCCCTTATTAAACACCTTGTTGTAGAGTTACCAAAATCCTACCTACTTGTTGGTGCAACAGGGTTAGCCCTGCGAAGCCGTCTTACATTCTTACGGTTTATGTGTGGAAATGAAATGTATGCCATGGGAGTTTCATGGGTACAATAGCTTGGCTGCCTCGTATAAGTGAGTGTCGTGGAGGGGAGCCAGTGGGGTCAAGCTACTAGTCATTTGCCATAAATATGCATAGCTAGAGAAATCCAAGTAAGAACTCAACAAGTATTGTCCTAAAAGCCTAGGTTGTACATGTTTTCGAGTCTTAACAGTCCTTACATCTCAAAAACAAAAGATACATTGATTGTTGTGTTTGCTCTTTGCTGTATTCGTCAAAATCTTGATCAAACAAAAAATTCAGTCAAACAACTTTTGGGAAAATTTCAATTTTCAAAAATCAAAGTCGTATATGTCAATTTAATCGCTGCATGTGTCATAGAGAGTCACATCTGTTAGGGGAAACTCCGCATCTGTCTGTGAAAAAAAAAAATCACTTTTCAGTCTACATAAAATGAGTCACAACTGTTACATTATGAGTCGCATGTATACATGCAAACCGCATTGATAGTTCAAAAACTGCATGTGTCATGTTAAGTCACATCTGTCAGTTGAAAAATCGCATCTATTAGAAAACCCGCATCTGTCAGAGGAAAAATCGCAACTGTTAGGTGAATCGCATTTGCCTGTCAACAGAAAAATTTCAAAAAAACCCGTGAGCTGAGTCTAAAATATCTTTGTCACTATTTGCTTTATATTTTTAGGAACAACCTTGGATTAAAAACTGGTTAAATTTGCTCAAAAACCTTGCATCATTAGGCATCATATATGTCTTAGTTTACCATCATTAGGAGTTATATACGTCTTAGCTACCATCATTAGGTGTCATATATGTCTTGGTCATAGTAAACATTTTGGTCATAATCACCCTAATTTGCATGCATATAGGTACTCGCTAGGAAATTGCATATCACAGTTAGATAACTTTCCTTGTCTTTGGAAAATTCACATTGTCATACTATCCTGGTCGTACATTTAGGTCCTATCATCAGGAACAAACTTTTGCATGCATTTATTCCATTAGGTGGTAGGTTATACCCGTCCTAGACTCATTTGTCATCATTAGTCCACTTAGAATTTTTGCATATTGTCTGTCTAGTCATACGTCATTTTAGATCTTTCGCAATATCCTTATTGTCAAAAATACAAAAAATCCAAAAACATTGACATAGGTCATATCGGTTTTTAGGCATAGTCTGCATTACCCATTTTGAACAAAATTTTTCATGGTCGAAACAAGGTCCGAAAAGAAACACAAAGCAATGACAGACCCCAACGAATTCATCAATCCGTTCGGAAAACAACCATCAGGAAGCAAATGTCCACACAAGCCTTTACTTGAAAAATATGTCACTAGGGACACACATGGGTAGATTTACATAGAAGACGTAGATGCAACAGTTCAAGATCCTGAGTTTGCAGCCTTCATGGATGAGTGTTTGCTAAACGATCCACAATGCTACTTAGCAAAATTGCTAGTAGAAGGTGCCACTCTACCTCCAAGATTTGATGTCCATTCTTTGACAACTATGTCAAATCAACCAACGCAAACTGTAACATCTACTATTTCTATTCCTTAAATAACCACAGCAATACCAACAGGTATACCAACACAAACATCATCAATTGTAAACCCAACTCCTTTTAACATAACACAAGGTTTACAATTCACCGCGGGAGCAACTTCCTCCAACCCCTTTGGCACCAACATGACTGGTAAGAGAACCAAGGTTGGCGAAAATATTCCTATTCCAAACTAGACAATTCAGACAGGAAGCATTCCTATATCGAATCAAACAATTCAGACAGGGAATATCCCTTTCCTGAATCATAATATTTTGACAGGATATATCCCCTCGCCCAATCATAACCCATCATAAAACATGGCATATCAGAACACCTACATTGATCCAAATAACATGAACACCATGTCCTTGACACAAGTCGACATCCTTCAAAACCAAATGCAGACTCTACAACAAAAGATGGACGACATGTCTATGTTAGGAAAACGAGCTATATAAGCACAAGACCTATGTCCATGCCCATTTGACAAAGCACTCTATATGACACCTTTCCCCCATGGATACATTTTACCAAATTTGCCTAAGTATAATGGGAGAAAGAATCCTATAGAACATATTAGAGAATTTTCAATGCATGGATATATCGTATGACCCCACTTACTTGATGCACCTATTTCCATGAACCCTTATAGGGATAGCATTGGAATGGTTTTCCAGATTGCCATACGGTATATGATCCTGGGTGGAATTGGTTGAAAATTTTGTTGAACATTTTGCCTTTAACATAGACAACGAAGTAACCATAGCAACCTTGTGCCACATGACACAAGAAGATGGTGAGACATTTATCACTTTCTTCCAGAGATGGAGGAGTCTAGCTAGCCGCTGTCCCGTCGAAATACCTGAAAAACAAAAGGTCACTATCTTCCTCGAAAATATCAACCCCAAACTGAGAGGTGACTTACGGGTACACTGTTGCACTTCATTCATTGACTTGGTACAGAAGGGGATCATCCTTGAAAAAGGCCTTATTGACAAAGGCGAAATCAAAGTACCAGGCAAGAGCCCAATTATCCAACAACAGAATGTGTCGAATGATAGAAACAAATTCTGGTCTAGGAATAAGAATGTCACAAATGACGGCATAGTTGATGCTAAGCACATACATACTGGACCGGTTATCACACTTAGAGGATACAATCAACAAGCAGAAATGACGAATAGTCCTGATCAAATGGCTAAATATGTCTAGAACTCACAACAAAAACCACAACAAAGGAGATTTTCGACACGAGAATTTGCACCTTTAGGGCAACCAATTGAGGTAGTCTTCAAAGAATTGGTCAAACATAATCTTATCAAAATATTGGAACCAAGAGAGTATGATCCTAGACTATTCAAACCTTCATGGTGGGTCGATGACGCTTTCTATGACTATCATTGAACGAAAGGGCACAACCTCCAACAATGTCGCCAATTAAAGAACATCATACAAGACTTTGTTGAAAACTGAACTATAGAGGTTGGTGGGCAGAAAAACACTAAGAATAGTGATCATAAGGTCTTCACGGACCCCTTACATGACCACACAAAAGGAAAAGCCTCTAGTTCGGTACCCCAGAATAATCTATCGGCCAACTATAACAATACCAAGTATGACTATGGTAAAGGAAAGATCATAAACCACCTTCGAGCCACAAATGAGAATGTCAACACTTTCTCCATCAAGAAGCATCCAGAATGTAATATAACCACATGCAGAACTAAGATTACTATTCCTAGTCCTTCTTCTGAGCCATCTACGCAAAGTTCCAAGTTCAAATACAACCTTCTTGATCAATTGAGTAAAACCCCTGCGCAAATATCTATCTTGGAATTATTGACCTTATCACCTCAGCATCGGTCCATTCTTGAAAAATCTCTATAGAATACGACTGTTCCTACAGATTTAGATGTCAATCATTTTGAAGAGATGGTGGGATATTTGACCAACTCACATCATCCTACATTTTCACAACAAGACTAGTCAACTGAAAAGTCAGATCATAATGACCCCTAACATCTTGAAGTCTTAGTCCATCAAAACAAAGTTCGACGAGTCTTGGTAGATGGAGGAGCAGGTTTGAACCTGTGTACCCTTAAACTAGTTAAGGCATTAGGATTCTCAAAAGATTGTGTAGATACCTCTAAGAGTATAGTCATCAAGGCTTACGATGATGAGGAAAGATTGTCCAAAGGAGTTGTCACACTCCCTATTCGAATTGGCCCAGCAATCATGAACACTAGCTTCCAAGTCTTGGATCTGACCCTTCCATACAACTTGTTGTTAGGTAGACCTTGGATACACGCAATGAAAGTAGTACCTTCAACATACCACTAGTGTCTCAAATTCCCCTATAATGGCACAAAGATCACCATTGATGGTGATCCAGATCCTTTCCAGTATTGTACAAACCTAAGGGATCTTCCACACCGACAAGTGCTTGTTAATCAACAGGCTTCATCATCCACTCTATCCTAATACGTTGACCCATCATGTCTCACTAAGTCCATTTCATTCAAACCACCATCATCCACTCCAAAACTTGAGATCCAAGACAAGGGTTGTGGTGAGTATAATATAAAGGCATCATACTGTGTTACTGAACTGATTCCACCTAAGGCATATGGCCTACCCATGGCGAATAGAAGATAGTCTATGGTCACATTTCATGTTCCCCCTACAATGACATTGACAAAATGGGGAGAGTTAAGTGAAGAGATTGTGGATCAAGCTGATTCCTAGTTGTATCAAGAAGAACATGAATACCCCTCCCCATCTATTCAAATAGCCAAGGACCAATATGGAAAAGGATTTAAGATAATGCAAAATGAAGGCTATGATGAGCATAGTGGGTTAGGACTATATCAAAATGGAAGGACATAACCAATTACTATTTATCCATGACTGAAGTATCTAGGGCTAGGGTGTGAACCACTTAGAATTGGATTTCTTGGTACCTCGTCAATGTTTCAAGAGGAAGTGAATGATTACCCAGACATCAAGACATCTCATGAACCACTTCCCCTAGTTTGTGACCTATCCCGAGTTTATGAAAAACCTCCAGTCTATGATGAATCCCCTTACTCAAGCGATGGTGAATGGGAGTCTCTCTCATCTACTAGTACCATGAACATAGACGCATTATTTAGAGAGTTGGACCTCAATGTGAAACCTGTATCAAAATAGTCTAGTCCTTGTCCTAAGAAACACTTGTCTAAAGAAGAATGGCAAAAGAACTATTATTGGGAAACCCTTGATCGTGCATCTTGGGCACCTAACAAGTCATCTTCTGATGAATCTGCCCTCACCATTATCCCACAACAGAATATACCTGTCCCTAGGAAGAAAAACAAGAAGGAGTTAGTCCAAAACTTCTGTGACCATGTCAACCAGTCTATATTCACCTTGTCAGCAGTTACTCTTATAAACTCTGATGATGACATTCCCCTTGTATATCTCGAACTCATCGACTGGGATCAACAAGGTACACCTATCATAGATACATTCAAGAACGATGAAGCAATTGCTGAGTTCATGGGACATAGAGAAGGTATACCTAGAGGGGATCATAAGGCAGGTTTTACCATAGACTTGGATGATAAAGCATATTTTGGGGAGTCTATTTACACCTCTAGTCGCAAAAATGAAAATGAAAATGAAAATAAAAATGATGAGTCCCTAGGTGAAAACAAAAAGGCGCCTTTGGACCAAGAAAAAGACAAAATAAAGGATGTATTCGAGGCCGAAAACCTCTCTAAGGCACCCAAGGATAGAGGTTTAAATATTCTCCCCGTTGCACAGGAAAAGTCACCCATTTTAGTGGAAGACGCTGTCGCAGTCAACATAGGAACAAAAGAGAATCCTCAGATAGTATATTTTGCGGCTTCTTTATCAGAGACAGAACAACATGAGTTCAAAGACTTTTTCAAAAAGAGACAAGTAAACTTCACATGGTCATATGCTGACATGCCTGGGTTGGATCCAGACCTGATATTGCATCATTTACCACTCCAGCCAGGTATCAAACTAGTCAAACAGAAACTAAGGAAGATGCATCCGCAAATTGCTCTATTGGTTAAGGTAGAACTTAAGAAACTATTGGACATGGGATTCATAAGGACAATAGACTATGCGGATTGGATATCAAATCTAGTACTAGTGACTAAGCCAATTGGGGGCATTCGAATTTGCACTGACTTTAGAGACATCAACAAGGCATGTCCTAAAGATGACTTCCCGTTGCCAAATATCGACATGATAGTCGACCTTACTACAGGGTATGAGATGCTATCCCTTATGGATGGTTTCTCTGGATATAACCAGATAAAGATAGCACCTGAAGATGAGCATAAGACAACTTTCACATGTCCATGGGGCACATATTGTTGGAATGTTATGCCGTTTGGCCTTAAGAATGCAAGAGCCACTTACCAATGAGCAATGACTACAATTTTTCATGACTTTGTACATACATTCATGGAAGATTATGTCGATGATATAATAGCAAAGTCAAAAACAAGGGAAGATCATTTGAAGGTGTTGGACAAGATATTCAAGAGGTTAGAAAACTACAATGTCAAGCTCAATCCGAAGAAGTGTGTCTTTGGAGTGAAATCAGGGAAGTTGTTAGGGTATATCATCTCTCATAGAGGCATTGAAGTAGATCCAGAAAATGTAAGAGCAATCATAGAAATGCCTCCTCCAACCAGCATTGGTCAACTCAGAACCCTACAGGGGAGATTATAGTCCATTAGGAGTTTCATAGTACAATTGGCAGATAAAATACATCCATTTCAGCATTTACTCAAAAAAGGAGTGCCATTTGTGTGGACACCTAAATGTCAAGAGACCTTCCAACAAATCAAGGACTATTTGCTTACTCCACTAGTCCTAATGCCACCTACAAAGGGGAAACCATTGATACTTTACATCTTAGCAACTCAGTCGACATTAGGGGCTCTTCTCACACAGCAAGATGATCAAGGTCACGAGAGAGCAGTTTATTATATCAGTCGAACCTTAGTGGGCTATGAATTGAATTATAGCAACATAGAACGTGCTTGTCTTGCGGTAGTTTTTGCTACCCAAAAACTTAGGCACTATATGCTCAATCGACAAACCATGTTGATTGCAAAAATTGATCCACTTAAATACCTCCTAAGTAAGGCAGCTTTAACAGGCCAATTGGCTAAATGGGTCATGATACTTAGCGAGTATGACATTCAATATGTCGAAAGGAAGGCAATAAAAGGATAGGTCATTGCAGATCAACTGGCAGATGCACCTATAAAGGCAGATCATCCATTAGTAGTAGATTTTCCAGATGAATTTCTCTTCAACCTTGAGGTTAAAACTGAGTGGAAACTATACTTTGATGGATCACATACAAATCACGGTTTAGGGGCTGGTATCTTCTTTTTCACACCTCAAGGTGATACCATTCCTAAATCATTTAGGATCGCATTTCCTTGTACAAATAATATATCAGAATACGAAACCTTAGTGACAAGTTTAAAAATGGCAGCTCAATGGAACATTAAGAGCCTACATGTCTTTGGCGACTCTCAACTGGTAATCCAACAGGTGAATGATGATTACGAGACTAAGGATGAGAAGGTTGCACCTTACAAGAGGATAGCTGATAGTTTCAAATAGTATTTCAATGACATAACTTTTCAACAAATACCACGTATCCAAAATAGAGCTGCAGATGCAATGGCAACTGTGGGTTCTTTGTTGGATATCCCAAGTAATGTGACTAAGTTCAAGTTCCTGGTTGAACAGCTTTTGATCCCCGCTTATGATGTCCCTAATACTGTGATAGTGTGTACCATTGTTGGTCCTACATCTCCTTGGTATAAAGACATATTCGATTACCTCACTGACCAAACCCTACCTCAAGATTTGTCCAATAACCAACATCGAACATTCATCTGAAATTCAGCCAAGTACACCATCATCGGAGAAACCCTATATAGACGTACCTTAGATAACTCCCTAATGAGATGTCTCGATGTTGAGGAAGCACAAACAACTTTGTGAGTGGTACACGAGGGTATATGCGGATCTCATTCGAGTGGTCCCACTCTAGCCCACAAGATTATGAGATTGGGTTACTATTGGCCTACGATGGAGAAAGACTCATACGTCTTTGTAAAGAAATGTAGACAATGTCAAATACATGGAGACTTGATAAGAGTGACAATGCAAGAGCTTCTTCCAATTACTTCACCATGGCCCTTCACCCAATGGGGACTCGACCTCATAGGTAAGATACACCCTCCATCATCAAATGGCCATAAATTCATCATCACCGCTACCGAATACTTCACGAAATGGATCGAAGCCATCCCCATGACATACCTAACTGGCACACAAATATCTAAGTTTATCTTAAATTATATCATTTGTCGGTATGGTGTGCCTCAATCCATAATCACAGACAATGGCTGCCCATTCAAGAACCAAGAAGTACACCATTTATGTGAAGAATTCCACATCAAACACCATTTCTCCACCCCATATTACCCATAAGGTAATGGCCAAGTTGAGGTATCTAATAAGACTATTGTTAGAATCCTTAAGAAGACTGTCAATGACGCTGGTCGTGACTGGCACCTACAGCTTAATCCTACCTTATGAGCTTATCGCACAAGCATCTATACTCCCACCGGTGCCACTCCATATTCCCTCGTATTCAGGTCCGAAGCTATCTTACCTATTGAGGTCGAAATACCTTCTCTACGGGTATCCTTGAAGGGTCATATTGATGATGAAGAATACCATGTCTCTAGGTTACAAGAGCCAGAATTTTTGGATGAATGAAGACAGAAAGCATTAGATCATTTACAAGCATATCAGAATCGTCTTTGTCGTAGTTACAATAGAAAGGTTCTCAATAGACACTTTGACATTGGTGACCTGGTAGTAATGGAGAATCCTAAGAACCAAGCTGAATGCGAGAAACCAGGAAAGTTTGAACCTAACTGGTTGGGGCCGTACATTGTCACAGAAGCCTTTGGGTCAGGAGTGTACCAACTCTATACTCCTGAAGGAGAACCGCTTTTGTCCCCTATCAATAGTCTACATCTAAAGAGGTTCTACGCTTAAGTCTCCGAGAATCCATGTCTTAATCTGAAAAAATAGAAAAAAATGGCAAAAACAAAAAAATGGTTACCTTGATGAAAACCTGGCAAACATGCGTCTTTGTAACACCAATTTTTTTTTGAGAAAATCAAAATAGTAAAGAGAAATAAATCCATCCACTAGTGAAAACTGCTTCGGTGGCACTATGGATAAGTACCATGGTGAAAACCTAGCAAACAGGTGCCATGTGTAGTCAAGCTCGCTCTTCCATTTACCATCATTCTAATCAGACTTTTTCACCATCACTCATAATAAATGGTTGTCCTATCCATCATTTGGAATGATTGACATCTAAACGTCCATTCCGTCATATGATCCATTCCATCTTCCAAATCCTATTCCCGACTGGGGGAAAATCCTTTTTCTGTGCCTTAACACTTTGTACATAATGTCATGCCATCGAAAAATGTCCTGAAAAATCCAAAAAAAAATCGGAAAAATGTCAGAAAATCCCAAAAACAGAGTCAAGTCAATCATGTCTAGTCCATCATGTCATGTCAGTCATGTCTAGTCAATCATGTCAAGTCAGTCATGTTAAGTCAGTCGTAGACATAGTCGAACTACGTTGCCTCTGCGACTGGGATGTAGGCAAGGCCATCAATCGATGTGCCCCCAAGGCATTAAGTCTATCGGTCTAGGTTTGTCATGTATCACACATTTAAATCATGACGCTTTGTATATACAAAGTCATTAGTCATGTCGAACTATGAGGTCTTTGTGTATACAACGTAGGCAAGGCTAATCAATTGATGAGCTCTCGAGACCACACTAAGTCAGTCCAATAGGGTTCATTCACAATCACTATCACACACGTTACATATCATAGTTTAAAGTAACATCTCATGCCATACGCTATCTACACACACATAGTTTATCAGTCAATGAATCAAAACAATTCATGCATCAATAAGGAAAAATGTCACAACAGTCATCAAGTCAATATCAAACACCTTGTCAAAGCGATCAACCAATGTCTTCGCAAGATATGTCTTTCTTGTCAATAGACGTCATGAAATTGTCATAGTCTCATGTGGCTTGTCACTTCAACATCATCAGACTCCAACGTCTTATATGACACGTGTCTTACTGAAACCAGGCTTTGTCATGCCTTATATAGAAAACACCAAGTTGAAACCAGACTCAACGTCTTATGCAGTATGTGTCATTCTCTCACATTATGCTATGTCAAACATACACATCAAACAATCCCACAAGAGCAAGTTTTGGCGAATACATTTATTTGGCTTTATGACTTTATATCTTATTTTGTCTTATCTTTTTATCAATTTGTGCAAGATCCTATTGCTAGCTTTCTCAAGGATGTCCCTTAAAGGATTTAGAGAAGCAACGATGTCTCAGGACTCTTTTTCTTTGGCTGCTGTCTGTCAATTGTCTTTTTAACATTGGTTTTTGATTCATGTTACTAGTTTCCTCAAGGATGTCCTATCAAGGATTTTGAGGAGCAATGACGTCTCATGACCCGTCTTTTATTTGTCTGCTGTCTGTGGTTTGTCTTGACCAAACGACTTGGGCATCTTGTCCTTAGTCTAAGTTAAGACACTCCTTGTCTACAACTGTCTATTTTTCACAGATGGATGACTTTGTACACTATGGTCTATCTCATATCATAGGGTGTACTATCCATCTATGTCATGTCCCACCCAATGATGGTAACAAGAAAGTATAGCGTATTTGGTAATATATCGAAGATTATGTCTTTTTCTCAATCAATCAAACTTAATTGTTTCTTACTAACATTCTGAAATCATCCATGCTAACATTTCTTCTTTTCTGCATCTTCACCACCATTATTTATCCATTTCGAGAGCACACTCATGTTCTTCAAACCCACCTATCCTCTCGAGGGGGCATACTCCTCGTCATTCTCCCTTTCACTGGGGCATACCCTAACTTGTTTCATATAGGGGCATGACCGGGGCATATTTTCTTTGACACAATGTCGTACCAACATTGTATCAAAGAGGGGCAAACTGTAGACACCGAAAATTGGTCTAGGCCCGCGAGTACACATTCAACATAATTTTCTATAGTCCATGGTTATGATTAAATAATGTCAATTATTTAATTAAAATTTCTAACACATATTTCCTCTATTAATTAAATATCTTTTTTTAATTAATTCATTAATTCATCATTAATCTTTATTCAACTTGATTAATTAAATAAATCATATTTATTTAATTATGTTGCTAACTTATTAAATCATCTTTCAATTAAATAATTTATTATTTAATTACCCCTTTTATCATATGTCAACTATAATTAAATATCTTTATTTAATTATTCATTTAACACCCTTTTCAACTGTAATTAAATATTTATTATTTAATTATTCAATTCCACCCTTTTCAAAAGTCAAATTAAATAAATTATTTTATTTATTTAATTAAATCTTCTATGCTCGAATGTTGAATTAAATTAACATTTAATTATTTATGTCACATTCCTCTATCATTTAGTTATATAAGTCATTCACTCACCTTCTGACTCGAGATCTATTTTTAGTTCTCCAGTTGTCTCTGAATTCAACACCAATTTATCTCTGCGGGAAAACTCTCCATCACAACTAGTCGATTAACTAGTTCTAACTCATATGCATGTATGTGTTTATTAATTAAATATCTTTATTTAATTAATTAACTCAAGTTTGCATTCGAATGCATTATTCTTCAACTTCTAACTTTGTCTTTTGCATAAAAAGTCTATTTCTTTTATTTTTGAAGATGAAGATTGGAACTCATGTTCTAACTCATGTTCTAAAATTAGTCTTTATCCTGCAGTTGAACTCACATTCTAACTCATGTTCTATGTATCACATAACTCATCGCATGACATTCATCAATCTCATCCATCAATCTCTCTTTCAATTTGAGCCGATTGTTTGAAAGCACAAAATCTATAAAATGGCCTGTCATTATCATTATTCCTCCTCCCGAAATCATACACTTTTGAGAAGAGAAACAATCTTCGATATTTTGCTGAGACACTCGATGAAGTTATGCTTGCATTCAAACACACAAATATTTGAGGGCAAGAATAACAATACAACAAGATGGAGAAGGGCAATTGAGATAAATCGAGGAAGTATTTGCATATTCGGTGAGATCATTCTAGTTTTTATTAGTTTAGATTAATCATGCTTACTTATCATTCTTTGTTGTTTTATTTAGATTAGAATTGATGTTTAATCTTGTGCAGTTTTAGCATCCACAATTCTGAAAAATATGAGTTACACAAAGTTCTTGCAATGATTCAGTTTTGGAAGATCAATGGATCATAGAAGGACTTTAAATAGGACAAAGTGAAATCTCCACACTAGACTATTGAGTGGGAAATGCTTCACAGAAGGATTGACAAAGTGACAAAGGTAATTGGGTCCAATGATAACCTACTATTGAATGCAAAGTTTGGACAATGAGTGGTAAGAGTCAACTCCTAAAATCTGCAAAAGTAAATGTCTAAGGAGATGGTGAAACTATCAATGCAATCTAATGGAAAGCCAAATGGAAACCTATTGTGAACCTAAAATGATACCTAGAATGCAATGTTTAATGATAGTTGAGCAATTTAGAGTCTGGTTTGTCTTGAATTAGTGAAGGAAGACTGGAGTAAATTGAAGACAAGTTTGTGGACTTTCTATTTTTTGACAGTGAGGAAATGTTTCAATTTCTGCAAATGCGTCACAAAAAATGCATTGTGATAGAGAAAATGCAGCTCACTTAATCAAATGTGGTTCATAAGTTGTTGATTGCGACACAGTATGGCGAATGCGGGTTTATGTCTGGCAAATGCAGCTCTGGATAAGTCAAATGCGGCTCATTAGAGCGAATGTAGCTCATCAGAGCAAATGTGGCTCGATGTTTGGTGATTGTGGTGCAACAGGTCGATTGCGTCGCAATAGATAATTTAAAAAAAAAAACCCGAACACAATTTTTATAGTTTTGACAATTTTTTGGTTCAGATTTGTGTTTTTCATTTTGTTGAAGTTTGTTTAAAAGCAATTGGAAAACACATAAATTAAAATATGAAGTGCATGTTCAAGCAGACTCACTCTTAATAGTCAAATGGGCTATCGTGACAATCACAACCCGCATCTTAAAATCACGTCGACTCACACAGCCTTGTCACCCCCTAGAGGGCGCCCATGTTTTTGTCTTTTCCAGGTGTGTACTCAAGGTGACGAAAGTGGATAATGAATCCCCTGAGCAAACAGTCCTTGGTGATTATATGGTGATTGTCTTGGGGGGAGATTCTTCCCTCCCCTTGCACTGTGACAGAAACAATGTCTGGCTACTGACACGGTTGGCTTCTACACTATGGTTCTTAGTAAGTCTTTCCGTTCAGTGTGACAATGGATATACTCCCTCGAGAGACCTCCCAACCTTTAGAAAAAAGGCTTTGGGGATGGTTATCCTGTCTACTACTGTCAAGTTGGATTTTCATCAACAACTTGCTTTTGATTATAGTGGGTTGGAAACCTTGGCTTTAGGTGTTCCCACTTAGGTCGTTCATCTTGGGTGAGTACTTTTTCCCACAAGAGCAGGCCTTCTAAGGGTTGTAAGAAAAAATTAAATGCATAAGTATGAAAAAGGGATAGGTCTATTTTTTATCACCTAGTAAAGGGGAGAGCATATGCCTATTATCCAAAACACACAAAGCAAGATTGTTCAGTTTTAAACCCAAAATAAAAAATTTCTAATCTAAGTGAAGATGTTGCTTCACAAAAACATGGTGTTCATTGTTAACCAAAATAAAAATATGGTGGCTACCCTAGATTAATAAAATCCAATTAGATTGCCTATCCTAGGATTGGTAAATTGAAATTTATGTGTCTATCCTAGGGTTGGTTCTTTTTAAATACCGAAAGGAAAAGACATAATGAGACTCTGGCCACGGATGTGTCGGATCTAGATTACAATAATGACCAGAAAAGAAACAATGAATTTTTACCAGTTACCTGCGGCTCGGCTTCTGGCAGATGCGTCGCAGCCTGTCAAATACATCGCTTGAAGGGTCGTATGCATTGCAACAAAGCGATTGTGTCGCTCGTGATCGCAAATGCGATGCGATAGAGCGATTGTGTCATTTTAGCCTACAAATGCATCATTCCATACTTTGAACTTGCAAAAAAAATCCGAAGCCGTACGACACCTACAAAAGTTTGTTAGAATGTCGGGTTCACCAATGTAATAATCTAAAATATCTTCCTGCAAGATCAAATCAATGATTAGTTGTACCTGCAAGTTAATATAAATCAAACAATGGAATGCAAAGGAATATAAATAAATGTATGAAAACTAAAAAGATCTCACCCATCTAGTATTCCATGGCTGACTTCCATTGCACCTTCTCTAGCTTGGGAATGATGGATGCCCTCAGATTTGTGTGTGAGCAACTCTATAAGCCTAGGCTCAACAAAGCTTTTGAAGGATTTGAAAATATAAACTAGTGCAATCTAGAATATCACTCCTATTATGCAAATAGTTAAATAAGTAAAGCCTAGAATAATGAAAATGCCTATAATAAAAGTATTCTAAGTAAATGATCATGGATCCGAAAATGAGATCAAGATTGTCATTTTATAGAAAATGCAATCTTGAACGGACGGACAAGATGAGAGCCTTAAGGAATCCCCTAGGATCAAAGGTCAAGATTCAATAAGGCAACTCTCAATTAGGGTTAGGGCAAAATACCCATATGTGTAAATAAGATTTAATTAAATGAATTAAATCAAGACTGAATGTGACAGTAGAGATGAAATTAGTAAAAATCAGAAGACAAGAGGATGAGATTTTAGAAAATCAATAATTTTGGAAATGACTTGATTTGTAGAAGAATAATTCCATTTTGAATTAAATTAATTCAAAATAGGGATTTTGTGAGATAAGCAGTAATTGATTTTTGAAATTAATTACTAAATGAAGAATTAGTTAACCATGTGATATATTTTAAATGACTTGTTTTATTTAAAAATATAGAAGTGTCATATGCCATAATTAAATAATTAAAATAATTATTTAATTTAGAAGAATTTGTTAATTAATTAAATAAATTAATAAATTTATTTAATTAAGAGAGGATTTAGGAATTAGTGACATATTAAATAAATATATTTAAAATATATTAATTTAATAATCAGGAGGACATTAATGATAAGGATTAATTAAATAAATAAGATTTTATTTAATTAAGAGGAGACTTTTGATAGTTAGTGACCTATTAAATAGATAAATAAGATTTATTTATTTAATAATAATGAAGAATGAGAGATTATGAATTAATTAAATAATTATGAATTATTTAATTAATAGTTGAATGTGGGTTAGGAACATAATTAAAATGTCATAATTATGTTAGGATGAAAAGTGGTAAAGTAGTGCTCGTAGGCCTAGATCATTTTTAGGTGTCTACAGTTCCACCTCTTGATGCATTGGAGTTTTCTTCACATTGTGTATATTGGAAAAAGCTATCTTTTTCCTTAGTTCTTATCTTCTACATTTCCATACTGCAAAGAGATTATCTTGTAACTTAGATTTTATTTTTTAGTTTAATATAATACAACTTTTACAGGTTATCATAGTTTGTCTATTACAGAATTTTCCTTTCATCTTTCAAATATTGTTAAGTTTACCTTCTAGATTTCAGATGTCGTCCTTGTGCTTGATTTGATAAGAAATGTACTGTGTTTCAATCTTAAAACCTTTATTTTTCTGTCTCTCATAAGTTTATGTATGCAATTAAGTTTAGTTTCACATGTTATACGTTATGCATTTAATTCAGAAGTTATAATCTTTATTGTGAAAACATTGTTTTCCTTCAAAAAAGATAATTTCATTAAAGCCTTTGTATAAAATACTTATCTGATTGAATTTTTTAGATCTACTTGTGCATATAGAAGCTTTGAAAGGTCTTTGTGAATCAATTTGAAATTTTACCATATTTTAGGTGCATCACCATCGTTTCATTATGGTTTTGCATTTGATTCTGAAAATCCTTCTATCCTTTTTTCCTGCATAATCATTAGCTTAATAGAAAATCACAAGGCAACAAACTCATAACCTAGAGGGCTGTCTTCATTATAGGGTGCCCACAACCTGAGGATATTCCAATGTTTCATAGGATTGTAGAGCTTTGCATCTTTGCATCATGGGTGCAATCCTATTGATAACACTCATCACATAGGATGAAGAAACTTGTCATTATCTAATCCCTTTATCATTTAGGTTTTCTCTTATAAAGAACTATCCTTCATTGTATTATCTCACTTGAGGATTCTTGAGGTTCAACCAAGCTTTTCATTTTGTAAGTTTTTCTAATTTATGATATATTAGATTATTGTTTGTAGCTCTCTTGAATAGAAGGTGTTTTTTTTCATTGTTTGATCTTGCATCTTGTGTTTTTCAAAATTCTAACATGGTATTAGGGTGTGGATCCAATGAACCCGTTTTCCATTTTTGAGTTTTTTTATCAACTAGGGTTATAGGAGAAAATATAGAGCCTTCATTATTTTTTTGCAATTTTTGGAGGTGGGAAATTTTTTGGTGCACTTTGGCACAAAAATACCTCACCATTATTCTTAGGAGGCTAAAAAAATGAATTTTGATATAAAATTTTCTTACTTTTGGCGACATTAGTCCAAGAGGCATTTTTTTACATCAGGGTTTGTACAACCCCTATATGATCCACTATATAGAATTTCTCAAAAAATATAAAATATAAATTATTTTAGAATTATTAATAGTGCTTACAACTAGTTGCATCCTAGCCAATGATTGTTGAACACTCAACGATAATAGCTTATCCATTGGTTGCTAGCCGCTTTAGCATTGTTGAGTTGTCAGGTGGTGGGGTCTCTCGTCTGTCGCTCAACTAATGGCAGGTGGCCTCTTATCCATTTCTTAGCTAGTGGAAGTGACCCCCATTATTTTTTTATTACAACCCTCCAAGGATGTATGGGTGACTAGCACCTAGCCCCTAGGGGACTAATTTTTTTCTTTTTTTTTTGCATTTTAGCAAAATTTAGAAAATTGTGATAACTTTTCACTCAAGTATCAAAATTGGGAAAACAAGATATTATTAGAAAGATGTCTGTGGGCACTATCTAATGGTGCTATTATTTTTCTTAGATATTTATATTGATAAATTTGATCACTTGTTAAAGTCATGTGTTTTTTTTTTGCAAGTATGTTGCTGGTGTTTTCATTGATGCCAACAGTTGGTCATTGATGTCAAGAGTGTGGAGATTGTTGGTGTTTTCAATTATGGATGTGTTTCTATTTGATAAGAAGGTGTTGTGGTGTTTTCATCAGTGTTTTGATTGATATATTGTATGGTTTTGATGAATAAGTGTTGCACTTCCAGTGAGCTCACTTGGTTTTCAAGTGGTTTTGAAAAATTGAATAAAAGAGTGTCTAGTGTGACAAAGGTATGTTCAGTGTTGTTCTCCATATTTTTTCATGGTTGAAGATATTCTTATGTATTTTGGATATGATGATCAAAGGTTCTATAGCCAGAGTTTCAGGTTCTAGATTGTGTGGCAGTAAAAGTTGTGTTTGATAGTGTGTTTGTCTGTATTGAAGGTTGTCTAGAAGAAATGAGATTGGGTGATCCCACAATAGTAGTTTATAATTTTTGGCCAAACTAGACATTGAACTAAATTTTTGTAACTAAATATTAGCTTTCGGGCACCTATAGTGACTAAACCATGAGGAATTTGAAGATGATGCAAACTAGTGATTTGTGACTTTTTTTTTGTAGATTATAAATATTTTTTTCAATTTTTTTGGAATCATATTACACTTCTTTTTCTATCTCCTTTGAAAAATAGTTTTTAACACTAAACACCATTTTTAAAGAGTCACATTATTGGATAACACAAATTTTTTTATATGAAGGATAAAATTCTATTTTTTTTTAATTTAGATTTGTAACTATGATATCTAGTGCACAGGATTGGTTTCATAGCATTTCATTAAATATATATTTTTTAATTAAGTTTCAAATTCAAACCTATTATAATTTAGACATGATTTATTGGCTAAAACATAATTTTTTTTGTATGTATTGGAATTCAATTTTTTTTGTTGCATTAAGGACATCAATATCTAGTGCATTGATTTTTTTTATTTTTTTTTGATAATCTGCTATTTTTCTACATGTGCAAAATAAAGAGCTTGATTTTTGATGAAAAACCTACATTCACAAGAAATATAAAATAAATATAATAATAAAATTAAATATATTTAACATTATATTTTTTGGGAAGCTTACAATAAGGAATACATACTTATGAAAAATAAATTTTAAATGAATTCGTTTGATCCCCCAAAAGGTAAATCAAAAGTGGTTTGTTATCAACATTTTTATAGGTGTAAATGAGACTTTGTTATTAGTATGGTTTAAAAATAGTGGGGTTCTATCCAAGGGAGTTTGAGATAAGGTGGTTCGATCAAACCATCTTCAATTGGAATAATTTAAATGGAACTTTTCAAGGCTTAAACCATTATATTTTTGAAAAATATGTGATTTTAGCAAAAATCAGAATGTGCCAAAAAGTGTAAACCACTATTATGGGATCACCCGATTGCTTTGCATTTCTATGAGTTGAGGTTTCTTGTCTTGTATATTTTTGGAACATGCTTATATTATCTGTATCTATCTTCCCTTGGAGTTTTTTGTGTTGAGTTTCTCTGCAAGTTCAGTTTGTATATTGGAGTTTAGTGGTAGTGCATCCTGATGCATAAGATAAAAGTATTCTTCAATTTCAGGTGGTTGCAGTAGTGGTGTTGGATATTTTTATAACATGGAATAGTCTATAATTTTATGGAGTCTTGCTTTATGGTTCACATGGTGTTTTTTGACTTGGAGAAGTGTGTATGTGGTTGCTTGTAGTGTTATTTTAGGTTTGGTTGACTTGGCGTGCCAACACTATTTGTGTAGGTACATCGTGGATTGTGAATGTGTTGAGTAGCATAGTGATATAGATTTGGATCCTAGCTAACCCTTGATGTGGTCTTCCTTCACTCCTTTCCATCGTGAAATTGTTTTGTGTTGACCTATTTTTGTTTTGCATGTTTGAGGTGCATACATTTCATTAAGGTCGACCTAATTGAGGTTGTTTAGGTTGTGGGTGGTATAAATGAAAGGTGAGTTGTTGGAAATGAGTGTGGAAAGTGCAATGTACGTGAATGTGATCAAGTGTGGTGATCTAGGTGCGACCTTTAATTCCTATGACTCTGGATGCAATGAGAATGTAGTGCCCTCCGCGATTCACCTCTTTTGGAAGTTTGTTAAATGTGGTTTTTAGATGTTGGAAATTAATTGGTTTTAATGTTGTCATTTAGTGTTGGATTAAATAAATTAATAAATAGATGGAGTTGTAATAGTTATCCTTATATATTTTTTTTATCAATGTATTAATTTAAATTATGAGATAAAAATAGTTTGACGGTTAGCTTTTACTAATTAACTTAATTAAATTAATTAATGTAAATTAAGTATTTTACGCTAAAGAGATATAAGAATTAATATTATTATTATAGTTTAAATTAATTAAAAGTGGAATATAATATGATTTTGAATTTAAAAAAATGAGATAGAAATTTCAAAAGAGAAAGAAAAACAGCTAATAGGTGGAAGGTTTTGGCATGCAAGTGCATGCACAGTTTCAAACTGTTGATTGAAAAGGGAATTTTGATGTGTATTGGTGATTTTTATCGGATTTTTGGGGTTTGGGAATCATGAGTTTCGTTCTGGCTTTAGTTTCAGGATTCTCTTGATTTTTCAACTTTGCGGGAGGGGCGAGGGGGGAAGAGGGCGTGAGGAATCTGGAAGAAAAGGGTAGGGAGGGCGAAAGAAATTGCATTCGAGGACTGATGGGGGAAAGGGAGGAATTGGTCGGTGAAGAAACGCCATGTTTGGTAATGGGTATCGTTCCTCCTCTTGTAAATATGTTAGGAGATGGCAAGAGTAGGAGATTAACTCAGAGTTTATGCGAGACTCCTTACCTTAGCTCAATCATTTACTTAATAAGCATGGGTGAAGGTATGTATATGATTATACTTTGAAAGTCTTGATTGAATCGTATTTTCTCCTATAATGCTTAAAATTTGCAAAGAAAAGTTTAAATCTCAAGTTTATGCAAGAATGCTTAGGAAGATTGTATTTGAATTGAAAAGTAGACTTAAAGAAATTTCAGATTCCTATGATTGGTATGTATTACGCGTATCATACTAAATGAATTTATGATCCAAAGCCCATTTATAGTTATTGGAAACATTTTGAGATCCTCTGCTCATGCGTTATCCACTAGCTTGACATTTTATGAGATCCACGATTCATTCAGGTAATCGATCAAATAGACCTCACACCTTGAGTATACTAATGAATTTTGCATGCATATCTACTAGTGCAGACATATCTTCAACCTCTAAGAAACTCTTCTATCTTTTTCGCTTGATGGATGATACATGGTTTTCCCTCCAATTCATGCCGCCTCCCCACCATGTACCGGGATTTAATCCACTGCCTTAGCATTTGATAGATTAGATTGGGTATTCGTTGGGTAAACATTGGGATTCGATAGATATGAATATGTATATTATGGTTTCTGATCTTAGCTCATCATTGATATTCGATTTGGCACCTTCTTCCTGCATACTTGTTGTTGAAGCAACGCTTGGATTGCTTGCCGATTCTATAGGTATTTCCTTTTGTGATTCAAACCTTGCGTCTCCCTTTGTCGCCGTTGAAGTCAGGTTGCTTACCTTGGTGTCGATTTTATAGTGATGGTCATAGTTAGGGCTAGGTAGTTGTCTAATAGTAGGCTTTGATTTCATGTAGCTATCCCCATGTACGGTGTCTACATTAAATGCCCTTTGTGATAGGATTTTGATCTGATTTCCATATGCTTAATTTTTGATGAATTTGGTAGGCTGCCTTCGCCATGCATGAGGACTTGGTTCGCTTTTCCTGAATTCTCTAGACGATTGACTGTGTATCATTTTCTGTGATTTCATTCTGCATATACATTTGACGCATTATGCATGACACCCAATTCTCTTCACTGTAATTTGATTAAAATTGTATTGGCCTGGGTAAAAAGTGTTAGCTGATGCATGCAATTCTTTAGTAAAGACTTGAATCATAGGCTTAACCTTTTGTAATTGATACTCTGTAGGCATGTATAGGCTTTGTGACATACATTTAGAATTTTCCCTCTTGAAATAGAATTTGATAGCATTTGAAATTAGATTTAAAAGTTTTATGTAGGTTTCAAATTTCAAATATATATATGTATGTATGCCTATAAGTTTAGGTAAAGATACAATTCCTCTTAGGCAAATTAAAAGATTATACTAGTCAAGATGAAGCTTCAGAAATTGAATATAAATAAAATGATGATTTATTTATTGTTATAATTTGGGTCGATCCATGATATTTAGAGTTCAATTAGACACTAGTAGAGGGGAACTTCAAAAGAGTAGATTCCATTTAATAAAATTATTTCAATTGGAGAGTATTCAAAATAAATTACGTCCTTAGTCTATAAATCTTAGAATACTTTACATAATCAAGCTATGTAAAAATGTGTATTTATAATTCTTGTAGGTATGCATTAACTCAGTATTATTGGTTTTAATGTAATTAAATTGATTTACTTCAACTCATTTCCTTGCAAATTTTTGATCTAGTTCTTATATAGATAAATGATCTCTTGGCTGAAATATGGAGTAAATGGGAATTAAAGGATTAAGAGAGATGAGGGTATTGGTTCTTTTATATCTTCTTTGGATGAAATATTAAGTTACCATGTCATTAGCCTTGAGAACAATAGTGATTGTGGAACAATGTATTTTATGTTCGATTATTGGAAATTGGAAGTAGTTATAGTAAAATGTTTAATGGGTGTTATATTGGATATATATGCATATATGTGTAAAATTCCATGTGTTATATGTTGTATATTTTAGAGAATAGGAATAACTGTTATAGTACTTAATAGTTGGTTAGTGAAATTGATTCATGAATTGAATAATTGGAAGATGCTTACTTTGTTGCAATTTTAATATTAGGGTTCTTATTTCTTAGTAGAGATGATTATAGTAAATAATGAAATTAGAAACATTAAATTATTAGAAGAATTGAATTATTTCTCATTTCTTACCTGAAATAGGGGGAAAGTAGAGTGTCTTAAAATGGAAAGCTTTTATTAAATAAACAAAGTATAATACCTTTTGGTTGGTTGATTATGTTCTTCATCGTTTAATGGATTTATCCTTATGAATTACTTAAGTAAATAGGTATTTGATACTTTTATATTTATTTCTATGTCTTTGAATTTGTTATGTGAAATGACCAATCATGATAGGGTCATTATAGCGTTATTTTATAGTTGAAATTAATATGTTGGAGTTTTGAAGTGATTGTTTCATTGATGATAGAGTCACCTTGGAATATCATTACATAATTGTTAAAGTGAGTAATCTATTTTATGTCGGTTTCATTTGTGACTTTTAGGTTGAGTTCTTGGTTGAAGTATTATTGCTTGTTGTTGGGGATAAGGATTCGGTTCTGGCGTCAAGATAGGCATCTAAGACAACAATGCCTTAGTGATTTCAATTCAAAATCATAACAAAGACACAACCAACTGAACCATAAAGCGGAAGTAGGCACAGTTGTATCCCCTATTGATCCTACTGAGGAAAGTGAATGCTTGACATATAACAGATACAACATAAACAACAAACCATGAAAGACAAAGCAATAATGAACACACAAATATACGTGGGGAAAACCCTTTCGGGTGAAAAACCCCACCTCCAAAATATTAAGCTCATATGTATTATTTAGTAACTAAATGGTTACAATACAAACCAGAGCTATGCTCTTCAGGATATTACATCTTGTTCATCTAGAGAAAGAATACAGGCAACACAAAAAACCAGAATCTTCACACAGTTACAATGTCACCCAAGTGGCATACTATGTAGATTCCCTTCAACTCCTCTCACAAGACTGTCACAACCAACCTCATGGCCAGCCCAGCCTCTTGGCCTTATAGGTTCACATCATACCAGATACGAGAGTCAAGGTGTTCACTGTAGAACAGCTCGAACATTCTCAGCCTCTCTCTGATATCGCTCTCTCCTTTGTCTCGAACTACACACCAGATTATATATAATCTTGCACTATGTGCATACCTGTTCAACCCATGCCTTCCTGCAATGGTCATCTAGGATAATAACTATCCTACCTGCAAGCATCGAGCCGCACAACATTAAAACCACTCATAGACATGTTCGTCAACCTCCATTCAATAATGTAGCTCAATCGTACTTAGGAAATAACCCTACAACCAATCAGATCAAAAATATCTTCCACGTGTCACCATTCCATTCACCTATCACTTTTGATAGTTGGTCCAACTTGGTCAAGGTCGGTCCAGCTCGATCAATCGAGCTCCAAGCACATACTGCGTTACCGCAGCCCTAGTCGAACCACCTCGCCGTATGGCAGTAAGCCATCCGGGCTCGCACCCTGAATCCATCGCGCTATCGCACCGAGCTCAAGCACCTATCATGGTATGGTGGTGAGCTTCCTTGAGCTCACCTCACCATCTACCGCAGCCTAGATCGACTCACCTCATGGTATGGTGGTAAGCCAACTGAGCTCACTAGTCAAACCCCTAAGTTAACATCGAGCTCTACCCTTCTTTGTCCTTTGGCCAACTTGACACTGCCATCCTGCCACGTGTTGCCCTGCCATTCACTAGCCATTCTAACACTGAGTCCAACTCGGTCATACCTGACCCGAGCTCATCCAAGCTCCTACCGCGCTACCGTAACCCTGTCGGACCCACCTCGCGGTATGGTGGTAAACACCTTGGTAGACCGCTAGCGGTCTTACTGTGGTTAGTCAGAACACTGGCCGCGGTATGGCAGTAACTGCCAGCTAGGCTGCTGGCGATCTTACCACGGCCACCGCAATCAGCCATTCCACTACCCGCGGCCTGGTTGGCTCTTACTGCGGCCACCGCAGTCAGCCAGAATGCTAGCCGTAGTAACCGCTAGGCCAAACACTGACGACATTACCGTGGCCACCATGGTGAAGGACACCATAGACCGCAATAAGGTGGTAACCGTCAAGACCATTGTAGGCGGTGAGTCGACCCACTGCCTGCGGTATGGTGGTAACCACCGAAGCCAGACTGACAGACCATTTCCGTGGCCACCACAGTGAGGAGGGAGACCACGCGCAGTATGGTGGTAAAGAAGAAAACTGCCAAGGCCAAAGGAGAAACATGCCAGAAAGCTAAGGAAAATTCCAACAACCTCCCACTTGACGTAGGCTTTTAGGCATCCTCCAAACATCCGACCAGGACCAAAAAGCATGCTTCCACGCACCAACCAAGACCTCTGCAATGACATCAAAAAGTCCACCATCACAGGCAACAACTTCAAACATAGGAGCATGCCACGATGTAAAAGCACCAGTCTCAGGAACGCGAACAATTGATCCCTAGGTGACAAAGGCAACAAAGCAGCATACAACAAGGCACCACATGAACCATCTCCAAAATAAGAAACCAACCAGCTAGAATAGCAACTAGAAACCAACTACCAACCATCCAACTGATCAAACCCACGTGATTGAAAACCAGCACCCACAACTCGTGCTGAAACATCCAACCACCCATACCTCAAACGTATGACAACTAGTAGCAGACTCATGCCATCATAGAAAACCCACCCATCTCAGTAGCAAACAAGCACCTTGTGTTAACCAGTCATAGACCAAACACTTTTAGGTACTCCGACTACAAGGGTACTGTCTAGATGAGTGCAAACAGAGCACCATCACAAATGATCCAGGCATACCTTGTCCACCAACCTTTGCACAAATAAATGTAACCATGTACTTCCAAGGAACAACCACACTGATTTGCAATACCTGTAACCACATGCTGCAAGGAACATTTCCCTCAACTATCTTCCACATTTCTTCCAAACACCTTCAAAGCTAACTGAAGAAAGAAACACCATGGCTTAACAAACATCTAAAGTCAAATGAACATATAGGAAGAACAAGACCAGATTAGAGAGAAACAACAAATCAAACCATGTCCCCACCTTCTACACACACTTCTAAATGCAAGCTGTGACAAGAATGATCTTGTTCACATCCCAAAAGAGAAAGGCCTTAACAAAATCCAACAACACCATGGATGTAAGAACCTCAAAGAAGATCAGACTTACCCATATGACCATCTCCTACCAGTCCTCAAAAGCACAAGGAGATAAACAATGCTATCCATCTTCCATTATGAATCCTCCAAAATCTCAAACAGCTCAAGATTCATATCCATGAAAGATAAAGCATAACACATAACTGAAAGATATAATGGGAAAATACCTTTCAAAGTGACACCACTACCAAGCAGACCAAGAAGAAAAGAGAAATATGCTCATCCAAGGCATACAAGCCAAAGTGACTTACCCAAGAGCAATCTCCTTCATGGTCTCTGTTGAACTCACATTCAACCAAGGTGCAGGCTTCTCAAACTTTCAGATGTAAAACCAAGATTCCCAAAAGAATTCCAGCCTCACCTTATTCTCCATGCATCCATGAGTATCAGCAACCTGTCATCTCATGTTGACTTCAATCTACAATACTGCAACAACCATGACGTCCACCAGCATATGACCAATGCACTCAAAACCTAGAGAAACCCCATACCACTGTCAAAGCTCTAAACCTAGAATAGGAACTTATCATGACACCATGATCTACACATCCCCATTAGGAGATACCATGCTTCAAGTGAACTAACCATGGTCTTCAAGAGCCAATGCAACATGCCAAAACTCTAATGCACAAGCAAGAGTATACCATGACAGAAAGCAAACAACCCTAAACCAAAACCAACATCACCTATCAAGCACCACCAGCATCTTAGCCAAAGACTACCAAGGTCCTTCATGGCTCCAAGATGCTGCACACCTTCAAATGGTGAACATGCAGATACAAAATCTGCAACACCAAAGAAGACCATTCACCACTAAATGATGAATCCACAGTCACTGCTAAAGCTCCCACTGAACTATGACACTGAGCTCTCCAAGCACCATGACTGACCACACCATCACTTGTCAAAAACTTACACTAACCAGTGCAACAAGCTCTACTTGACAACGTGATACACATGCTTCAGGTTCCCATAACTGACTATTCAGGTGCTCCAATACCATCCATCTTTCCATCTCAAAGCAGCCACCCCAATGCACAAGTGACCATAGACAAGGTCAGCTAATAGATCTACACAACATAGTTACAACCTCGTGGATATAGACAATCCACTTCTGAGTTGTCCCACAACAAACATGTAGGTAAGGACAACCCACAACATTGCACAACTCGTGGATGTAACCAAAAGTAAACCTACAAATCTATCATCACATTGGAAACTGCAAAATTGATAAACAAAGCGAATAGCCATGTAGACAACCATGACTCAAACACTAGATCAAAGACCAGATCTGATTTTCCAATTATGTCCACAACTCAAGCACCATAGTCTAGGGAACCAACAAGCATACCGCAAGAATGCTGAAAGAGAAACTCCTACCAATACTCCCATGCAGAGAAGACATCACACCTCCTCAAATCATGTTGAACTGCAGCTATATCATCCAGTCACACCCTAAAATCTAGGGTCTAGAAAATAGCAAGCAACAGCTCCACACAAGACACAAGTTTTCCTTGACTGTGCAAAACTTGTGAAACCATAGTGTTTACAAAACACCCACGCATCTCCATCTTCACTACTCATCTAGATGACTCAGGAGTCTGCACACAACCAGAACAATGAAAGAACATGAAAATACAATGTAGACTTTTTATGAAAATCTACACAAAACCTTCAGAGCCAAAGCCATGAATTTGAACCATGGAAGTGCAAGACACAGGCACACAGGAACAACAAGTCCATTTCAGACCAGTTCCACCACCACAGTCATGCACAAGCAAAAGAGAACAGGGCTATCTAGAAGTTGCAGACCACCAAGGTCACTTCATAGCCTCCATGTAGACAGAGCACTAGAGAAACTGCCTTCAGTGCTAAGTCAGAAATACCCAACACAAGAACAACTCTCAATAGTTGATCAACAACAAAAAGCAAGTCCATACCACTAGGGAGCCTCTCACACAAACACCTAATATGAACACCATGCATCACTGCAACAAAACCATAAGTACATCTCACACCCTTTGCATTAGGAACTTTGTTGTGAGCCAAGAGCCCCAGACCATGTTGCCACAACATGACCAACTCCAGACATCTCCAACGTCTTTCAAACTATATGTTGAGTCAGTGAAGCAAAAAGATTCCACTCATCGAAGGATCAATCACCAACTGATTTCTCCAAACTTCCTCAAGCTTGTTAGGCTAAGAAATCACCATAGTAGAAAACCCATAACTTTAGCAAAACATGCTCTAATACCACTTGTTGGTATCAAGAGAAACAAGCTACTAGCTCTGATACCACTTGTTGGGGATAAGAATTCGGTTCTGTCATCAAGATAGGCATCTAAGACAACAGTGCCTTAGTGATTTCAATTCAAAATCACAACAAAGACACAACCAACTGAACCATAAAGTGGAAGCAGGCACAGTTGTATCCCCCATTGATCCTACTAAGGAAAGTGAATGCTTGACATATAACAAATTCAACATAAAAAACAAACCATGAAAGACAAAGCAATAATGAACACAAAGATATACGTGGGGAAAGCCCTTTCGGGTGAAAAACCTCACCTCTAAAATGTTCAACTCATCTATATTATTCAGTAACTAAATAGTTACAATACAAACCAGAGCTATGCTCTTTAGGATATTACATCTTGTTCATCTAGATTAAGAATACAGGCAATACAAAAAACCAGAAACTTCACACAGTTACAATGTCACCCAAGTGGCATACTATGTAGATTCCCTTCAGCTCCTCTCATAAGACTATCATAGCTAGCCTCATGGCCTTATAGGTTCACATCATACCAGATACTTGAGTCAAAGTGTTCACTGTAGAACAACTCGAACACTCTCAGCCTCTCTCTGATATCGCTCTCCCCTTTGTTTCGAACTGCATAGCAGATTATATATAATCTTTCACCATGTGCATACCTATTCAGCCCATGCCTTCCTACAATGGTCATCCAGGATAATAAATATCCTACCTGCAAGCATTGACCATTCCTTGATAACATGCTACACTTAATCTACAAGCATCGAACCGCACAACATTAAAACTGGTCATAGACATGTCCATCAACCTCCATTCAATAATGCAACTCAATTGTACTCATGAAATAACCCTACGGCCAATCAAATCAAAAAGATCTTCCATGTGTCACCAATCCATTCACCTATTGCTTATGACAGTCGGTCTAGCTCGATCAACCGAGCTTCGAGCACATACCTCGCGATATGGCAGTAAGCCATCCGGGATCGCACACTGACTCCACCATGCTACCGCACTGAGCTCAAGCACCTGTCGCGGTATGGCAGTGAGCTTGCTCGAGCTCACCTCACCATCTACCGCACTACCATAGCTCGGACCGACTCGCCTCGTGGTATGGCGATAAGCCAACTGAGCTCACCAGCCAAACCCCCAAGACAACACCGAGCTCTGCCCTTCTTTGTCCTTTGGCCAGCTCGATGCTACCATCCTACCACGTGTCACCTTGCCATTCGCTAGCCATTCTGACACCAAGTCCAACTTGGTCAAACCTGACCCGAGCTCATCTGAGCTCCTACCACGCTACCGCAACCCTGTCGGACCCACCTCGCGGTATGGTGGTAAATGCCTTGGCAGACCGCTAGAGCTCTTACCGCTTCCACCACAAGCAGTCAGAACATTGGCCATGGTATGGCAGTAACTGCCAGCCAGGCCGCTAGCGGTCTTACCATGGCCATCACGGTCATCCATTCCACTATTCGTGGTATGGTGGTAATCGCTAGCCAGGCTGTTGGCGGTCTTACTGCGGCCACCGTGGTATGGCGGTAACCGCCAAGCCAAACGCCGATGGCATTACCACAACCACCATGGTGAAGGACACCGTAGACCGTGGTAAGGCGGTAATCATCAGGACCACTGCAAGCAGTTTCACTGTGCTACCGCGGTGAGTCGACCCACCACCTGCGGTATAGAGGTAGCCGTTGAAGGCAGACCAATAGATCGTTACCATAGCCACCACAGTGAGGAGGGAGACCACGTGCGGTATGGCGGTAAATGCCATAGACAAGAAGAAAACCGCCAAGGCTGAAGGAGAAACATGCCAGAAAGGTAAGCCAAATTCCAACACTTGTTGATTTACAATCATGGTGTACTGTGGGTTGAATTTTTGGTTGGTTATTGTGGTTGATTTTGGTATTGTGATTATTTTGGTTATTGTTTTATCGTAGGAGCCTTTTTGTGCCAAAGGGTTATGAGAATATTTTGAATTTTGTGGTTGATTTGGTATTGAATTGATTGTGTTAGTTTTGTTTGAGTTGAATATTTGTTTGGTGGTGTTACCACTTATCATCCTTCACTTGTTGCTTCATAAATGGTGGTTTGAAAATAGTTCTTGGGGTCTTGTTACTTTTGTCATTTCGATGGAGGAACCATTGTGTAATAATGTATTAGTCTTCCAGAGGTTAGAGGGGAGTATGGTTTTTGTATGCATGAGTTGATATGGGGTTGGGGATCTGGTGAGGCTACCTAGGTCACCTGGGATGGGGGTTGATAACCTAGGAAAATCCACACTGGGTAACCCATATCAAAACATGAATGTTTGCATGAATTCTCTGTGAATTATTGATATTATACCTAATTTTTCTATGTGGGTTTTAGCCTTGCACTGTGGGAATTGTTATCTGTGGAGACTTTATGCGAGTGGATGCATGTTTTTCTTTATGAGTTATTTATTGTGACTTTTTTATATTGTGCAAGATGGCTTACCCAGTTAGTGGACTATTGAGTCTTCTATTGTTAATAGGGGGAGTGGATCTTAGTGGGGGCGACGCACAAAGTGGCATATTAGTAAGTCATTAAGAGTTTATTGAATTAGTGATAACCTAAAATTAAATTGGGAGGGGTTAGGGTAGTATCTCACCATTAATCCAGTTAAGTTAGCCTGACTCATGGATCAAGTGCTCACTTAGGCTTGAGATGAGTGGGAAGGCCTTGAATGGAAAAGACCAACTACCTTGTCCTCTTGAAAGGTATGTTGATCCCGCATGAGTGAGAATGGGGGTCGAGGATTAATTGATGTTGCCAAGGTTTAACTAGGTAAGGGGGCCGGTAACCTATGAAGATCCGCATTGGGTAACCCATTTTGAACTTATGTGATGAAAATCTACCCTTTAGCAACCCTATATACTTATTGTTCCCCTCTTGTAGTTCTTGTACCTTTGGAAGCAAATATTCCTTGTGTTTGTTGTTGCTATCTTGTGGAGTCTTGTAGCCTTTTTTGCTTGACTATTTTTACATTGTGGGTCCTTCTTGTCATCTCCTTGCATGGGGGGTGACCTTAGGGTCCACATGGTCGGGTGGAACATGCTATGTACCCCATTGGGTTCCTAGTTGGAGTTTGTGAAGCACAAAATTGTACCATTGTAGTGATTCCAGAGCTTCACTAGTTTTGAGATATTATGGATGATATGTATCTTGTTCATTTATGTTGTATTACTCTTGTAATTGATGTATCTTTCCTACTATGTGTTGGGAAGCACTACCATGCATTTGTAATCCTGAAACAATGTTATTTCACATTGAAGTATATGTATACTTTGATTGATCAATGTAAATTATATATGTTCTTGATTATAACCCATGTTCATATAAGGATCCTATCATTAATGTAATATAATGGATGTATGCACATTGTTTAATTATCCTATGTAATGGTTTATAATGAAATAATGTAATGTGGTAATTATCATTATAGAATGGGTTTATGTTTAGTAATGCAGTCATGTGTACCTAGAGGACGTAGTTGATATTGGATATGCATAATTTCTTTACAAGTGTTGTATATTAATGTACATCTTATGTTTGTTTTACTTTAAAAAACAAAAAAATTGTGCTATAAATTGTTAGTTTTATGTTTTCCTTTGGGGTTTGCGCGAAGGGGTGTTATAGAGCAAAAGGAGTCTACATTTTCAATGTGCTTAATTTTTTTGGAGGAAATGAGCTGAAGGTTGTGGATGGCATAGAGTTGTAGTGGTGGATTTCCCTATTTCTTTGAGATAGTCAATCTCTTTGTAACAATTTCTTTTATTCTTCTTTCTTCTTGGTAGTGAGCCACCCGATAGTGAGCCTTTCTTCTTTTTTTGGGTAGTGATCCTAATTATATTTAGTGTTGTTTATAATATATATGTGATCTAATCCTCACCATGGATTTTTCCTACTTAGGGTTTTCCGTATAAAACTAGTGTTCTTTTGTGTATGGTTGTGTTTGCATTGATTTTTCACATGTTTAAATTCTGCTAATACTTAAGGAGGTTTAAAGTTTGATAAGGGTTTGAAATTTAATGAGAGATTGAATATTTTAATGTAAAACTAATTTACCCCCCCTCTCAGTTGTCTTGTGCACCTAACATTTTACACTCCCGAAATCACAAATTTTGACTAGGTTCTTCATTTTTCATGATTCCAACAATATTGGAAAGGTATTTTAGATATCTTTACAACTATCCATGCAAGTTTTTCAAAATTTTCTCTAGGTACATTTTATTTAGTTTTCTCTGATTTCACATTTTGGTGAATTACTTGGATGTTTTAGCTCTTGGAAATTTTTTGTTTACGTGAGATAACTTGTTTTAGGCTGTTCTACATGTATTTCCAAATTTTTATCCTATTTGGGTATTTTGAGCATCTTTTGAATGGAATTTCTCTTTTGTAGATGCACTAAAATAAAGTTTCATTATAGTATATCTTTTTTGGGGATTTCACACACCCTATTGTGCCTATTGTACTCACACTATGATATAAAGTTCCATGGGAGGGTTGTGTAGGCCTTTTTATTCCATCACACCTTTATGTTTGAGAGTGTTCCTTCCATGATAACATCTAATCCAAATGACTCTTGCCTCATACATGTGTGCCTTGTTTGCATACCCTTTTTTAGTTGCACTCACCCTTTTGTTCACATCGAGATGATTCTTTATTCTCCTTCGTGCACTTCCTGGTGATAAAAATTTGTGGATTTATCCTGGCTCTCCCTTTTTTGCATTATGAGGGGGTTTCTACTATTATTGCTAAAACTCCCTTGGATTTTTTAGAGTGATCAATGTATCCAGTTCTTGTTCCTAGGTACTAGGTAGATATAATGGCTGGTTATAGATGCATTTTAGTGAGATGGAGCATTTACCATATGGACACTCTTGGATTCCTATTTTTGGAGGTGACCTTCTATTTTCACTTGATTAGTGTTCTTGAAACTATTGTTACCTATATTTCTAACTTGTATCTTGCATGGTTGACTAGTGTAATTGGGGTCACTTGTACAGATTCATGTGCCATTTGTATCTTCAATTTCTAAATGTTTTCCCTTTTTTTTCCATTTTATTTGAGTAGTGTCATTGGGGGCACTCTTTCCAATTCGTTTCTTCTTTATCTTGATCATCATCTATTTTGAAGGAGGCTCTATATTTTAGTACTATAGTAGTCATCATTTGATAGTTGTCTATAACTTCTTCATGCTTTAGTTTTGGTATTCGTGTTACTATTAATGTTTGGCACTTTATTTTGGAGGCTTATTAGCCCTTGATTCACCTTTCTTTTTGAGAGGAGTTTTTTCCATGATATTTTATTCTTTTCCTCTAATTATGAGAGATTAGTTTTTTTGTACATCAACACCTCGTCAAACCTTGTTTTCTATGACCCATCATGAATTCTCTTTTTTATACATTCTCTTTTTATGGTTTTTAGCTACTCCCTAAGTTTTCACTTAAGGGGGTATTAGAGTAATAATGCATTAACTAATAGTTAATTAATATTTAATTCATTATCATTGTGTGGTATGAAAAATATCCTGCAATGTCAGTATAACACACCTTCATGCAATGTATTACATAAAAGGAAATCTAAATAGAAAAATTTAAAGCTACAACTATTCTCTTAATTTATTCCATGGTTCTCTAATCTCAAGGAAATTTAAAAACTATTCTCTGAGATATTATTAATGCAGCACATGAACTTGCAAATATTGACAACTCAAGATATGCGACATTATGATGAAGTCTACATGCCTATGTTTTTTGATTTTTGATATTTGATTCTTGAAGACTAAATTATCCTATGATGAGATGATGCTAAAATCTAGATTCTAAGATTGATGATAATGATCTAATGGAAATGTTAAATGAGAGATGAAATGAACTAAATTATCCAAAAAAAAAATTGCCATTGTAACACTAAATGAACTAAAATGCAAAACTAAGTTAAAAATCTCTCCAAATTTCTCTCAAATGCACTAAAATTCTGCAGCATAAGATTATCAAATTCTTCATGTTGATTTTTTTTTTAAAGGATCCTATATATAGATTTTCTAAGGCTCAAGGTGACATGGAAACAATGGATGGTCGGGATTGTGATCCTGTGACATCAACAGTGGAGCATCAGGAGGTTAGAGGGAATCAGGGAGATGGTTCCCTTCAACAAGACAAATTGTCAAGTGTTAAAGGGAATCACAAAGAAGGAGGAGCCATGTGTCTCAGTTAGTTCCGAATTGGTTGCAAATTTGTTGAAGATATTTCATAATTTCCAATTTATAAAATTCATTTTTGTGAGACACATGATGAGGTGGCAGGTGAGTTGGAGGTGGTTAGAGGAAATATGTAGAAATATGCTTAAATTGAATTAAAAATTCAATTTAAATGGAGATGGTAAATTAGAAAAATGCTAAATTAATTTATTTGTGTATTTTAACCAATTTAAGAAGAAAATTCCAATTTGAATTTAAAAATTCAAATTTAAGAGGAAGAGGGAAAATCAATTAAATAGAAAATTGATTTAATTTGTCCATTTAATTAATTTAGAAAGAAAGTGAATTTTGGAAAAGAAGAATTAAAATATGAACTATATAAATAAATTTTACAATTTATTTATAATAGTAGAGGAATTAAGAATATTAATCAAATAGAAAGTATTTAATTAATAAATTATCCAGACCATTTTTGCATGCATACATTTTTCTCCTCTTTGAAGTGATGTGTGTAGCTGCATTGCTTCAAAGAATAAATTTTCCTGACCATGATGATAAAAAAATTCAACATGCCCTGAACTTAGATTTTACAGTGATGATGAAAGGATGCCCCCTCGAGAGGTAAATGGTAAATAAGGGATTTTTGAATTTTTGATGAGTTTTTGAAAAATTATGATGATTTAAATGTTTTTTCAATTATATGCTGATGATTGACCAATTTGACAAAGGAGGACCTGATTTATCTCCCAAAAATTAGAAGAGTTTCGTCATACTACTGATTAGTTGATGAAGAGACCCATTTAAAAAAATAAATGAAATGCCATCATAATTACCCCTTAGTTAAATTTTAAAAGGGTAAACTGGGTAAAAGATAAGTTCATTTCTAACTTGAGAATTTGAAAATCGAGAGCCTACAAAGAAAAGATGGAAAAAATTCCATTCCACACACACCGATTCAAGCGAGTTCGCTGCCACCAACATCAGACTTTGTATGGACCTTTGGTACATATCTCGAAAACCAATTTTTGAATTTTGAAATTTGATATTTTTGCACTTAATTTCCTTTTGAAAATTTGAATTATTATCATGTTTTAGCACATAGGGTTTGCAAATTAGCACATAGGGTACCCACTTCAGCACAAAGGAGGCCTGTAATAGCACATCCTGTTAGGTTAGGGCCCCAAAATTAGACTAGCGCATCTGAAACCTACTTTAGTGCATTAGGTCAATAGATTAGTGCATTTGGTAATTAACACATCCATAGGATAGAGTTGCGCATAGGGTTGATCAAGTAGCGCATCTGCAAAACAGTGCATCAAGACTCTGTTTTGGCACATAGAATCCATTTTCCAACGCATCGATGAAATCGCACATCAAGAATCTATTTTGGCACATCCAATAGTTTTCCTAGCGCATCTAGTAAATCAACGCATCATGACTCTATTTTAGTGCATCCAACAAAAAATGATGTTTTTGATGATTTCCTCCTAGATTTTGATGATTGATGATCATGTCAGCCAATGATAGGATGATTTTTATTGATAGGTTGATGATCGTCCTCATGATAGTCGAGGAACGATGAATAAGATAGATTGATTTATCTATTGATTGATGATCATCCTCTTGATAGGTGAGGAACAATGGTTAGGATAGATTGAATGATTGATTGAATTATATATCATCCTCATGATAGGTGAGGAATGATGATTAGGATATATTTATGTTGATCGATGTCATGAAAAATTAGAATCGAGTGATAAGATAGGTGCTCCTCGAAATTTGACCAAAATCTCACACGGGCTGATTTGATTAGATGATGTGTTGATTGAATGATTTGTTAACTTGATGTTTTAATTTTATTCTAGGAGGGTGGCTTAGGGAACCTTTATGTTCGCGAGTGCTTTCTAGGGACATCTAACGTGATCCCCCAACTGACTCTGGTAGATCATGCCATTATTGACCAATGTGATTTCACTTCATTGATTTACATGCTTGAGTACCAGATTAACTAGGGGCTACTAACAACACTTGTAGAGAGATGGCATAGCAACCACCAGACTTTTCATTTTCTGACAAGAGAGATGATAGTGACCTCGAAAGATTTTTATTGAATATTTAGGATACCAGTTATTGGGGAGCTTGTTGTCTATTATCATGAGGAGTAGGGGGCCACAGAAGCCATATGCTAGATTTTTCATGATGATTAGTTTATCAGGTATGAGATTACATGGCAAGAGGTGATTGCTACTGGGTAGGCTTTACCTTGTGTTCTTGCTATATTCATTGGAGGATTTCTTTGCCTTGACCGTAGGTTGAATGGATTCTCAGTGGGTTGGGGGCAGATTCTTGATAGCATGATTTCTCATGACATGAGGTATGCTTGGGTATCATGCATGCTAGCACATTTATACCATGAATTGCAACGGGTGGTGTATCTTCGGGAAAGCAGTCTTGCAGTAGGGTGTACACTGTTACAACTCTAGGCTTGGGATCACATTGTGATCACCTAGATGGTGGGAGGCAAGGATTGGATGATAGGATGATCATAAATTTTTTGATACATAGGGCCACTTGTCCAACATAATCTGGGCAAGTTGGAGTATTGGACACGGGACCTAGATGACCTAGACACTTTGATCTAGCGATCATATCTGGATTGTGAGTCTTGGGAAGAGGATGGTGTGAAGATGCCCTACATGTTTTGTAAGAGTATCTAATTGGGAAGACACCCTACATTTTGGAGTGGTTTATTTTTGGTAGGGTATACAAATAATACAACCGAATTCAGGGGATGACACAGGGGGTAGTGCATTATGCACGACACTGGAAGGATATACAAGATTGGGGGATAACCCTCAACTATGATGTCGCTTGTACAAAGTATTATGTCATGCAACCCATATTTTAAAAGTATCATCCAAAGGTTGTGGATGCTCAAATGACAACAGACTATGTAGATTATTTCCACATGAATCCTTTTTTGCGGATATCTAGTTTGGATGAGCTTGCACCAATTCTAGAGGTGGGGAGGAGAGTAGGTCCGACCATGCGGCCCTAAGGCAAAGATGGAAGAGGTGAGGAGGCAGAGGGGGAGGTTGGGGTGATGATGAAGGGGATGGAGGAGGAGGGGGAGGTGGAGATGGGGGTGGTGATTGAGGTGGGGGTGGTGCACTAGACTTTGGGGTTATCCCCAAGAGGCGAAGATTAGGACCAGGTGGGCATCGGCCACTGATAGTGTAGATGCCTTCTTAGAGACAACAAAAACAGATTTTCGGGTTTCAAGGTCAGGTATAGACATTGCAATAATACGTCTAGACACTTTACGGATAGCTTGCCTAGGCCCAAGCACAAATTTAGGCACAGGCTTCGACACAGGTGCAGATGGTTCAGTTAAAGGCCCAAGTAGCCACTTTGATTGCAAAGAGGGATGTTTTGAGGAGATAAGAGTCACAAGACATGGCAGTAGTGGACAAGATTTAGACAGTTGCATAGGGTAAAGGTACTGCCGATTTCTTCAAAGAGCTCAGAGAGCCTGCTAAGGAGGTGGAATATTATAGGGGTAGGTACCATGAAGTTTTACCAGCAGAGCAATAGATTAGCTATGCCATATCTAGATCTAGGTGCTCGCACTCCCACACCACCAATAGAGGGGTCACATAGCCACTTCTACCAAGCGGACCTCCACTAGGGACATGATCAATAGGGGTAGGACCATCAAGGGGAGAACCATCAGGGGTAGGCGATGTTAGACAAAGGCCTGCCATATCAGGTGGTAGCATTACAAGCTCCCATGGTCATGCTTAATTTATCCTTTGATTCAGAGACTCAACCTTGTGCCACATTTTTGATGTATCACTTTCTCAGTTTATATCATTGTATACTTGACATATTTTAATGAGGTTATATGATATGTAGCGGTGTTCGATGATCCTATGTGTTGATTTTTTATTATGGATGGATGCATTTAATTTATGTTCTATATGATTATGCCATTTTCTATATGATTATGTTATGGATTCATGTATGGATGATGATGCATTTCTTTTATTATGTTTATGAATGATGTATTTATTAGATATATGATATGGATGCAAATGACATGAAATGTGATTTTTCTAATTTTTCATATGCATATATCAATGTATGGATGTGAATGGTTTTATTATGATCTATAGATGGATGATTATGTATAGATATGGATGGTCTACGAATGAAAATATGATACATGCAGATGTATGAATGTTACTTTGAACGTTATCATGCAAATGAAATGTAATGCAGTTTTCTAGGTTTTTGGTATTTTATATGCAAATATGTGAAATGGAGTATGATTGTGAATGAAAATTGATTATCATGTTGAATGAACTTATGATGTTATTATGAATGAATGGATATGGATGAATTATGGATGAATGAAAGAATGCATTTATTATGAACTTGATGTATTGAATGAATTATGAATGATGATGGTTTTATGATTTGCTTTTGGAATTTTTCAAATACAAATATTATAATGAATGTATGATAATGCTTTCTAATGAAATGGGATGTTAATGTCAATGCAAATGAAATATTTTTTTGTTATGTCAAGTATAGTCAATCTTGTATAAAGAAATAACATCAACCTTGAGAATAACTAGCTTAGAAAATCTACAATGAAAATACAAACTAAAATGATTACAATTCTATTTATACAATGTTGTCAATCTTATTCATTATGCATATTGTCATCATTGAGAATTTTATGTTGAAAGTTAGTAAAACCATTGATGGTATAAATTTAGACCATGATGACCTAAGTAAAACTTCCATACAACTTTCGTTGAGATTTGATAATGCAAGATAACACAAGCATCTAGGTATAATTAGACTGAGATGACCTGAGTATCAGTTGTGTAAATAGACACGAGTTAATCATGTTCTTATGCAAATTCAAAATGTCATCAATGATACTTTGTAGAGCATGTCCCGTGACGATTTGCATAGAAGTAATGATTGACTCACAAGCAACAGACAAAGAAAAATATCATTCTAGATCATAGCGCCTCTAGTTTGTTACATCATCGAGGTAGTCTTGAGAAATGATAACAATAATCAAGATACATCAATTGAAAATTTGTGTTAAAGTAATCCAACCATGATTAGAAAGATTATTCTCCAGCGATGAGATAATTTGATTTGAATAGATGTTTGATTTGATTTGGATGATTGATGCTCGATGTTTATATTTTGATGGCTATTGTGATTGCTTCTTTTGATGTTTAGGTTTTGCTAATTACTTGCCTGTTGTTTTACGCTCAACAATGATTTTTCCCCCAGTGAGATCAATATTTTTCCTTAATGAGAACAAAATAAAATTTATTATGGGTATGTACAATGAAAACCAAGCCAGAGTGGGACAACCACGTTAGCCAAATATGGACATGAAGCTTGTTGTAAGATAGGCATGAATGCGTAGTGGTGGCAGAAGTGGGCGATCAACACATGCTCAAATAGATGGAGAAGTCGACCTATTAAAAATAGTGGGTGTTTACAAGGTTTTCACCATTTGTTTTTATTGCACTTTTTAGATTTTTTTTTTTTTTTTGATGTTACTTAGATGCCTATTTCCTAGGTTTTCATCAAGGCAACCATTTTTCTAATTTGTCACTTTTTTCTCTTTTTTATTTATTTTTTGATCTTTTTTATTTTTATGGTGTCACCAAGATGCCTATTTTCTAGGTTTTCATCAGGACAACCATTTTTTTCAAGAATTTTTCTACTTTTTAGGATTTTCTCAGGACATTTTCTGCTTTTTAAGATTTTTTGAAGACATTTTCTGCTTTTTAAGATTTTTTGAGGATTTTTTCTGATTTTAAGATTTTTTCAGGACTTTTAACATGCATTGGATGCATTAGGTGTAGAACTTATTTAGGTGAAGTCTATTAATTATTTCTTTAAATAGACCTCCCTTAGGTGTAGATGATTGATATGCCCCTGATCCAAAGATTGATACCACAAAAAAGGACTTAACCAATTAGGTTCAAATGTGCCTTTCTTTCCTCGGTCCTGTTGATTACGAGGATTTTATTTCATTACCAGATTGCCTACTTGAAATTTCCTAGGTTTGAATTTGTGATTGTAGCTTCTAGATATTCTCTGTTGATATAATTTTAGGTGATCTAATGCCAACTGATGATGTTCATCCAACAATTCTAGCTCCTGCAGTCTAGACACATGGTAATCCTCATATGTAACGAGACCTTTCAAGGATACATAGAGTGAGGGTATCTCAACCTTGATTGGAAATAATTATTCAGATCCATAAACAAGTGCATATGGTGTGGCTCCCATGGGTGTTCATACGCTTTTATGATAGGCCCATAATGTAGGGTCCAATTGAACATGCTAGTCACATCTAACCTCATTGATAGTTTTCTTTATGATTTTTAGGATTATTTTGTTTGAGGCCTAAGCTTAGTCATTCCCTTGAGGATATTAGGGTGTAGAAAACTAATGCTGGATGTGAATCTTTTCATAGGGTTTTTGTACATACTAATTCTTGAAAGGTCTTCCATTTTCAGTGACAATGGATTGAGGGATACCATATCTACAAATGATATAGTTCAGGATGAACAATGATATCTGCTTCCTTGTGATAGTGATCAAAGGCATGAATTCAACCCAGTTTTTGAAGTACTATGTGGCTATGATAATGAACTTATGTCCATTGGATGAGGGTGGGTGAATTTTACCAACAAGATCCAACCGCCATTGACAAAATGGCCATGTTGATGCAAAGGGCTACAATTCTTATGCTGGTGCATGTATGAGATTATTGTGGATCTGACATTTTTGACAGGTCTTGACAAACTAGAAGGCTTATCTCTCCATAGTTGGGCAGTAATATCCTAGACAAAGGAGTTTCTTAGTGAGAGTTAAACCACTTGAATGAGTTCCAAAAATACCCTAATGGAATTTGTGTAAAGCTATTTCAAACTCATCACTTTCTAGATATCACAAGAGAGTTCCATCAAGAAATTGATGGTAAAGTACATCCACTCTAAGGGTATGATGGGAAGATTGGTGGATGAAGTTTCATTTCTGATTGTAGGAAAGATCGGGAGGAATGATATTATCTTTTAGGTAAGCGTAGATATTTCTGTGGATGGATGTATTGGAATTGTCTAGGTGGAAAATAAGTTGGGACTCAGAGTCATCATAGGTGAGGGTAAATAGTTGCTCCACCATGAACTCATAGCGGCCACATTTTTCTGGAATTTGTAGCAAAAAAGCAATTGTAACCATAACATTGACAACTTTTTTGTCGCTTCTTGGGATTTGACCAAATTTTATGTTGACAAAATACTTCTTGAAGTCATCTATCATTATCTTGTAAGGTATTAGCATGTCATATTTGGTTTGATAATCATTTTTGACTTGATTGATGACTAGTTGAGAATCCCCATAAACGTGGAGCTCTCAAATTTTCCATTCCATAACTATATTGATCCCAATAATGAGTGCTTCATATTCGGCTGTGTTGTTGGTACAAGGAAACATCAAGCGATAGGATTTTGGAATGGTGTTTGCTAGGGGAGTGATGATTAGTATCCTTACTCTTTATCCATGTTGAGTGAAGGAACCATCAAAGTATAACACCCATTGTTTTGTTGTAACTATGAAGACATCTGCATCTGGGAATTCAATATGGAGGGGATGATCATCATGAATTGGTGCCTCAGATAGTTGATCGGAAATGGCTTGACCTTTGATATCTTTTCTATCGACATATTGGATGTTGAATTCATTGAGTACCATTACCCACTTGGCTAGTCTTCCTATCAGATTTTATTTTCTTAGGAGATACTTTAGTGGATCTATTTTGGCTATGAGATTAACTATATGAGTTAGCATATAGTGTCACAATTGTTGGGTAGAAAACACTACAACTAGAAAATATTTCTCAATGGAGGTATAATTGATCTCATATCCTTTCAAGGTTCTACTGATGTAATGAATTTCTCTCTCCTTCCCCGTTGAATCTTCCTATACCAATAAAGCTCCTAATGATTGATCAGTAGTGGTGATGTATGATAAAAGAGGCTCCCCTTCTATTGGAGGTGATAGAACTAGTGGAATTTTTAGGTATTGTTTTAGTTGGTTGAAATTTGTGTCACACTTCTCATCCCATCAAAAAGAAACATTCTTGTGCAGGAGATGAGTGAAAGGATGAGTCTTATTAGCTAGTTGTGATATGAATCTTCTAATTGATTGAAATCTACCTTGGAGGGCTCTTAACTGATTAATGTTTATCGCGGGAGTAATATCCATTATAGCTTTCACCTTTGTAGGGTCTACTTCAATACCTTTCTCTGACACTATATACCCAAGTAGCTTTGCTAATGTTACCCCAAATACACATTTCTTTGGATTGAGACAAACATTAAACTTCTCCAGGCGAGTGAACAGTTTTTCCAATATCTCCAGATGTCCTTCTCTATGTAAGATTTTTCTAAAAATTCATCCACATAGTATTCCATGAAAGTATGCTTCATGTCATGGAATATGGTTGTCATAGCTCTTTGGTATGTGGCCCTTGCATTTTTCAACCTGAAGGGCATGACTTTTCAATAGAAGGTTCCCCATGGGCAAGTGAAGGTTGTCTTATCTTGATCTTCAGGAGCTATCTTGATTTGGTTATATCTAGAAAAGCCATCCATTAGTGATAACATGTCATGTCATGTTGTTAAATCCACACTGATGTCTATTTTAGGCAAGGGGAAATCATATTTTAGGAAAGCCTTGTTGAGATCTCTAAAGTCAGTGCAAATCCTTATGCTTCCATCAAGTTTCAAAATAGGAACAATATTTGATATCCACTCTGCATAGTCAATAGGCTTGATGAATCTGACATCCAATAACTTCTTTAGTTCAACCTTCACCAATAAGGCAATGTGTGGATGCATTTTTCTCAACTTTTTTTTGATTGGTTTGATTCCTCAAAGAAGGGATAGATGGTGCATGATGAGGTTTGGATCTATCCCTGGCATGTCTGCATATGACTAGGAAAAGTTGGGTTTTGACTTTTCAAAGAACTTGATAAAACTAGGCTTTTATAGATCTATCAAGGATTCTACCAGGTGAAGAGTTCTTACTATTTCTACACTGCCAACATTGATGGACTGTGTTGGTTTGATTAGAACTTTTGATCTCTCCTAGAAGTGCTTTGGGAGAGTTTCAAATTTCCCATCCTTTTGCGCTTCGAGGAGGTTTTCACCATCGGATGTGCTCTTTATTTTTACTATTTTTGGGTGTGATACTGCAATGGAATGGTTTTCACTATCAGATATTTCTTTTGTTTCTTTTATTTTTTAGTTGGGAAATTTTGCACTCCTATTATGAAGCTCTGTTATGATGTTATATGGTGGAGATTGTTTCGGGATTAACAACACACAGGAAGTATATGATGGTCTCATCGTTAAAAAAGATGAGGATATGGATAGGTTTGGTTTGGTCCCAATATATTAGTTTAGGATGCAACAATGGTAGAGTGTCATCAGATGGGTTCAAATCAGATGACGTAAGTGTCCTAATAGCAATGTTGTCATAAAAAAAACTAAGGCCAAGTGAAGATCTATAATGTTGCTCTCTTTTGAATGATCAGTATAGCTATGAGTTTGATCATCTTCAATCGAGTCATCAATATTTTGTGATCCTACTTCAAGTGGTGTAATTCCTGAGCCTTATCCCTCCTTGAGTATGGGACTATACTTATGTATTACATCAAAATCCATATTGTGGCATAATTCTTTTGACAATGAATCCTTCTCATATTCATTAGAATCTATTTCATAGTGGTCATTGTCTTGGAGCTATAGAATCCATTCAACAACCTTCTGCTTTAGGTCTTCTTTTGTTTCTTCATATTTTTGATGTTCTTTGTATCCTAACTTTGTTTTGTCTTTGGGATTGGTTATAATAGGTTGGATAGATTCTATGATACCCTCTTTTCTTTTTCCAATAGGTCCATTTCCATTCTATCCCGTCTTCTCTAGGTTCAATATTCCTTTTCCATACTTAGTGGTTTGAACATTCATTGTTGCAACTTAAGAATTAATTTCATCTTTGTAGAGCCAGTTTAAAACATCTTTGTCATCAGATTCCTCTACTTGGGTGCCTACTTATATGAATCTACCATCAAAAAGTGTGATTGGTTGTGAGGAAGTTTGGGACAAGGTTGACGGTTGACCATAGGATTTTGGTGACATTAATTGTGAGAGGTAGATGGATTGTTCAATGGAATATTCACCGACACCTTTATATCTGATTTGGACTTTCTCTTCAAATTTTTTGGCCATGGTATAAAGCTGGGCTTTAGAGTTGGTAGATGCAAAAGGGCTAGGTTCTTCCTTCTTCTCTAGTTGTTTGGATGATAAACTTGATTGATTTAATTCATGGGAGGATGTGGCTAAAGTATTAGTTTGACTGGAACTATTGGAGATATAAGGAGTGGAATTAGGAGCTTCATGGTTACGAGGTACAAATACGTCGTGGATAACCTTAAGGGCATTGCATTGTTGAGGACTATTTGAATCAGTAGGAATAGTGATTTCTTGGCCATTCCAGGGAAAATTCAAGGACTAATGATATGTTGATAGTATAGCCTACATCTCATGGATCCAAGGATGACCCAAGAGTATATTATATGTTAAATACTTTTCCAAAACTTGACAAACTACTTTTTTTTGAATTGGACCCATTTGAATGGGAAAAATAATCAAACCTTTTGAAGATCTCTCTTAATCATCATACTCTTTGATAGTTATCTTATTTCTTGGATCTATTGCATTTTCGAGCAACCCTAGTGCACATAAAAGTTTTAAATTACAGATATCAAGTTGAACTCCTCCATCTATAAGGACGTGCTTGATATGAATTTTATGGATATAAAATTTGATATGAAGGGTCATGTTGTGAGGATGGGTGAGGGATACATCATCATTCTCCTAAAAGAATAATCAATGAGGAGTGACTCGGTGTGCCACCATGGCCTGGAAAGAACAAACTTCCAAATCATTCGGCACTATCATGTCGACTAAGGATTTTTCCCGAATCTCCTTGTGAGCAGGAGAGATTTTTAGGAGCTCCAATATTGATATTTGTGCAAGAATTTTCTGGAGCTGATCAACAATGTTGTATTGATGAGAGGTAGCAGTAGGTTTTTTGGAAGCACTACCCTTTAAAACATATTTAGTTTGAGCCCTTGTGGTCACGTTTATGGGCACACTGTCTTGTTTTCCATTGATTTTTATGACATTGAATTGATTATCAATTACAACTGTGTCTTGCGGGATATTGAGGATTTGGTTAAAAATGATATTGGTGTTGTTGATTGGATGATTGGTTGCAGAAAGACCTGATGGGTTATTGATTTCGATGTCATTTGCATGATCTTCAACAACTGAGATATTAAGGATGATGGTATCCTGAACATAGTTCACATTCTTTCCTTTGCCATTATTGTTAGAAGATTCTTCTTTGTCATAATTTGGGAGAGGGTTTTTGAATACCCCATGGTCAGTGTTTGTTTGAGGCTCCTCGATCCTTATGATTTTTTTGTCAATCAAATTTTGTATTATATGCTTCAATTGCATGCAACTGTTGGTGAGGTGACCTTTACATCAATGAAATTCACAATAATGGGTGTCATTCCACTATGATGATTTTACTTTGGGTTCAAAACATCAGGTGTTAGGTAGAGTGATGATATTTTTTGCAATAAGTTCCCTCAAAGAAGATTTATGTGATTGAACCAAAGGTGTAAACTTTCTACGGTTGTTTGATGTTTGATAGGGTAGTGTCTTGGATGATTATGTTTGATTATTTTGATTATTCCGTAGGTTAGAATTTTGATTGTTGGTTTGGTAAGCAGTTTGGGAGGTCTTTTGATTTGTTTTCGAGGAACTTCCAAACAAATTGAAAACCAGTTTGGCATTATGCATTTCAATAGAGGTACTATTGTCATTATTTTTATACTTTTGCCAAAATTTTTTTTTATCATTGTTGGAGGAATTAGATGAATTTTTTTCGTTATAGATTTTCAAAATTCCTTGTTTAACTAAAGCCTCTTGAATATTGATCCCATTTTCAATCAATTTCTCAAAAGTTGGAGGGCATTGTAAGTCAAATCTATAACTCATGTTTACATTCAGGTTATCAATGAACACCTCTATCTTTTCTTTTCCGGTATGGGTCGTGGGTAGCTTGCGATTAACCTTCTCCACCTTTGTAAGAATATGAGGAATGATTCTCCTTTCTTTTATTTCACATTACAAAGGTCTTTCATTGTAATCTCATGTTGGATATTATATGAATATTGGGTAGTGAACTTGTTTACCAATTCCTCAAAATACTTGATCCCCGATGGTAATTATGAGAGCGACTGCATACATTTCCCTCCTAGGATACATGGGAACAATCTCATCAAATATGTATGCTAATGGGAAAATTGAAGACTCGTCATTCAGAATTCCCTTACATGATCTATCTAATTAGTTTTACCATTGTACTTATCATATTTAGGAAATTCACAATGTTTAGGGAATGGTATCATGTTAACACATTGATCAAATGGATAGGGACGTATATATTGTATGGAATATCTATTAGTAATCCCTATTTTCATATTTTGTATTTGTTGTTGAAGATTTTGGATTTTATTTTTCAAAACATCCATAGGATCATTGGTTTTCACTTCATTGTTTGACTCGGTTTGTGTCTCGGTTTCCATTTTCTTAGGATTTATTTTCAATTTAGTAATATTAAAATCGTCGGGTAACTTGACTCCTTTTTTTTCCAACATAAAGAGGTATCTCTCTCCATCCTTTTCAAAAAAAAATTCTAAGAACTTATGGAAAGTCAGGTCTTGTTGGTATTCTTGGACATTTTCTTCATTTATCTCATCAGTGTCAATTGAATGTATATTATGAAAGGGATTCTCTTCTTGTCCAGCCATGGTATCTGGGGTTTCAATTCCATTTTCTGGAAGTTTTAGATTTTGGGATATTGTTTGGACGAGCATACAAGTGATGATAATGTTCTAAAAATTTGACCAAAGTTTGGAGTGCCAAAAGAGATTGGTTAAAAATCTGGTTGAGGAAGCTTTATTTCGGGGTAAAGGATGATGAATCCTAATGAATTGATGGTGAAATGCATCTGCTAAATCAAAAAATTGATGTGATGATGAAGGCACTTTGAGATGTTTGAGAAAAGATTAGATGAGGGATTTTCACTTGAGAAAGCTAGTTTCAGAAAGATTGATCTCTATTAAATAAATTGGTTGAGATGATTGAAATATTGAATTGCTGGTTGAGGAATAAAAGAATGAAGAATCGGCTGACTATGATTATGCCTTTGTGAAAGAGCTCTTCATTGATAATAATATTTTGAAGATAACGACTCTAAAGAAAAATCATTAGTGTATCCTCTATCAAAGTCGTGATACATATGGATGAAGGTTCAATACTCAAGCAAGACTTTCCTAATTTTATATGAAGCATTTATTTTTCAAAAATTTCTTAAAGCCAACGCGCTTCTTTGGTTTCTTGGTTCTCTTGGTAAGGGATTTCTTGAAAAATTTGATTGATTTCCAATCCCTCAACATAAAATTTAGGACAATGAAAATATGTTGTTTGAGAGGGAAAATCCAAACTGGATGTTGATTGGCATAAAGGAGCTCAAATTCAGGTTTCTATTTGAAAAGTCACTAGATGCACTAAAATAGGGCCCAAATGTGCCAAAACTTAGATGTGTTGTAGAATGGTTCAGATGCATTGCAGGAAATTCTCGATCCATCAAAATAGGGTATGGATGCGTTGGAGAAAATTCTAAAGGTGCTAGAATAGGGTATGGATGTGTTGAAAGAGAATATGTTGGGATATATAAGAGGGATGCGCTGAAATAGAAAATGAATGCACTGAAATATGTTTTGAATGTGTTAAAATAGGGACTAGATGCGCCGAACTAGAAAGTGTTTTATGGTTTTCGATAGTTTGACAATTTTATTTTATTTTTGATAGTGAATTTGAACTGTTTGGTTGAATTGTCTTCTGAATTACTGGTTGGATATTCCAGAGTGTTGTGTTTCCTTGAGTTTTGATTTAAAATGCATAAGTGAAGACACATCAAACAAGCACAATCATAGGTTGTGTAAGGCAATATTCTTTTGGGTTCCATGTGGATTTTACTCCAACCACACTTATCTTTAGCAGGTGACTTAGAAGCTTGGTTGCACGGGCTCCCCCTTACAGTGCACTCTTTTCCCAGGCCAATTAAGCTTCAAACTCCCATGAAACTCCCATGGAATTTTTTTCACCTCTACTAAAGACTATGAGCATGCTGATGTCTTGGCAACGACTATTGCTGCACCAAAGAATAGAAAGGTAATTGGGCTTACTACAACAAAGTGGTTTTTAGTAAGGGCATTGTGTTATGGGTGGGATATACATACAGAAAGATTAGCTCCAATAAGGAGGACTCCCAACCTATAGAGGTTAAGCTCTACAAGTTTCTATGTACCTCACAAGTACTAAGGGAATCACTTTTTGGCATAACATTCATGGTCCTTTAACTTTCCTCAAGTCCCCATTTTATATATCGACTGGAAGGGATTGGCCTTAGCTTGTTACCGGTTTGGGTCATTCCCTTGGGGTGATTACCTCTTGTCCCACCAAGGTAGGCCCTCTAAGGGTAAAAAGGAAAATAAATGAATGGGTCTAGCTTTTTGATCACCCAGTTAAGGGGAGAGCATACTCACCTACCACTCCAAACACAACAAAAATGGTTTAAATTCTTCCTTCTAATTAAGCTAGATTCCTATCTTAATAAAAGAAAATGAATCATTTAAAATTCCTGAAAGTCAATATTAGTAGTTTTAAAGTTTTAATCTTTTATAATGTTCTTTTAATTGTTTCTACAAAGTCATTGACGACATATTGAGTTCTTGCAACAAAAAAAACATAAATCAGTTTTTGGAATGTGGAAAATTGATATTAAAAACCAAATGTACCATTAGAGAGATAGAATGTGCTAAAACTTAGACTGAATGTGCTAAACTACTGAATGCACTAAAAGAACTACTGAATGAACTAAAAGAAGAATTGAATGCATTGAAAGATAAACTAAATGCACTGAAATTGAAAAAATGATAGAATGAAAGTTAGACTCCCGTATGCATTGAGACAGAGTCCAAATGCACTGAAAGAAACACTAGATATGTTGGAACAAGAGCCAGAAGTGCCAAAAGAGTAGTGGGATGCATTGAAATAGGAAATGAGATGCTCCGAAACAGGAGCCAAATGCACTGCAAAAAAATTTGTATGCGCCATTTCAAATATTTTGACGAAACCTGTAAAATAAAACTTAGGAGAAAATTGATTAAAAGTATGGGGTTCGGCCCCACAAAGAGGCTCCAATTTATGTGTAGTATAAAAATTTCCTACAATTTCAGTATAACACACCTTCATGCAATGTATTACATAAAAGGAAATCTAAATAGAAAAATTAAAAGCTACAACTATCCTCTTAATCCATTCCATGGTTCACTGGTCTCAAGGAATCTTGCAAATCATGCTCTCAGATCTTATTAATGCTACACATGAACCTTCAAAGATTGAATACTCAAGATACAAGATGCTATGATGAATTCTACATGCATATGGTTTTGGATTTTCGATATTTGATTCTTGAAGACTAAATGATCCTATGATGGGATGATGCTAAAATCTAGATGTTAAGATTGATGATAATGATCTAATGGAAATGCTAAATGAAATATGAAATGAACTAAACTATCCAAGACAAAATTTCCATTGTAACACTAAATGAAATAAAATGCAAAACTAAGCTAAAAATATCTCCAAATTTCTCTCAAATGCACTAAAATTCTACAACATAGGATTATCAAATTATTCATGTTGAAAAGATGTAGCAAAGGATCCTATTTATATATTTTCTAAGGCTCAAGGTTATGTGGAAACAATGGATGGTCAGGATTGCGATCCTGTGACATCAACGGTGGAGCATCAAGAGGTTAGAGGGAATTAGGGAGATGGTTCCCTTCAACAAGAAAAAATGTCAAGTGTTAAAGGGAATCACAAAGAAGAAGGATCCATGTGTCTCAGTTAGTTCCAAATTGGTTACAAATCTATTGAAGATATTTCATATTTTCCAATTTTAAAAAATCATTTTTGTGTGACACATGATGAGGTGGCAGGTGAGTTGGAGGTGGTTAGAGGAAATATGTAGAAATGTGCTTAAATTGAATTAAAAATTCAATTTAAATGGAGATGGTAAATTAGCAAGATGCCAAATTAATTTATTTGTGCATTTTAACCAATTTAAGAAGAATATGCCAATTTGAATTTAAAAATTCAAATTTAAGAGGAAGAGGGAAAATCAATTAAATAACAAATTGATTTAATTTGTGCATTTAATTAATTTAGAAAGAAAGTTAATTTTGGAAAAGAAGAATTAGAATATGAACCATATAAATAAATTGTTATTTATAATAGTAGAGGAATTAAGAATATTAATCAAATAGCAAGTATTTAATTAATAAATTCTCTAGACCGTTTTTGCGTGCATACAATTATGATAATTTATTTCATGCACTTAACGCTAAACTTAAAAGTGATTTTTTCTATTAACTAGAATGAGCTATTTTTAGATCATTCTATCTCATCACATAGGATGAAAACACTTGTCATGATATTATACCTTTATAATTATAGGGTTTCTCTTATACAACACTCCCTCATTGTATTATCTCACTTGAAATTCTTTGAGGTTCAACCAAGCTTTTTATTCTATAAGTTTTTCTTGTTGATGATATAGAAGATTATTGTTTGCAGCTCTCTTGTGTGGAAGGTTATTTAGTTCATTGTTTGATCTTGTGTTTTATTTTTTCACAATTCCAACAATAGCCACAATATTATTTATATTTGAAAATATAAATACCTAATTCAACTTCAATAGAAGTTAAGAGACATAAATATTATAAGGGATATGTCCTTAATTTAATAAGTGTATATATAACATGTAGGATAGAAAGAGGAAGTAAGTAAGCAAGTAAGAAGAGAAAGAGAGACATGTATTGAACTCTTGCTATTAGATTTTATACGATTGCTAAATAAATATAAACTAGTATACTAAATTTGGTATCTAAAAGGTGGTAAGGAATGAAATTAGTTTTGATTTGTCATTGTTCTATTTTGTTCTTACCACAATATAACTTAGTGTATGGAAAAAATATTATCATTCTTATAATGTAAAAATTGGTGTATAAATATAACATGAAAGAATCTAGGACATAAAAATCTAGTCTATGATTCAACTTTTCTTATCAATAGTGTGATTGTATCATAAATCCTACATCAATTAGGTAACATATGTATATATATAAACATATATACATATATATACACACACACATATATATAGATATATGTATATATATGTACATATATATAGATATATGTGTATATATATACATATACATATACATACCCATACACATATGTGTGAATGTACATATATTTTTATATATATAGAATTTTCTTGGTTTGTTGAAGTCATGTTTGCATCATCCATAAGGCTTGGAATGCTACAATTTTTATGTCTAGTGTTTCATTGTCTATTAGGTCTTTGATTTTGAAATCCTATATTCTAAAAATTGTAATTATGAAAGTTTCTTTGACTCATTAAATTAAATTATTTATGATTTTTTCTCAAAGGAGTTTTAACCCTCACTCTTTTAAGATCATTAGTCACTTTTGTAAAAGTATTTTTTAAACCTTCAAATTTTTATGTTAGTTATGAAGTTTCATTAGGTGCCAATTATTGATGGTGGTTTTAGCACAACCAACATTAACTAGAATGATATAAAACTCTAATTATATTGAAAAGCTAAGAGAAAAACTCCAAGGTTATTTTGAAGCTATATTTTGACCATATTGTAAAATGTTAGTGATCTATGCAACTTTTTTATAAGAAGCATATGCTAGTATTATCAAATTAGATAGAGATATATAGTCAATTCTTCTAGAATTTATAAATGAATGACAAGATATTTATATGATCAAATGGTAATGGATTATCTAACTCACTCTATGAAACTAAAATATTCCAACTCTACTCTAATATCTATAATAATATATATCTAAACTACCCTATCTTACCTATTGTGTATTCTCACAACACACCCCATTTTTCTTCCAAAAAATGAGGAACCTCTTTTTTATTTTTCATTAGATTATTTTTGTGGTAAAGGAAAAATCCCATAAATTATTGAAATATCAACTTTTTTCATTGAGTGGGATTAAATCTCATCATGGATTGATAGAGTATCAAAAGTTAGCATATGTTTCCTTTTGAGTTTTCTTCAAATTCACTAAAATAAGAAAGTTATAGCTTTGCAAAAATTTTGTACCCAGCCAACACAATGTGTTGGTTGCCTTTCATTCTCCTGCAATATTCCATTCACTTGTTTTTCCCTACAATTGTTGAAGGTTTTAGTTATAAGTGAAATCATACCTTTAATATTGCATTTGTCTTGGTCTTCTTGTTACTAGCAGACCCAACAATTTTATATTCCATAATTAATTTGTTGTAGAAGGCAGAGACCTATTAAAAATTAATATTTTATAATTTTTATTATTTTATTTAGTTAGATATTCCCACATTTTGGATTTGTTGCATTGATCTAGGAGATAAATGTTATCAAATGTTAAATGTTATTTTTTTTTCAAACCCAATAGGATCATGAAATTGAGTTAAAAAATTTGTGGATGTCCAAGGTCTTAGTGAATTGAACCATTAACTACTAAGCATCCTATTAACTTAGATTTACCCACTATTTCTATTTCACCTTAATATACCCACAATTGTATGATTTTTAGTGAATTTGGAGGTTGAAGGTCTAAGTGGACAAGATATTCAATGAAACTTGTTTTTCCAGTTTACTTATGATTTATCACCATCATATGATACTAACACCATGTTGATGTATCTTGTGAAAATTTCACCTCCAAGTGAATGAAATCTATTTGAACTTAATTTTTTGGGTCTTTATTTTTCCCATAGTTGTAAATTAATGATATCATCAATAATTGATTCTTATAGCATCAATATTGTCAATCAAATTAACCATAAACCTCGAGAGGATGAAATAATCTTGCTTTATGATGCCATCATCAACAAGGATTTTTATCTAAACTTGATACTTAGTTTTAACATTTCTCGATCCCTTGAAATCCCCTACATCTAGTAGCAACCAATTTCTAGACAAATATGAAAGACAATTCCTAATAGGGTTATAAGAATAGTAATCATAATATGAATTTTGACTTCTAAATCTAAATGCACTAATGACCAAAAATCATACACAAAGGGAATTGTGAGAAAACACACTCCGTCTAAAACTTGAATGTTTTTTTTTTAAACTTGGTAACCAAATAGTTGATATTGTTTCCCTTTAATATTAATGTCTATATACCACAACCTCCACATTAAATGCACTTAGCTTTTAGGAATTTTACAACCGTATAACTGATTTGTTTTGATTCATTATGTCACAAAATAAAATTAAAAGATACAAAGGCAATTTGGTGAATGAAAAATTAAGCCTACGAACAAAGGTAATTTGTAAAACTCACATAGTGATAAGCTCAACTTTACCAAAATGATTTTCCTAGACACATATCCTGAAGGTGAATTTATTTTGGCCCTTATTCAACAACTAGTTTTCTCAAAGGTCTAGATTCACCCAAATTCACCTAGGTATGCACTCATATAATTTTAACAATTTTAAATGTGTTTCATCAAATATGATCACATTTTATTATTTCTTGAAAATTCCATTTAAACTTGAGCAACATATTATGGGAATTAATGATCATATCTTAATTTTTGGGTAGTTTTGAAATAATAAAATCATAGGTTAATGTATAAAGTAGTTTGAACCCATAATTTTGTAAATAGGTAAATGTGGGGTTTTTATTAAACCATAAACCATAAAAAATAAAAAATAAATAGAAAAAGGAATTTCAAGGGCCCTCACCAACTTCTCATATCTAGCCCAAATATGACATATTTTCATATACTCATTTAGGTAATTTTGATGGAGACGAGTTCCACAAAATAATATCAGTAGAGAAAATGTTGGCGTGGTCAAATAATATTTCTAGAAGTGGACTACACCATGTAATGTGATTTCCTATAGTTGTAGAAGCCCTAGGATTGGTCTTATAATGTATTCACTATTATGAACCAACAAGTAGGTTGGTTATAAAATAAGGTAAGGTGCATATTGATTTAAACACAAAGGGAATTTATCAAGATTTGAAAATTCCTATTCACCAAATGGTGAGACCATTCAATAAGGAAGAATTTGCAAAAGAATATGTCGAAAGTGAAGTGAAAAGTAAGATGCCTTTGCATGAAACTTGGATGTTGGAAGATAAGAAACGAAAGGTATTATCCAATATTCCTAAAACCTTATATATGAGTGATTTAAAAATAGAAATAAGTGATATTATCACTTTACTGAGGAGAGTTTCAAGGATACAAAAGGAAACAAAATTTAAGAAATGGATGTACAATTATATTAATATTGTCAATAAGGGAGATAAAATAATTCATTGGTATTAAGATATGAGTGATTCCATCAACTCATAGATGGCGAATTTTAGAAGATCAAGGTAGTTCTACATGTCATCCCATAGTATTTATTCATGTGCCCTTGAAGATGAAATTCTTGGGTTGAGTAGAATTGGTGTATTGGGGAATAGGTCTAGATAGAAATTGGCTTATAAACATTATCCCTAGTTCAAGCTATAAGAATCATTAAAATATTATCATAGAGTTAATGATGCATTATTGATGAAGCTGGTAAGGACACAAAAGGAGAAAAGGTGGAAAAAATATTTGTGGATGTAGAAGGTGTAATCCATTCTCATGGAAGATGGTACATATAATTTGCTAAGTTCACCTACATTTGGATAGAAGGATTCATAAAAAAAACCTACATGTTTCCTCAATACCCTACTGATAAAGTGGTACTATTGGAAGTAACAAGGAAAATAATTGAATCATATGAAGCCTTTGAGAAAATACATAAGAGGGGAAATATAGGATTTCCCTTATACCTAGGAGGCTATGTCTACAATGCACTAATTAATGGAAAAGGATTATGGAAAGAGTTGAAAGCACTTCATTTCCAACATTTTGAACTACCAAGACCAAATAATGAACCACGTGGAAGGATGGAGAAACATGTAAATAAGAAAATGAAGCATGAACCACATGTGGATTATTTTTAGTGCAATTGTGCAGATGACCACAAAGTGAGGAGGAGGTCACATCAAAGAGTCACATTGAGCTGAATGAGGATGATTGGAACACACAAAGTTACAACTTAAATAAAGGATGATGACGAAAAGGTTATTCATCCTCATTATGATGCAAACCAATTGTTTGGTTAACCTATTCAAAATATCAACTGGTTAGAGCCAAAAGTTACTTCTCTAGAGGTAATAACTAAAAATATATTAGATATTATTCAAGCATGGATAGATCATTATGCACACAGACTAAAGGTGGAAGGGATTGTTATTAAATATCACAAAGATAAAATTAAAAAGAGAAAAGCTAAATCTATGAAATATGTTGATTATGATGATTTACTTACAAATAAAATAATATTAATTGAAGATAAGGGTATATAAATGGAGAAAGGTTGAAAGAAGTGAGGATATATCCACTAAAAGAATCACGGTTTCTAAAATTCTATAGGATCCTAACCAAAAATTCAAGGAAATCCCTATTAACTTGATAGGGAAACCATGAGGTATATTAGCTAGCACATCTTCTCTTCACAATTAGAGAGGGTTGTTACAATTATGGAACATACAACACAAGGGATTAAAACTATGATGTAAACACTATATGCCAAAGGTAAGTTTGTTTATACTTAGACCTTTATATCCTATCTTTCAATCATATTATTTACTTCTCCACCCTCATTAATACCACATTGTAAATGTATAAAGAAGTGGAAGGAAAAGTTCAAATAGGAAACTCTCCTACAATAATAGATGACAAAGATATTATGACAATAGAGGAAATGCGACAAGAAAAAAAAGGTTGGAGGAACAATTAAAGAAATACCAAGAAAGGATGAAGAAGAAATCTACTAATGCAACAAAAACCATTCTTATTGATAGTGAGGATAGTAGAAAAGAAGGGAATAATACATGTTTTGATTTAATACCAAAAACCCAATCCATTCTTTCAAAATATTCAAAGCAAGAAAAAAAATGATTTGGAGGAAGTTATATAGATAGGTAGGACCGAGATTTCTACTATTCACATTGAACAAGTAGAAAATGTATCTACTGACACTATTATTTTAGATAAGGTTGAAGGCCAATATCAAGATAATGAGATGAATCAATAAGTTTCATATGAGGAAATTCTAGCCATAGAGATTCTTGAGGATCAAGACTTAGATAAACAACAAGAAGCCCCACCTCAAGGTGAGACTATAATGATAGAAACATATCTACGTATGGTTTATTAAGAACAAAAAAAAAAAAAAAAGCAGATTGTGGTAGCTTCTAATGTATAGGAATTTGAAATTAAAAAGGAAAAGGTAGGATTTGAAAATTCTAAGAAGCAACGACATGAAGTGCTTATTGAGAAAAGTAACATAGAATTTATAGAACAAATTGATAACTGTTAGAATTGGCTATGGATGCCAAGATCTATGGACCAAATGGAAAGCACAAAAAGAGAGAAAATAATGTGACAAGAATAAACTGTATTCAATGTCAATATGATATGATTCAATGTGTTTACAAATTTAGTATAGACCCCTTGGTTATATAGCCAAGGTGAGTACATAGGAGTGCATAAGATTATGACAAGTGTCATAATCTTATGACATCAGATAACAATGAAAAGCTATCACTCCACCTAAAGTGGAAAGTGATAATGTGATAACCACCACAAATAGTGGATCACCCACAAAAGGTGGAAACCTAATCACATGATATGTCCATGAAAGGTGGAAGTGATAAAGTAATAAGAAGATAATTCCACCAAAAGTGGAAATTCTCCAACAACTCCTATGTGGTCCCTAAGTAAACTTCAATAAGGTGTAATTATGACCTAGGACAAGGTACAAAACATTTAATTACACCAACAATAATGAAGGAATTGATGTTAACATTACAGTGAAAAAAGATCCTTTTGGTGAAACCCACTCAAAATAATAAGGTTTGCAAGGAGAAGTTCATATGCAACAAGAGGAGCCAATGCAGGAAGATATTTTGTAAGAATTGAATGAAAGGGACGTTGATAATTCTTATATGACATAGTTGGAAGATGCTAAAAATAATCAATAATAACATTAATAAGAGATCTTTAGAACAAGTTCTTGCTTCGATAGCCAAACAATTTCAATGGCCTATGCAAGATCAAATGGTCCCATTATATTTCAAAAGTCTAATGTAATAAATATAAACAGCTAATCCAAGGAAAATGGACAGACCAATACACTCTATTAAGAGGGATGCTACAAGGGCCAAAATGATACATGTTGTTGTCCCATTAACTTAAAAGGACAAGGATGAAATGATGGATTCTGATTACCAAATATATACCATTTGTTGGAAGCATGGATAAGATTAGTCTTATGTTGTCATTGATGTCACCATGTTGGTATGGTACCTTGAACCAGTGTGTAGAACATGCTTACTACATCCGGTATTTTTTTTGGTATTTCTGGTATTTTGGTCCACAGATTCTCTATGGTAATCATTGTGGTTTAAGATTTTGGGAAAAGGCTTATGATCACTAGAAGAACGTATGTATGTATTCCTGGATGTTCATATGATTGGATTGGCATCAAATTTTGTGATTGTATCTTGTTATAAGGTTAATCATGGCCGATCTAATAATTAGTTATAGCTCTACATGAATTGCGGTTATATGTGTGACCTAGATTTGGTCCCAATCGACATAATATTGCATGACATAGTTGAATTAGTTTTGAAAACTTACAAGTTATCTTTTTTTAAATATGAATTGCATGCAATTAGGTTGACCTATTTGATGCATGTAGATATATCAAGTATATATAAGATTGTTTGTGTATGAAAAAGTAGGTAGAATGCGAGTGAAGAAGGTGTGCGAGTATGTAAGTAAAGTGTGTGAATAGAAGGGTGAAAATTAGTCTTCTATCATGTGAAAAAATACTTTGAGCATCAAAGGAACTAAATATTCACTTGTGGTGTAATTTCATCAGTTCAAATTCTGGTGGTTAGCCATTTTTTATTTCTATAATCTCTCTAGGGAGTGAACCTCCTTGTTTGGATAGTAAGTCCTTGTAAGGAGTGAGCTTCTGTATCTGGAAATAAGCCTCTTTTATAACCAGTATTGAGATAACTATATATTATGAGCTAATCCTCACCATGGTTTTTCCCTCATTGGGTTTTCCACATAGAAATTTGGTGTTCTTGTGCTGTGGAATCTCATGTTTTTTTCTTGCTCTTATATGTCCTATGCAATAAAGTAATTAAAGGTGTTTGTTCAATAAGTTTTAGAAGATATTGATTCAGCTCCCCTCTCAGTATCTTGAATATTTAACAATTGGTATCAGAGATTTGGTTCCTCTAGAGAAGTCTAACAACTTGAGGGAGATCTTGTAGAATTGGACAAATAGATAAAGAAGATCTGCAGACTACACTTGAAAATCTTTACAAGGCTGAAATTGAAAATAGGGATGTGAAAGAAAATATTGATGAAGCAGATGAATGCATCCAAAAATTGAAAGAGCAGTTAAAGAAATTCAAATAAATATATAGATAAGTGAGTAAGCAACTGAAACAAGCAAATGAAGAGAATATTGGACTGAATTTGAAAGTGTATAAAAAGAAGAGTATTGAGGATTGTCTAAAAATAGTGATACAAAGCAGGGCTGATGTTTGCTCTCAGTTTGAATAGGAAGTGATGAATATGAAAGAATAATTAGAGAAAGAAAAACTCTATGAATATGATTTCAGGACAAGCTCTACCAAACTTGATGAATTGATAGTTGGACAAAAACCTTCTAAAGACAAAGGTGGCTTAGAGAATGAAGCTATTGAAAAGATGCAGAAATCCAATCCACTAAATAGTCAAAAGACTCAAGAGAAAGGAAAGAAAAAAATAAAATCAAGAAGGAGATCACCTATCAAACAACCTAATGTACAAAGGTACTCATCATTCAATGTTTTTTTTTCATGTAATAAATTTGGTCATAAGGCAACTGTGTTTAGGAGTAGGATAAATTAGTTTTCTGGTTCCTTCTCTAGACAATTTTATACGTGCACAAAGCTACTAAATGCAAATCTCAAGTAAGGATGGTTAGTAGAGTTATGATGAAAAAAATTAATGGAGGAAGGATAAATTAATATTTTGATGGCTATTTATGTACCTATAACATGTTTTGACATAAAGAGAATCGATGCAGAATAGGAAATCAAACAAGACAAAGAAATGTTGTTTGCTAGAATTGCGAAAATCTGGGACATATTTCAAAAGTGTGCAGGAGTAAAAAGGGGAAGCAGTCTGCTTCGGTGAAAGATGATGAACCATTGAAGAAGATTGACAAGAAAGAGGTTAAGTAGGAAATGAGCAAGATATGGAAAAATAAAGAAGAATAAAATACTATTGATGTGTCTGTACCCTCATCCAGTGAAGATGTTTCCTCTGAGAATTAGACATCGCATGGTCTTAGAGGGATCTTTTATCAGAGAAAAAAGTAAAACCCATAAAAATATGGTGTGTCAGGTGCTCGCATGTGGATATTTTGTAAGAAATGACTAGACATAGCTAATGCAAAAGAAATCAGAAGAAAAAGTGTGAGCATGATCTTTTGTAGAGTGAATTAGAGTTTCTCAGTAGAGTGGAAGGAGAGTTTTGTCAGCTTTTTGTAATTAATGTGATTTAGAGAAAAATGATGGTTTATAAAGCATATTCTTGTAAATCATTTTTATTGTCAAAATCATTTGAAAGATTTGTGGAGTGACTCAGAAATTTATTGGAATGATTCTGAAGCATTTTAGAGTAATGCCAAAGAGATCTTTGTGGACATTTGAAAGCAAGCAGCGAAAGTTTCTCTCTCGCAGTCATAGAGGAAGGTAAGAGAATAGATATTTGTTAAATTTGAAGAAGTTAAGTGCTATAATGGAACCTTCTACTAGAGGATCAAGTGGAAATATCTCTTTGAGGTTAAAAGGATTTGAGCTAGATGAATTCTATCATCGTAAAATAAAGAAGATGGAATTAGAGTTAGAATTGAGCGACTTACAAAACTTACAAACCCTAGGTTTGGATTTATGGGGAGAATTTCCTTGGGTTCTTGACAAAGAATTTATCATGTTCCTTTTGAGAAAATTTAAGGACAACAACATTGTATTGGAAAAATCTTGTTCCATTATGAAGGAAGCAATCAAAGGTTTAATTGGGTTATGGAGTGTTGGAGACCTTCTCGAAAATAAGAGCATAAAGTACAAGTAGAGGAGATGATTGGAGTTGAAAAGGATCTTCGAGCACTATTGATTGATAATATTGTTGATTCCTTGGCTAGGTATGTTGCGTATGGAATTTCCTATAAAATCTATTTCAAAAATTGAGATGGCTCTACTTCAGCCATTGCTATGTATTTGGCACATAAAATGGTAAAAGAGAAAAAGTAGTTTGATCTATGTGGATTAATTCTTGAAAATATTGTTGAAAACATAAAAATTCCATTGGTAGAAGGACACCCTTTCCATTTTGGGTCCTTACATGTTTGGTACTTTATTTTCTGGACATGTTACTAGGAAAGAAAGATGTTAAGTGGGAATTTGGGATTCCCATGGCAAGACAAATTTATAGATAATTGGAAGGCTTGGAAGATAAAGTAAGTGCATGTAAAAGAAAATTCTTATCTTTGTAGAAATAAATGAACTCCAATGAAGTTATTTCTAGTCAATTTGAGGAAGGTTCTTCCTCCGGAAAAAAAATTGGAAGTAATCACTAGTGATTCCCCTCCAAAATCAAAGGAAAGAAAATTTATCACTAAAAACATCGTTGTTATTCCAGAAGAAAAGGAAGAAGGAGAATAATCTCTACCTGAATCTGAATATTCTGATCTAGATGACATTCGGTCTATGTTAGTTAAAGGGAAAATGAAGAAAATTGATGAGTTATGGATTTCGGCCTCTCCTATTGATAGACTCAAGATTGATGATGCTCTGGTTGAGTATCTACTTAAAAAGGGTATTGATGTATCAATTGTTTATGATTCTTTGCTAGAAAAATTAGTTGAAGTAGTTGAAGAAATAATTTTTCTTGAAGGTCTAGAAGAATGCAAGTTGGAAGCCTTAGTTGAAAAGAGATGTTATAAATCCAATCCAAAGTTATCTCAACTTATCATGGAGACAAAGAAGTGCATAAAATAAATGTCATATATTTACAAATATTGTCTCCAGTGGCCTGCTATAGTTGATAATTTCAAAAGAAGGGTTGAAGCAATTGAATTTGAGGTGAACAACATTGGAAAGAAATTTTATATTTTAAGGACAAAGAGGGAAATAAAATACTAAGAGTTGGTAAATTATAACTTGAGTTGATCATTGTACAAAGACAAAGAGATGTAGAGAAAAAATTCTAGCTTCTTAAGGAGATTGTTGAGGTCTAGTTAGACCATCTTTCTAAAATACTCTCTAATGCAGAAGATTGTGAAAGACAATGCTCATCTACAGATTGGTCATCTTCTTTCACACTGTTGGATCTATTGGAAAAAATATGCACAAGAATGGATTATTTGGTACTTGAATGGAAGAAATTATTTCATGTTATCAAAGAAAGATACAAGAAGGTATCTCAGGTGAAAAATATTATTCTGCCTTGAAGTAACTTTGAAAATTTTGAGGTTTTGAGATTTTGATGGCTAGAAGACTCTAGGAATTTTTGGATTAATTGGAATCTTTTTGAAATTTTTAATTTCACCATGTTTACATTTTTTTCTAGCACCCTTTTCCATTGATTTCAAAGGGGGAGAGATATGGAATTTTTGGGGAGAAATTTGGAGAGATTGGAGGAGATTTTTGAATTGGAATTTTTGCACATCTTGCCATCAATGCCAAAGCAGGATATTGTTGGAAGTATGGAGAATATTAGTCTTATGTTATCATTGATGTCACCATGTTGGTCTAGTACCTTGAGCCAATGTGAAGAATAGGCATACTACATCTAGTATTTGATTTGGTATTTCTGGTATTTTGGTCCGCATGTTCTCTTCAGTAATCATTGTGGTTTAAGGTTTTGGGAAAAGGCTTATGATCACTAGAAGTGTATATATTGTATTCTTGGATGTTCATATGATTGGATTGGAATCAAATTTTGTGATTGCATATTTTTATTAGGTTAATCATGGTCGACCTAATAATCAGTTATAGCTCTACATGAATTATGTTTATCTACGTGACCTAACTTTGGTCCCAACTGATATAATATTACATGACATGATTGAATTACTTTTGAAAGCTGACAAGTTATCTTTTTGAAAATATGAATTGTATCCAATTAGGCCAACCTAATTGATGCATGCAGATATATCAGGTATATATATAAGATTGTTTATGTATGAAAAAGAAGATAGAATGCGAGTGAAGAAGGTGTGCAAGTATGTAAGTGAAGTGTGTGAATAGAAGGGTGAAGATTAGTCTGATGTCATGCAAGTGAATACTTTGAGTATCAAAGGAACTGATCTACATATCTATAATTTCATTAGTTCAAATTCTAGCAGTTAGCCATTTTTGTTTCTATAATCTTTGTAGGCAGTGAGCCTCCTTGTCTAGACAATAAGTCCCTGTAAGTAGTGAATCTAGCAATGAGACTCTTTTGTAACCAGTATTGAAATAACTATATATTGTGAGCTAATCCTCATTGTGGTTTTTCCCTCATTGGGTTTTCCACATAAAAAAATTGGTGTTCTTGTGTTGTGGAATCTCATGTTTTGTTCTTGCTGTTATCTGTTCTATGTAGTAAATTAATTAAAGGTATTTGTTCAATAAGTTTTAGAAGATACTGATTCACCCCCATCTCAGTATCTTGATTATTTAACACCATTGACCTAGGCATGCCACTAGAGAATAGGAAACTAAAGATCTAAGGGGAAATTTTGAGGCAACTCTATCTAGAATGATGAAGGATAAGAATACTGAATTGAAAGAGATAATAGTGTAGTTACATAATTTCATCAAAGCTCTCATTAAACTGAATCAATCTATTGAAGAGATTCCTTCAAATATAGTTCTACTATCTAAAGATCAAGTGGTAGAAATGGAAAGTATGAAACATAAAAATAAAACACTTGATAAATGGATAAATTATTTTATTGCTAAGGTTGAAGAAATATCAAAAGCTACTATAGGAAAGTACAAGGAAATGTCTCAATGAGACAAAAAGGTGAAGAAATTAAAGAATAAATGTGAAGGTTTTCTAGCACAAAATGATATAGAGCTAGTATGAATAAAAATAGTAGAAATTCTTGACAACAACTATTTACTAAAAGGAAAATTAGTTATTAATAATCATATTATAGGGCTAAAAGCTTGGGAACTTCAAATTAAATTGGAAAATGATATGGTTGAAGAATGAAAGGATCAAATATAATCTCTACATGATATGGTAGAGGATTTAATGGTAAAGGATATCGCTATAGTAGATGCCTTGACTAAGAAATTTGATGATATAGATAATCTAGGTGTGGATAAGGAAAAAGTGAACAAATTTAAAGGTTATTTTATAAGAACCCTAAATGATCTAGTCACTAAGTTAGATGTAGATTTATTGAAGGATATGATGAAGGAAATGTTAATTAAATATTATAATAAGAACTCAAAATAGAAATGCATAGATAAAAATTACATCAAAAAATATGCTAAATATAGGTTTAATTGGAGTTTCTCACAAGGCTTGAGCAGTGAAGGTACATACAAGGATTTTGGTAGCCTTTAGTGAATATGTGCGAAACCAAGAGGCATTAGGGAAAAATGTCATAAGAGAAGAGGATAATGGTTCGAAGTTAAAAAATAAAAAAAGGTAAGTGGTTGATGAATACAAAATGATTAAAAGGATGTATGATACACCTACACTTTCTCTATTTTCATTAGGAAAAGAGATCCCCAAAGGTAGGATTGACTTCCAACCCTTAGGTGAGTCAACCCTATTATAAGATCTGTTATTTTCCTTATGACAGAAAATGGTAAATATGATGGAAATGCACTTTGGGGGGATAAAATATAAATTATTAATGAACTAAATTATGCAATTTAAAACATCAAATGCATATTTAAAGAATAATACTGATAGAAACAATAATTTTCAAGCACATTTGGGGGTTGCAGGGTGATATCTACTAGCCCAAAAAAACTTGTCCCAAGAACTGTAGAAGGAAACTTTCACCAAAATTGGTCATGGGCCGCTAGGAAAATGACTCCTTGTAGGGATTTTTTGCTCAAATTTTAGGATCCTTTGGAGATGGATCTAATATTTTTTCCCTAGGTTTCACTACCAAAAATTCAAAACCAAATTCAGGATCTGAGTTTCTATGGCTTGATGATAATGTTGAAAACTTTGACAACTTTGCAAAATTGCACTTTTGATCAATCTTCAATCCTTCTTCACTCAAAAAATTTCACATACAAAAAGATAGGAACAAATGTTCATTTTTGGGTGAAAACGGGTTTGCCTTGGTCAAACCCCAATTTGGTAATTAAACTTTGATAATGAAATAATGATAAAATGAAGTAATTGATGAAAGAACAAAACTTGTTTCAACTCACCAAACCCTTTAATGGCTTCTCTTAGAGGACTAAATTCTAACACACCTCTCTAAGGATTGGATCTTGCACGAAATGTCTTCATCGGATTCTTGATTTGATTCTTGAATTCTTGAAACCTACATCACAATGCTAGCTCCAAAAACATGCATGAACACACATAAATCTTGACATCATGGTATAATCTCTAATGCTATTGTAGATTACTGATAAATCTTCTCTTCAATACTCTTCCTTAATGTTGCTTAGTTTAATTGATAAAATAACCTTTCTATTTATAGGTGTTTCCTTAATTTCTTGACAATAAAACAGCACAAGCCAACCTTTGCAATTTGAATTTGAATCATTAAAATACCAACACAAAATATTAGAAAAATGCATCCAAGACTTAAGGAGGACCCGTTCGCCCTTGGGTGAATGGGTCCTAGGCCCTAAACCTAGGACACACATTCTCCAAGATGTGTAATTAAGTGTAGGCATTGATTAAATGTCAGTTTCCCTTTCAAAAAATGAAATTAATTAGGCTTGTGAATACATAATTAATCCAATTAAAGGCTTAATTAACTCCAATTAATTAATGGGATGCAAACATAGTATGAAAATGTAAAGGAGTACATTTTTCTACACTAAATTTAGCTCCCACTTTAGTGAGAGTATGAACTTGCACTCACTCACACTAAGGTAAACAAATACATTTCAAGAGGGGTCCAAGTGAAAAAGTGTTAGAAAGATAGGATGAAAAATATCAACGAGCTGGCCAAGCTCCCAAGATCAAGATCCCATGGAAAACTAACATAAGCACAAAGGGACACACACATATGTATGATATGAAGTAGAAAGACAAGATACACAAGCATACAATGTGAAAATTAATGGGAGGAAAGAAAGATGGACTAGCAAATTTCATTATTCCATGTCCATTAAATACAATCATAAGGATGTAAAATCACTTATGAAACACATGGCTCCATAGGAAATTAAGTTATTTTATGCTTGATGGCCATGAAAAATACACTCACAAGGTCTAGTACAACGATATACACTAGGTGAGCCCCCAATACAAATATGAGAAACACACAGTAGGTCTACATGGTGTGAACCCACAAAAAAAGTGGCGATGGGAAAGCCATGCTAGGTCTACAGGCTCCCATATGTCAACCATACCAAAATTTATACTCCCTAATAAATTTGATAAGGCACCACAACATGATCAATATTCTATGCTAATGCTACACTAAATTCAACCTCCGTGAACAAAGTGAAGCAAGAAATGTCAAAATATTAATGCCAAAATTAAATAATGCTAATATTGCCAATGCAATGGTCACACTTCTTAGGAGATGTATTCTATCATCACTAAGAAGGGAACATGCAAACAATTATCGGGGTACAATATGCCCACCCATTTAAAATGTCAATATAATTTCTATGTTGGTAAATTAAGTAGAAAGAGAGGAACAAGGGCTACTGGAAAAGAATGCACAATCTCCAAAAACTAGTTATCCTTTCCCCCAAGCATAGATACAAAGACAACCAAGAAGGAATATCATGTTTATGCCAAGATAAATATGATTGCACTTAAGATTGTACCACCATAAATGACAATGGGCAAGAAACATAAAGCTAATAATGCCCACTTAGTGATGAGCAACATGATAGGATGGAAATCGGTATTAGTTAGAGGAAATAGGTGCATCAAAACAAGGAAGAGCACCACAATCCTTAAGATGTTTAATTTTATTACTCAAAGCCTTATATTCATTGGTTGAATGGCCATGAACTATATGATATACAAAAAAATGAGATTTTTTTATAAAATTTATTTTGTGTTCTTAGAGGGAGAGATATCAGGAGAGCTTGGAGAAGCCTCAACAAGGTACCCTCTTTATCAAGAAGATGTTCCTTTAATTTCTGATAGAGATAATTCTTGCTTACTACAAGTTTTCATACAACACAATAATCCTTAGATTGTGAGATTTTTTACTCTCCCTTAAAGGAGGGTGTACAATATAATGAACCCCAATCATCACTAAGACATGTTTTTGGAAGATGAATCATTACTTTTATTAAGAGTTTTGTGTGAGATGACATTGATTTTAAGCAAAGGTTTATTTTATGCTTTCAATTCTTTCAAAAGACAATAACCAAGACCTTGTGTTTTTTCTTGAGGGGTAGGCTATATAGGGACACAAATACCTTGTTCTTTAATGCCACATCCTTTTCCATTATAACCAAGTTATTTCAAAATTTTGTAACCTCTTACATAAAATTTTTCCATTTCTTCTTGATTTGGTGGTTTCTCATAATCAAAATCATCTTATGTGGATGAATAATTAATGTTCTCATCTTCTTTACTAAAATTTGTTGGCTTACATTCTTTTGGTGACTAACCTTGTGTTGATATTATGTTAGATTATTTATCTTTTCCTAATTTGTGTGTAATCTTCTATTCTCCCATGAATGTAGGTGTAAAATCCAATGAACCCCAATCACCATCCAATAGTTTAATGATTGATTTCTCTTCTTCTTCTTGTATTAGTTACACTTTTGTATTTGGTGTCAATGTTGTGAGGATTTTTCGTTCCCATTTCAATTTACAAACAATTTTCTAATTGTAGTTCAAATTTTATTGTGTAAACCTTGTTGTTGTAAAATTACTTCACTAGATGATGTAATGTTGAAGGCACCATATTCATTGCATGAATCCAAGGTCTACCTAGGAGAATATTATATAAAAAATCATGAGGCATGACATGATTAGGAGTTTACAACATTGCCTTACCAACTATAATAGGTAATGTTATCACAACAAGAATTTTTTTTCCCACATTAGCAAATCCATGATAGATAAAGGGTCAGGTTGAATCTTTATGTTGTCCAATCCAATCATATCTAAAAGGATTACACTACAAACATTTAGTGTCGAACCATTATCAATGATAGTGTGTCTTATACCAGTCTTGTTAATGACACCCATTATCATCGAAGCCTCATTTGTTTTTTGTAGATCTTCTAGACATATAAAAATGACCAAAGCCTACAAGTAATATTTTACCACCTTCTCGTCCTAGCATAATTATTACATTTTAATTATGTTTCTAACCCACCTTCAACTATTAATTAAATAATTCATAATTAACCTTTTTATTCTTTCGGACTATTAATAAATAAATCTTATTTATTTATTTAATGTGTCACTAATTATCTAAAGTCTACTCATAATTAAATAAATTTCTCATTTTATTTAATTAATCTATATCATTAATGTCCTCTTGATTATTAAATCAATATATTTATTTAATATGTCACTAATCCCCAGAATATTATTTTAATTAAATGAATTTATTAATTGATTTAATTAAATCAATTTCCCCTTCTAAATTAAATGATTATTTCTAATTATTTAATTGTCTTATGTGACATTTTCCTCTTTTTAAATAAAATAATTTATTTAAAATAACTTCACATAGTTAACTAGTTCTTAATCTTAAATCAATTATTCACTATGTCACTAAATCCATATTTTGAATTAATTTTAATTCAAAATGGAAATATTCTTCTACAAATCAAGTAATTGCTAAAATTACTGATTTTCTAAAATCTCATCTTCTTATCTTCCGATTTTTACTAATTTCATCTCACTGTCACATTTATCCTTGATTTGTTTTATTTAATTAAATCTTATTCAATCATTTGGGGATTTTACCCTAACCCTAATTGAGAGTTGCCATTTTGAATCTCGACCATTGATTCTAGGAAATTTCCTCAATCTTCAATCTCATCCATCCATTCAAAATTACATTTTCTATAAAATGAAAATTTTGTTCTCATTTCAAGGATCTTGAATTTATTAAATTATTTTTTAGATTCCTTGCTTATTATTATTTCTTGCATTCTAGCAATTAGAATTTGAGATTTTTGCAATTAGGATTCATTTTCTATTGCATAACTTAGAGAAATCCTTCAAAGTCTTGTTTAGGTCTAGGCATTGTAGAGTTTTCTCACACACAAAATCTGAGGGCACTCATCATCACAACAAGCCAAGTAAGTGCAATGGAAATCAGCCATGGAGGAGAGAAATGGGTGAGATTGTTCTAGTTTCATTCATTTTCTCTCATATTTCTCCTTTGCATTCGATTATTTGTGGATTTTAATTTAATATGCATGTGTTATTAACCTAGTTTTACCTTGTAGAAAATATCCATTATTACATCGGTGAACCCAACCCCTTAACACATTTTTGTAGGTTCTTGTACGAATTCATTTTTCTTTTGTAGGTACAGGAGTACAAAACGACACAACTGATTGCCGCTGTGATGCAAATGCTCTATTGTGCTGCATTTTCTTTCATGAGTGACAAATTCAACTTGTTGCAACACATTTGATCTCACAAGAAAAACATTCAACATGTTGCAATGTATTTGATATCATGAGTGATGCAATCGACCTATTACGTCGCATTTCACCTCCTACGACATAAAAGACTGGTAAATTTTTCTTTCTGTTTCAATTATTTTCTCTTTTCTATTTGTAGGTTAGAGATTTCTTGTGTTACTAAATTTTTTTTGGGAGAACATGTGTCTGGCTGTATTTAATTAATTTTCTTTATTATTTATTTCAAACAAATTGCATTTTACATGCATTGGTTAAAAGAATAGACATGCAAATCCATATTGGTTAAAAAGAACAAAAAACTTTGCTTTCCATTGGATTTAAAATTAAATCTTAGATAGAAAATACTACAAATGGTTAAAATTAACCAATTTTCTTGACAAAAACTACAAATGGATAAAATTAAGCTTGTGCATTCTCTGTTTTTACATGTTTTATTTTTGGTTTAAAAAGAACACCATGCGAGTGTGATCTGAAATATTCATGTGCTCTCTCTTTATTTTTAAACAAAGATCGATTGAACTATGAATATTTTGGTTCGCTTTTGTTAGCCTTAGATCTTTGGCCTAGTTTGGTGGGAAAAATTACTCACCCCAAAGCGACTCAAACCGGGAACACTCTAAAGCCAAGCGACATTGAACCGATACATAAATTCGAATGTTAAGGAAAGCTTAGCATTACACTTCCTATGGACCAACAATTGACTCCCTAGCACTCTTGTGGTGTGTCAAAACCTGTAGAGCGTAACCTCTATAAACTGGGATGATAATTCCTCTTGTGTGGCCTTTTGAATGGGTGCCTGAATTAAATCCTTTGTGTTAGAAAATCAAAAACTTTATATTCTTTGGTGCAACAACGGTCGTTGCAAAGGCACCTGCACCTATGTAGTTCTTAGTAGAAATGATCAATCTACCATGGGAGTTTCATGGAGGTTGGAAGCTTGGTTTCCCTAAGAAGTGAGTGCATTGTAAGGGGGAGCCCATGGGGCCAAGCTTCTAGATTCATTCGCTAAGGATATGCAATTCGCGAGATCCATAAGAATACTGTCCTTGCAACCCTAAACTTTTGTCAATGTCTTTAATGTGGTTGATTTTCAATTTTTATAACACCAAGTGTTTTCCAAACTGTTTTCAAAAAAATTCCACCACTAAAAATCAAACTTGATAAAATCAGAGTCAAAAAAGGTAAATCTACAAAAAATTCTTTTTCCAAAATTGCTTCCTGTGATGTAAATGCTCTGTCAAACCACACATGTAATATTTTGAGCCGCAATAGCTCTGGTGAGGACATTTTAAACATCCTAAGCTACAATCGCTTTGATGAGTCGCATTTAAAAAATCCTACATCACATTTGCCATTTTGCACCGTATTTGCCGGTATCAAACTGCATTCACCATTCCAAGCCACATTCGCCAGTTTCAAACCGCATTCACCATTCTAAGCCGCATTTTCTCCGTCATGCCGCATTCACTGTAACACATTTGCAAAAACTTCATAACCATCTTCCCACTGTTAAAATTGAAATCCAAAACTTTTCTTTTCTAGAATTACATCAAGTCTTCCTTTAGTGCTACTGTTTAAGCCAGATAGTGAATTGCTCAACTTCCCTTAAAAATTGCATTATAGATACCAATTTTTTAGGATCACAATAGGGTTCCATTTCCTTTCCATTAGTTGCATTGTTAACTCTACCATCTTCTTAAACACTTATCTTTGCAAATTTTAGGAGTAGACTCTTAACATCCATTTTCAAAACTTTGCATTCAATAGTAGGTTATCATTGGACCCAATTAACCTTTGTCATTTAGTTAAATCTTTTGTGAATTATTTCCCACTCAATAGTCTAGTGTGGAAACTTCACTTTGTCCTCTTTTAGTCCTTTTATGGTCCATTGATTTTCCAAACCTGAAGAATTGAAAACATTTGGTTTGCTCAAGTAGTCATCTCCTTAGATTGCTCAATATTGAGTACATTTAGGCTCCCTTTAGTTGCATACCATTTAGAGTCTGCATTCTTAGTTTCACACCATTTGCATTCATAAATCTTTAGGCTCATTTTGGACTCATTTTCATTTCATAATATTCCTAAAATCCCGAAAAAACCCAAAAACATAGTGTAATATTTAGATCATTCTTCCCATCATCCCAAAGTTGAGAAAAAGTTTTATGGTTGAAACTAGATTACAGAAAAAGAAAAGACATGGATTCCTTCCCCAATGACATGAAAAATCCTTCTTATAACATGGGAAATTCCAATATCGATACTTTTAGTGAAATGAACATCCCACCTTCTCCACAAGATATTTTTGAACAATTTATCTGTAGAGACTCAAATGAGGAAGTCTTTGAAGAAGATATATTAGCTTTTTCCTAACACCCAGAATTTGCTTCTTTTGTGGAAGAAGTAGTATTAAATGACTTCTCTAGATTCCTAGCTATGCTCCTTGACTAAGGGGATAAGTTACCAAAGGGATTTGATCTTAACACCCTTAGAGCAACATCCCCCAATCCCCCATCACACAATCCTTCCATGGGATATTCTTTATAAAATTTCATCAACACCATCAATGCTAACTCCCTTGGTCATACTACCACCGAAACCAACACATCTATTGGGGGATCATCTACCCAAACCAACACCACATCAAAATCCATTTGCCAACAAACATCCACCATCCCTTCACAAAAAATGGGTGCAACCACCTCAAATATATTTGGAACTTCATCTAGTTCCATGGGTACATCAACAAACCTATTATTAGGTTCTTCAAATGCTATGGAAACCAACTCATCCAACCCTTTTGGGAGAAATAAATGAATATTTGTCATTCAAGTCACCCAACCTAATTACTCATAGGTTAATACCAACATTCCTCATGGCCACAATTTATTATTTGGGAAAGGTAATCAAGGCACCCAATCTTTCACTTCATTTGGTAATCAACACTCTCAAAATAAACAAGGCCCTCAAATTCAATCCAACATGGCAGGATCTCACATCCCCACTTATGCCTCTCAGGTTCATACACAACAACACATCCCTCATCAAAACACTCATTTCCAAAAACCGCACAATCAGAATGCTCATTTTTCCCACTGAAAACCAATTCCAAATCAATACATCTCATCACAACAGGTGGGCTCTCAAGCCATCCCTATCACCAACATGTGTGATTCTACCAACAACCCAATTGTGGAAGCACTCACACTCCAACTCGCTACTCTTCAAACGCAAGTGGAGACCTTGCAACAATCCAACAAAAAGTATTACATGTCACATGACTTGTGTCCATATCCATTCGACACAACCTTGTTTATGCCACCCTTTCCTCATGGATATGTGGTACCCCACTTTCCTAAATACAAAGGCAAAATGAACCCTATTGAACACATAAGAGAATTCACCACTAGTTGCATGGAAATTGTATATGAGAAAACATATCTCATGAGACTTTTTTCTAGAAGTCTCGTAGGTCATGCACTGGAATGGTTATCACTATTGCCTAAAGGAATCAAAACATGGGATGATTTGGAAAACAAGTTTTTTGAAAACTAGGCCTATAACATCGCCACAGATATCGACATTGCCTCCCTATGAAGACTTACCCAAGAGGATGCAGGAGAGAATTTTATCCCATTTTTTCAAAGATGGAGAACCTTAGCAAGAAAATTTCTGATAGAAATACTTGAAAAGGAGAAAGTCACCATGTTTGTACAAACTCTCCTAGGACTACTAAGATATAGCTTACAAGTCCATCATTGCACCAACTTTGTTGATGTTGTTGAGAAGGGTGTTCAACTTGAGAAAGCCTTGATCTCCAAAGGAAAATTAAAATATGGTGGCAAAACCATTAACACCACCACAAATAATAACCCAAGTAGCTCCAATGACAAAACCAAATACTGGGTTAAGAACAAACACATTACCAATGACAGTGTGGTTGATGCAAAAACTATAAATGCAACAAGTCATGTACTCACCATCAAAGGAGTACAAAATCAAAATGCACCTATAACTACACAACCACAAACTACCAATGCTATTCAAAGCAATTCTACTTAGGGTAATCAAAGGCATCTATGTCAACTGCGAAAATTCCAAAAATGCACATATACCCCTTTGGATGAACCTATCAAATTTTTCATGAAGAAAATTCTCCAAAATAGAGTCATAACACTAGAAGAACCTAGATTGTATGAACCTAGTTAGTTCAAGCCATCATGGTGGGATGATAGTTCATTTTGTGATTACCACCGTGTCAAAGGGCATAAAACTTCCTCTTGTCATTAGTTGCAAAATATGGTACAAAACCTTATGGAAAACCACACCATTGAGTTAGGCGGTTAATAATTTACGTCTAGTGTGGATCATACTATCCACAAGAACCCAGTGCAGGATCATAATAAACCCTCCTCATCTGAAATGAAGAATAACAATAATCAAGCCAATCACATATGTTTTTCCTACAATAACGTTCATCTTGCCTACAATTATCCCGAAGGTGCCATTATTAATAATCTTCACATTGCTGATGAAGATGAGTGTGTTAATACTATTATCATTAAAAAGGCCCCAGAATGAAATGTCACCATGCATAAAGGCAAGGTCACTATCCCAGGTTCTTCTACACGTAAGCCTAAAATCACCATACCTAGTCCATCTGCCAAATAGTCAAACCCTAAACATGAGTTCAACCTTATTGAGCAATTGAATAAAACACCCGCTCAAATATCCATTCTCGAATTGCTCTGTATCTCACCCGCACATAAGGCCATCTTGGATAAATTCCTACAAGATTCGTTTATCCCAACAAAAATTGATGTCAACCATTTTGAAACTATGGCCAAATATTTGAATTCGCCTCATCACATTACCTTTTCAGACAATGACTATTCCTCACCCAAACCATCTCATAATGATTCCCTTCATATTAAGGTTTTTGTCCACAAACATAAGGTTAGACAAGTCTTAGTAGATGGTAGAGTGGGATTGAACATCTGCTCTTTAAAATTGGTTAAAGCTCTTGGATTCTCTGATGCATGTGTAGATTCTACCAAGAGCATTGTCAACAAGGCATACGATGATGAAGAATGTGCTTTAAAGGTGTCATTACAATTCCAATCCACGTGGGACTAGTTATCATAGATACAACATGCCAAGTCTTGGATCATGATATGCATTACAATATTTTACTTGGTCACCCCTAGATTCATGCTCTAAAGGCCATTCCTTCCACATACTACCGATGCCTAAAATCCCCTTTTGATGGTATTGAAATCACTATCCCAAGAGATCCCGATCCATTTCAATATTGTACCAATTTGCGAACCATTGTTGGGCACCAGGTACCCATCAATCGAGAAGCCTCAACATCCACCTCTTCCAAATATATTGACCCATTTTCTCTCACCAAATCATCCATTCCATCAACTTTTTCCACACCATCTTCCTCAACCTCCATACCAAGTAAAGACCTATAGATCTAAGACTTTGGCTATGGAGAATTCAAATTGAATATGGCTTACTATATCACCACAATATCTAAGCTACCTAAAGTCTATGGTAGACCATGTTTCACAATCGAGCCCAAAACAACTTTCAAGGCTCCACCAAAAAGTGTTTTTATACTATGGGGTGATATGGGTAATTAAGTCATTATCAACATAGCTTGTTGGATCTACAAAGACCCAAAAGATTTTCCTCCACTACCAATCCATCTCTATGGAAAAGGATATGATATATGCAAGGCCCTAGGTTTTGATGACAAAAGTGGTCTTGGAAAGGCCCACAATGGATGAAGGGAACCTACTATCATAAATGCAAGACCAAGGTACATAGGGCTAGGGTTTGACCAACTCAGAATTGACAATCAAAGTACCTATGAACTTTCAAGTGAGGACGTAATAGCTCTAGAAAGTGTCGAGACAAGTGAAGAATCCCTTACCAAAACTAACTCAAATGAATGGGAATGGGGATCTGAGAAAACCCTAAGTGAATATGATATTGATGAACTATTCCTAGATCCTGGTCAACTCCCTTTTGAAGAACGATTCTAACAAGAGTACAATATTGATCCCATTGACCGACATTCCAAAAATAAGGAATGGGTAAGAATTCCTTGGGATCGAGAAGAACATAAAGTATCCTCAACAATACCTGAAATATACTGCCCCATTACTGAGCCCACCCATGAGCCTAACTTATCTGAGCCCACTATGCATGCCTCCGAAATGCCAACCACTAGTCATGATGCTGATAATTTTATCCCCTATTATGACTTTGAATTCAACTCATCCAAATCTGAATATGGTCCATTCATTGCATTTGACATGGAAGTTGAAACTGCCAACTTTTCCTTCACACTTAAGGCTTCAATTTGCACACTTTCTAAATCTTCCCCATATTTTACCAACACTCATGATGGAATTTCCCTTGTTTATCCACAACTAATTGACTGGGACCAACAAGAACCACCAGTGATGGATATCTTTCAAAATGATGAGGCAATAGCAGAATTCATGGGACTCCAGGAAGTCATACTGTGGAGTGATCACAAATCTGGATTGGCTATTGACCTAGATTATGCAGCTTACTTTGGGGAGACAGTGCAATCCTCCAATCACAAAATTACAAAGAATAAATAACAAAAGAAATGTCTTTAGGTGAAAACCGCAAGGCACATTTTGACAACAAAATAGTAAAAACAAAGGACGTATTCGAAGGTGAAAACCTCTTTGAGGCGCCTAAGGATGGAGGATTGGACTTTCTTCCCATAACACAGTAAAAATTGGCCATGCTAGTCGAAGACACCATTGAAGTAAACATAGCCACACTAGAGAACCCCAAAAGTGTTCTCTTGGCCACATCATTAATAGATGAAGAAAAAGTTGATTTCCAACAATTCTTCCTAGAAAGGAAGGTTAACTTCGCATGGTCGTATGCTAATATGCCAGACCTAGATCCATAAGTGGAATTACATCATCTTCCGCTAATTCCAAATATCAAGCCAATCAAACAAAAGTTGCAAAAAATGCATCCACATATTGCACTATTGGTAAAGGCTGAATTAAAGAAGTTATTGGATGTTGGATTTATAAGATCAATAGATTATGCTAACTAGATATCCAAAATTTTCCCTCTCACCAAGCCAAATGGACAAATCCGCATCTGCATGGATTTTAGAGATTTGAATAAGGCTTGCCCAAAGGATGATTTCCCATTTCCAAATATAGACATGATTGTCGATCTCATAGCAGGGTATGAGATGCTATATCTCATGGATGGTTTCTCGGGCTATAACCAAATCCAAATTCCAATAGAGGATCAACACAAAATGGCATTCACCTGCCCATGGGGAACATACTATTGGAGTGTCATGCCTTTTGGCTTAAAGAATGTAGGCACCACATACCAAAGAGCTATGAAAACAATCTTTCACATGACATGATGCATATCCTAATGGAAGATTATGTGGATGACCTGTTGGAAAAAAATTGATATGGAAAGATCATCTCAAAGTCCTGGACAATATTTTTAGATAGCTAGAGGATTACAAGGTTTGTTTGAACCCAAAAAAATGTTTCTTTGGAGTCACTTGAGGCAAGATTTTGGGATACATAGTTTCGTGGAGAGGCATTGAGGTTGATCCCACAAAAGTAAAATAAATTCTAGACATGCCTCCACCAAAAGGAATCAGCGAGTTGAGAACACTTCAAGGTAGATTGCAGTTCATCCACTGATTCATTGCATAGTTGGTAGACAAGTATCAACCATTTCAGTACCTGTTACACAAAAGTATTCCCTTTGTATGGATGGACAAATGCCACATAGACTTTGAAAAAATTAAAGAATATTTGTTGACACCACCAATCTTGATGCCACCCATTGAAGGCAAGCTATTGATCCTATATGTCTTTTCAACTACAAATGCACTAGGGGCATTATTGGCATAAAATGATAATGAGGAAAAAGAAAGAGCCATTTATTACATCAGTCACACACTGATAGGATATGAGTTGAACTATACAACCATTGAACATGCATGCCTTGCAGTTGTCTTTGCGGCACAAAAAATAAGAAATTACATGCTGAGCCACCAAATACACCTGGTAGCCAAGATTGATCCACTAAAGTATCTCCTAATTTAGACAGCATTGACAGGTCGTTTGGCGAAGTGGGTCATGATATTGAGCGAGTATGACATACAATATGTTGAGCACAAGGAAATAAAGGGTCAAGTAATAGTAGATCAACTTATAGATGCACCGATCTAGGCTCCTCATTCCCTAATAACTAATTTTCCTGATGAGTCTATCTTTCATGCAGAACCATCCTTACCATGGAAGCTATATTTTGATGGGTCCCACATTGGTCACGACTCAGGAGCTGGTATCTTTTTTATCACACCACAAGGGGATTCAATTCCTACATCATTCTAGATCACCTTCCCTTGCACTAATAACATTTCAGAATATGAGGCATTGTTTACCGGTCTCAAGATAGAAATTAAATGGAAAATCTAGACATTTCTCGTATTCGGGGATTCTCAGTTAGTCATCAAGAAAATCAATGATGACTATGAAATAAAAGATGAGAATTTGCTTCCCTATAAATGAAAGGTGGATATTTTCATGACATATTTCAAAATTATTTATTTTGAATAAATCCTAAGGACACAAAATAAGGCAGCCGATGCAATGGCTACTATTGGATCTCTCTTAGACATCCCTAAAAATGTGTCACAATTCGAGTTCTTAGTGGAACAACTATTGATGCCTACATATGATATCCTAGAGATGGAAATGGTTTGCAAGATTGTTGGTCCCAGTTCGCTTTGGTACCAAGACATCTATGGTTATCTTAAGTCCCAAACCCTACCACCCAACCTTTCCAACAACCAAAGAAAGTCCTTTATCTGAAAAGCTGCAAGACACACCATTGGCAATGACACCCTATATCGTCGTGGCTTTGATAACACCCTTCTTTGTTGTCTCGACACTGATGAAGCCCAAAAAAATTTATGAGAAGTACGGGAGGGTATATGTGGATCTCATTCGAGTGGTCCAACGTTAGCTCGAAAAGTCACTAGACTTGGATACTATTGGCCGACATTAGAAAAAGATGCTCTTCAATTTTTTAGGACATATCAGAAATGCCAGGTGCATAGTGACCTAATTCACGCACCTACACAAGAACTGAGACAAATCATTTCTCCATGGCCTTTCGCACAATGGGGAATCAACCTCATGGGAAAGATTCCATCCTCCTCTAACGACCATAAATTCATAATCACTGCGACTGAGTAATTTACTAAGTGGATTGAAGTCGTCCCTCTCACTTACATCACCGGTAAGCAAATATCCAAGTTTATCCTAAATTACATTATCTGTCGGTATGGTGTCCCACAATCCATCATCACAGATAATGAGAGTCCATTAAAAAATCAGGGTGTTCATGAACTCTATGAGTGATTCCACATCCAAAATCATTTCTCCACCGTATATTACCCACAAGGTAATAGTCAAGCTGAGGCATCAAATAAAAACATTTCTTTGCATACTCAAGAAGACCATCAACAACGCTGGCCAAGATTAGCACCTACAACTTAATACATCTTTATGAGACTATCGTACCAACATTCATACCCCTACTAGAGAGACTCCATTCTCCCTGGTTTATAGATCTAAGGCCATGTGTAGTCGATCTTTGCTTCACCATCTACTGTTACTCTCATCGGCCTTTATCCACTTTTCATAATCATGACAACCTGACACATTCATGACCTTTGTCCTAAGTTCTGTCGGTTTTGGCCATGGTTATCATTTGGTTGACATCATCCCTTGCATATCCTTTCCTTTGGCCTTGTGTCTACCTATCTCCATATCATTGTCCTCGGGTAATCCCTGATCTATCTAGGGGAAATACCTTTGTTTTGTAACTACAATGGGTGTCACATATGATCCTACATTTGTAAAAAGTCCTAAAAAACCCAAAAATTTTTTTTGAAAAATTCTTGAAAAAAGTCCTGAAAACCCAAAAAAGATCTTGAAAAAATATCTAAAGAATTGAAAATGTCCTGAGAAAATCCAAAAACAAATTCAAAGTCAATGTCTGTCTTGTCAATTCAATCGGTCATATCAATCAATATTTTGTCCATGATCAAACTACGTTGTCTCTATGCTTTTGCTATGTAGGCAAGATTCATCTTTGAATCCCCGAGACATTAGGTCAATATTTCTAGGTTTGTCAAAATAAAATCATGATTCCAACTTTTGTCCTTTGGAAAAGGTCATTGGTCATGTCATACTATGAGGTCTCTAAGTGCATGAAGTAGGCAAGGCTATCACTTGATGAGCCCCAAAGGCTGCACTAGGTCAGTCCATTAGGGTTCATGGGACTACACTTTCACACACGTCAAACTATCTTCAAACCAAGCAAATAGTCTATCGAATCTCAAGTAGGCATTCTATCAGCAATCTGTGTCATCAATTCAACATGTCAGTAATGACATGTAATCAAATTCTATTAAGACAATTCAACCTAGAAAAAATCTGGGTTCTTCTTCAAATCTGTCCTTCTAAAAAGAAGCTCTCATCATTTATTTATGCTTTTGGATGTGTCTATCCTAAGCATCATCATCATCATCTGACATTTTGATGGATTCTCCTAAATCCAAGAATTGATCTCCTAGATATCAACATCATTCTAGATGTGTCCTTCCTAAATTTGATATCACTCAAGATTTGGGAACACTTGACATTAAAACACTTGGCAAACACTTGCCAAACTTTATCTATATTTTTTATGGTTATCATGATATTAGTTCCTTATGTCGTAGGAGCCATGACATATCATGATGATTATACTTGTGTTTTTATGATCACCCTGCTACTAGATTCTCAAGGATGTCCTGACTTCAGGATTTAGAGAAGAAATGACATAGTATGGTGATTTTCTTGTCATGTTTTCTTTTACTATCATGTGGCTAGTTTCTCAAGGATGTCTTGACATCAGGATTTACAGAAGCAATGGCATCTCATGATTAGTCTGGTTTGTCTGACGGTTGGACATGAAAAAATGACTAGGGGCAATTTGGTTCCTCGTATGAGTCATGATCATATGTGTATGCGAATTTTGATCTACGTGATGGTTTGGCATTGCACACTATTGATCTACGTCATATCATAGTATTTGTCGGCCATCATGAAATTTTTGCGCAATGATGATTAAAGAGAAACAACTAGAATATCACTATAGAAAATATTTGAAAGATTTTTTTTTTGCACTAACATGCATGTCTTTCTTCGCACTAACATCCATCTTCATCTTCTCTCATCTCAATTTCTAATGTTATCCTATGAAATACACAAAAAAATAGTTGCATACATAATCATACAAGCATCTCATATTCACATTTCACATCTGCATAAATCAAATATCATAATTCACATTACATAAAACTATCATTTACATCCATCATGAACCATGATTTACATCAGCATATAGGCATCATAAATAACATTTGCATTAACACATAAGAATCACATCATCATCACATTATACAATGTATACATACATAACCACATCCATAATTGCATTCATAAACATAAGCAAAACATCCATACATCTCATAGTATCATAAAAGCATCACATAACATCTAGTAAAGCATAAAATAGTTTAACACATAGAATTGTGAACGCCTAAACCTGAAAATGCACAAGAGAAACAAAACACATTAGGTTGTTAGATCACATGCATGCTAAAAAGTATGAGAGATTCCCCATGAAATCTATCCATTCAAACTAAAATTAGGAAATGAAGAACACAACACAAGAAAATGAAATAAAATCCTAATTAGAGCCAATAGATTATTGATCCCATGGGGGAATTGGTGCCAATGAAGAGTTACAATTGGCCCTTTCCCAATTCCTAAGTTGCAATTTTGATTGGTTGAGCAAATGGTCAAATATCCAAAGAGATTTGAGCATAACCTTGTTACAGATCTTGAAGATGATGAATAGTTGAGTGAAATGGGAAAAATTGGCTCTCAATATGAAGAGAGTAACTTTGCATGAAGATTGTGGATGAGGATGAAGTTGAGTATAGTGAGTTAACTCAAATTGTGGATGATAGAATGAGAGGAAGAGTCTCTCATTTATGGATTCCCAAATTGGAAGAATGAATAAAAATAAGCAATGTGGGATCATTCAACATCCAATGGCCAAGTGCCATTTTTCAAGATGTGAATGGTTGAAGGTTGAGCACATTTTGATCAATGTGCAAGTTTGAATTTTGAATTTGATGAATTGACATGTTTAGGGGGGATGAAAGAAATGGAGTTAATTTCACTTGGCTCAATGCACAAGGACATATAAGAGGAATGAATGCCTTGTTGGAAGTACCCATCCACTTGAATTTTTGAATTCAAACTTTAGGGAATATTCCCTTTTGATGCCATGTGAGGGAAAATAGAGATTTAATAAATCAAAGTAATTGATTTATTGTTTAAGTTACATTATCTAGAGGATTTTAGTGACAAGGATTAACTTAATCAAGGTTTTGATCAAGTTAATGAAGAATTAGATGATTTGACAATTTTGACTCAAATAGATGAATTAATTTAAATTAGAATTGAGAGGGAATGATTTATTAAATAAATGATTTGATTTATTTAACCAAGAAGGAATATGTTAGATTAAATCAAATAAGGTTTAATTTATTTAATTTAATAAGAGGACTTTAGGGATTTTAATCAAATAAAATGATTTATTTAATTAAAAGGAGTTTTACAGAACAAGAGATGATGACTTAATTAGATAAAGTTGATTTATTTAATTAAGAGATGAAGAGCGATGAATTTGATCAAATATAGATTATTTGATTAAGTGACTAGAAAAGAAGATGTTTCGGGATGAAATAGTGTTAGTAAATCAACATCCAGTGTGTCGGATCAAAATTGTACATTTTCCATGTCTACAAGAATCATATAAGCCACATCAAAAACCGCATCACATATAATCTCAAAAATGTAATGTCACAAGATAGAGTCATATGATATCTCAAACATGGAGCTTGCAGGCTCAAATATCAAAATATGAGTATCTAAAAAACAAGTCCTATGATGTCCCTCCTCCGTCCCATGGAGGTGAACTGTGAGGTAGTTGTGGCTGACCAATCACGTGAAAGATGACCTGGATGGGAGTACTATCCTAATTTTGACTCTAAGATCCCGACGGATCGGTAACAAGAGGTTGGATCTACTCTACCTGGTGTCTTGATGACTCTGATCTCTGCTCATGCTCTGACCTATGGTTGTGGCCCAATGAATGCCTTTGAGATCTATGTGACCTATGACCTAATGAATGCCCTGACAAAGTCAACTCCCTATCACTAGTATGACTACCACTATGTGACCTACTGCTACTATGTGTTTGTGCACCACTACCTATCCTTCTATAGGATCAAGACAAACCTGGGTCTCGTCTCTCTAGGGGAATAGCCTTCTCATATAGTAATTTGTACCACCCCCTGCTCTATACCATCCTGGCTAGCTCTTGAGTTGTATCCCCTGTCAGCCAAGAGCACAACTCTGAAAACTCAATAACCCACTGATCTAACTCCTACAGTTGGATAATGACATGATCCCTCTCAACCCTAGTAACCTCTAACTCTGCTACCAAGGCCTTTTTCTGAGACAAGGCCGTGTCTAGTCTACTTTGAAGATCTATGATCCTCTGATCAATAGTGGCATCTGTAGGAAAAATGGGTGACTTGTCATCCTCCTCATCTTCGATGATCATCTAATCTCGCATCCTCCAATATATCTCATCCTCCCCCCATCTTCCTCCTCCTCCTCATCCCTCTCCTCCTTTCCTCAAACCTCCTCCACATCTATATCAAGAGGTTGTCCTTGAAAAATGGATCCTCCTTTGCCCTCACCTCCACCTGCTCCTCTCCCCCCTTACCACATCCTCTGCCCTCACCTCTGCCTCCTCCTCACCCCCTCTAATCTCCTCCCCTACCTCTTGCTTGAATGGCATCTTTCTCTCCTCACCCTCTTCATGAATGGGTGACAATGGTGCACCACCCACCCTCTGTCTAACTCTCCTGGGTTGTCTATGCCCTCTATCATCCCTCCTCCTAAAATCCATCCCATCTCCTCCATCCCCTCCTCCCCTGCCACCCCCATCATACCCATCTCCTCTGCCTCCATCCCCCCTGCCTCCATCTCTACCTTTGTCCCCCCTGCCTCCATCTTTCCCTATGTCACCTTTCCCTCCATATTTTCCTCCATCTCCCTTGCCTTAATCTCTCCCTCTAACACCTCTGCCATCTCTACCTCCATCCCTACCACCCCGACCTCCTCTCTATACCAGTGGGATGATTGATCTTCGATGTATAGGTGGTGGACCATCTGGATTTGTCAATGGGATAGGTTGGTGAATCTGTCACCAGGTGTTGAACTTGATAGATGTACCTGCATGTTCTGGACCACCCCTCCACATCCACTAAAATACAACAAGATCATCTACTTGTTTCTCAACCACTGTCACTGCTATGGGTGACCACCATATGGTCTCTAGAAGACCGTGCATACTCTATGGTGCCTACTGGCACATCCTACTACTCCCCAAACTATCATAGTACCCACTGGGGAAGGTACATCTCTATGATCCACTGGCTCTGAACCATGTGGAAAATCAAATACCAAAATTTTTTGCACAATGATAGATGACCATCCTCATTTGGCCACTGACCGCAATCTCTGTACAGCCTCCACATAAAACTAATCATGGTGTCAATCCTATGATTCCAATAACTGGTATCCCCAACGCGAGTTTGACTACCTAAACCCACATACAGATAGACATATGGCATCCCATCGACCAATTTCTACATCTTTACTAGTTGGCAAAAAATGGGAATGTGCTCCCGTGCCCAGATCATGAGGAAAGTGGTCCCTCAACTGATACTCTAGCCCTGATGATAGATGACCTCATGCAGCTGATGATATAGCATGGCCAACAAACAAGGCCCCCAAGAAAAAATAGTCCTTTTTCCTCACATATAGATTAATACATTCCCCCATCCAATAGGAAATCCATGACCATGACGATCTAGAATCAATAATCCACAATCAGGTTCATAAGCATAGCATCCCACCTGGGAAACTGGTCTGCCACAACATCCCAGCCAATCTCGTAACTGTCAATGCCTAGGCTGAAACTACTAGCATCCTCATACATCTTTGATAGGGTTTGCTACCCTCGGTGTGGATCATATACAACTCTCTCTCCACTGATTGGTATATAAAGAATAAGGTACACATCCGCCAAGGTGGCCATAGCCTCTCTTGTAGGCAAATTGAAAGAGAAAGTCTCCAAGTGCCACCTCTCACAAAGAGCTATCAGCAAACCCTTATTTTCCCAAATAATGGGCATGTATTTGATGTAGTATAAACCCAGTGTTATCAGACACTATCTCTCCTAGTCACTTAAATAGTCTCTAAAGGCATATGTCTCCAGCCTAAACTCTCATGTATAAATCAGCACAAGTCATCTCTGCACAGACAAAGACAAGAATTAGCACACATGGGACAACATTGTTGACAAATTATTACTATTGGGAAGTCAAAGGTGCATCTAAAACTAATATCTACACAAAGTCAAAACTAGTCAACTTTGGTCAACTACAATTGTGTCACATTGACTACAAATGTGTCACAATTCGTCACTTGCGACTTTGCACATGGCAGTTGCATCACAATCTATCAAACGTGTTGCCCTATCAAGTATTTGTGCAACCTAATAATGATTGCATTGTTCAATATGGAAATTGCATCATAATTTCTCAATTATGTCATTTGACTTGGAAATTGCATCACAACATTGCAGATACGTCATAGAATGCCTCTTCTATTGCAATCTGATGATTGTGTCATTTCCCCTATCAAATGTAGACTTTTATACTTTGGCCTATCTACCCGGTGCACTTGCGTCGCAATGCAAAAAAATGCATCGAACACAAAGGCATTTGTGGCTTACACGATAGTATTTGCGTTGCAATGCATTCAATTAACCCCCCACAAAACCCTCATAAATGCATAAAGTGTAAAAATTTACAAGTGGGATAGGGTACTTACTAGTGCTTCTTCGCCCTCAGGTTGTCGAAAGGTCCGCACATGGTAGCCATGATGGTCTGTCATGGTAATCACCATTGTCTCCTTAAGCTCTAATCTCTGAAAATGTTATATAACAAATGAGAAAATGACAATTGGTTTTTCTTTTTCAACCTATTTATAGGCTAAAAATTAGGGTTTTGACCTAGTAGGCTTGTCCTGGAGGCTCATTGTCCTTTGGAATTTTGGCTAGCTAAGCATCCTTCATTGCCGAATCTGATCATGCCTTTGTTCCTCTGGCCATTAATTAAATTAATCGGGACACTTTCCAAATTTTTCTCACCCTGGGTCGAAATTCAAAAAATTTCCCGAGGGGGCATAGACATTCCGTACCTTCACTAGGGCATATTCTGGACTTGTTTTCTTTGTGATAACACGATAAATTGCATTATGACAAGGAGGGGAAAATGTAGACACATAAAAATGACCAAAGCCTGCAAGCAATATTTTACCACCTTCTCGTCCTAGAATAATTATGACATTTTAATTATGTTTCTAACCCACCTTCAACTATTAATTAAATAACTCATAATTATTTAATTAATTCATGACCTTTTTATTCTTCCAGACTATTAAATAAATAAATCTTATTTATTTATTTAATGTGTCACTAATTATCTAAAGTCTACTCATAATTAAATAAAGTTCTCAATTTATATAATTAATCTATGTCATTAATGTCCTCTTGATTATTAAATCAATATCTTTTAATATATTTATTTAATATGTCGCTAATTCCCAAAATCTTCTTTTAATTAAATGGATTTATTAATTTATTTAATTAAATCAATTTTCCCTTCTAAATTAAATGATTATTTCTAATTATTTAATACTCTTATGTGACATTTTCCTCTTTTTAAATAAAATAATTTAGTTAAAATAATTTCACATAGTTAACTAGTTCTTCTTTTAGTAAATAATCTTAAATCAATTATTTACTATGTCACTAAATCCATATTTTGAATTAATTTTAATTCAAAATGGAAATATTCTTCTACAAATCAAGTAATTGCTAAAATTACCAATTTTCTAAAATCTCATCTTCTTATCTTTTGATTTTTACTAATTTCATTTCACTATCACATTTATCCTTGATTTAGTTTATTTATTAAATCTTATTCACTGATTTGAGGATTTTACCCTAACCCTAATTGAGAGTTGTCATTTTGAATCTTGACTATTGATTATAGGGCATTTCCTCAATCTTCAATCTCATTCATCCGTTCAAAATTGCATTTTCTATAAAATGACAATTTTGTTCTCATTTCAAGGATCTTGACTTTCTTAAATTATTTTTTAGATTCCTTGCTTATTATTATTTTCTTGCATTCTAGTAATTAGAATTTGAGAGTTTTACAATTGGGATTCATTTTCTATTGCATAACTTAGAGAAATCCTTCAAAGTCTTGTTTCGGTCTAGGCATTGTAGAGTTTGCTCACACACAAAATTTGAGGGCACTCATCATCACAAGAAACCAAGAAGGTGCAATAGAAATCAGCCATGGAGGAGAGAAATGGGTTAGATTGTTCTAGTTTCATTCATTTTCTCACATGTTTCTCCTTTGCATTCGATTGTTTGTGGATTTTAATTTAATATTCATGTGTTATTAACCTAGGTTTACCTTGCAGAAAATATCCATCATTACACTTCTAATGGAGGTAACTCATATTGATGAAAGTAATGTCCAAATCAGGTGAATTCATGTTCTAAATCTTAGCTGCCAAATCATATGGTTGCACTCTAGGAGGAATGGTAACTTGTTGCAAATAATTTTGAAGCATGCCATGGTAAAAGGGTGATGCTTGAATCAAATCCCAAAGTGAGATCTTATTAGGAGTGTTAAAAATTTATTCCACAAGATCATACTCCTTTCCACTATGTGAGGGTAAATGAGGGGCACTAGCTAAAATGGGTTGAGGAAGTGGTATCGATGTAGGGATGGTTTTTGGTGTCTTATTGTTCCTTGTGTTATATGTATGAGCAACGGTATTATAACTTGGTTGTTGTGAAACATTGTTACTAGTGAGTCACCTTGTGAAATTCAAGATAGCTCTTGAAGTTTTTGGTTGGTGTTGAGGTGGTCTTCTGATAAGAAGTGGCTTAGGAGGTCAAATAAAAAAAGGACTCTTAGGAGGTTCAATGATTAGAGGACTCTTGGGAGGTCCAAAAGGAATTTTTAGAGGTCCTATAATCAAGGGAGATATAATGGATACTTGTGTGTTCATAAACTTAGTGGAAGTGACTTCTTGTTGATGAATTGTACATGAGAGAGAATCTAAGGTGACCTTAGCATTTTCATCTAATCAGGCCTTCTTGTCATCTTTATGTCCAAAAATATCCTCCCAAATAGGAGAGGTTTTTGGAGAGAGCTAAACAAGATTCTCATGAAATTCAATGGTTGGTTCTTATAACTCCAAGATACCTTTGTGACAAACAAGAGAGGTATCAAGAGAAGGAAAATTATGGTTTTAATGATTATCCATGATTTTACTCTCTTGCACTAAATCATTCTCATAAGTGGGAGAGATGTTGGGAGATGAAAGGAGACTATGCAAGGTGATGTTAAGAAATGTGTCAATGATATTATCCTCTTGAGCCATAGTTCTTCTCAAGTGGGAGAAGTAGGGGGAGAGGGACAAAATATATTCTCATGACACTCAATGAATGTATCCCCTTTCACCATAATACCTTCATCGCAAGTAGTAGAGGTATTGGGAGAGGAAAAACTATGATTGTCATGATTGTCTATGCTTTCATCCTCTTGTGTTATGGCATTCTTATAAATCCAATAGCTATTAATAAGGTAACTAACATGCTTGTCAAAGGTTTTATTTTGTTTACCTAGATTATGCTCATGAGTAGGGAAAATAGAATCATACATGCCATGTGATAATCTATCAACACCAAATGTTTGAAAAGGAAACATGATTTAATGAGAACTAATCTATCCAAAATATATAATGCTCCAGAAAATGAACACAATTTTCCTAGAGATATGATGATTTTCAATGCTAAAATGGAACCATTTTTCCATGAACTTGCAATAAATGAAGTAAAATGACACTTTTCTTGCACATATAATAACTACCTTTTAGAATTTCAAAACACAATTTTAAGAGAAAAAGAAAAATGCAGTAACATAAACGAAAATGTACCCAAAAAATTGATAGGAAACTTGTAAACGAATTTTTTTTCCCAAGGGTGAATGAATCCTTGTATAGAGGTTTCAAAAATTAAAATCTAAGTTTTAAGGTTATTGTGAAGGTTCCCTATTTTAGGTTGCAAATTGTGGTTTCTGTTACAATATTTTCCAAATTTTGGTGTCTAAATGCAAGTGCAATAAAAGATAAAAATTGAACAAAGATGACACTTTTTAAGGAAATATTGACTAAATTTTCTAATTTAAATGATTGAAAGTACACTAATATGCAAGTACTATGCAAAATCAATGTCATATGTATGCAATTTCTGGATTTTTCCAAATTTTAAAAATGAAAAATGAAAATTTAAAACCCTAGATGAAATGAAAACTAATGCAATTTTGAAAATCCTAGATGAAATGAAAACTAATGAAATGAAATTAAAACTATTGAAAATCATAGATCTAGGGTTTCAATGACCTCCAATTTGAGAATTTTAGATGTACTACGTCGTGTTCACCAAATTGAAGTATAGAAAAAGGTAAGTGGGTGATCAATATGAAATGATTAAGAGGATGTATGATAAACCTACAATTTCTATATTTTCATTAAGAAAAGAGATCCCCAAAGGTAGGATTGACTTGAAACCCTTAGGTTAGTCATCCCTATTGGAAGATTTTTTATTTTCCCTAGGACATAAAATGGTAAATTTCATTGAAATGCACTTTCAGGAGATAAAATAAAAAGCTTAATGAAATCAATTATGAAATGTAAAACTTTAAATACAGATTTAAAGCATAATACTAATAGAAACAAAAATATGTAGGAAGATTTGGGGGCTACAGGGCGATATCTACTAACCCAGAAAAACTTGTGTTGAGAACTATAGGACACTTTCGCCAAAACTCGGCACTTGGGCCATTGGGAAAATGAGTCCTTGTAGGGATTTTATACTCAACCTTCAGGGTCCTTTGAAATGGATTTGAGATGTTGTTTTCCCTAGGTTTCACCACTAGAAATTCATAAATAAATTTGGGATCTAAGTTTCCATGGCTTAACGACAATGTTGATAACTTTGACAACTTTGCAAAAATTGCACTTTTGATCAATCTTCAATCCTTCTTCACCTACAAATCTACACATACACAAAGAGAGGGATTTTTTTATTTTTTTTGGGTGAGTAGGGGTTTTCCTTGGTCAATCCCTGATTTGGAAATTAAACCTTGATAACAAAATAACGATAAATGAAGGAATTAATGAATGAACAAATCTTGTTGCAACTCACCAAACCCTTTAATGGCTACCCTTAGAGGAATTAAGTCTAACACATCTCTTTAAGGATTGGATCTTTCATAAATGGATTGATTAGATGCTTGATTTTACACTTGATTTTATTCTTGAATTCTTAAAACCTATATCATAATGTTAGCTCGAAAAACATGCATGAACACACATAAATCTTGAATGCTATTGTAGATCATTGATAAATCTACTCTTCAATTCTCTTGACAATAATATTTTCTCTTGTGAAATTTTCCTTAATGTTCCTTATTTTGAATTGATAAATAACCTTGTATTTATAGGTGTTTCCTTAGATTCCTGACAATTAAACATCACAAGCTGAACTTTGCAATTTGAATTTGAATAATTAATATTCTGCCAAAAACATATTAGAAAATGGGATCCAAGACTTAAGGAGGACCCATTCGCCCTTAGAGAAATGGGTACTAGGCCCTAAACCTAGGAGTTTCAGAAAAAAAATTAATTAGGCTTGTGAATGTATAATTGGGCAAATTAAAGGATTAGTTAAGTACAATTAATTAAGGGGATGCAAACATATTTTGAAAATATAAAGGAGTAATTTTTTCTAGACTACATGAGTAAGTTATATTATCATTCATTTTGATTAAATATTCCTAGGTCACTGAGTCTAATAATTATGTTATGGTATGAGAATACATGTGAAAGGTTGTTATGGTAGATGCTATGTGGAATTTTTATGCTCAACAATATTAGGGCATTTTAATTAGAGTTTTAAGTTCATAAAGGATATAGTATTATTGTAGGTATTGTGGGGATTTTGTGTCTAGCATACTTAGAACAATTCTTACATAACTTTTGAGTACATATATGAAAGAGATGTTAATGGATTAAACATTGACCTGATTAGAGTGAAGCCTATTGGAGGATTTCTACTAAGGCCATGTTAACATAAAAGTATTTTTCAACATGATGATAATGTCTTCTACCATGTGGATGTTTTGGGAATTTAACAAAATGTAGATATTTCTAGAAGATTCTATATGCCAATGACTACCTACTATGAAGTTGATGACATCACCCACACACTACTTGTCAAATTACCACTATTATTTCTTGTTGATTAAATCCTAACCATTGACCATTGCAAACTAAATTTTGGTGCCTTGTGTCTATAAAAGGAACAAAGTTAGAAAATTTTAAAACATTAGAAATTGTTGATAACTATCGAGCTTAAGTTGGCAAATTACCAATCTTAAGTTTACGTCATGGTTCTTCTCACTGCTAATGAGAAAGCATGTATATTTTTTTAGTTTTTCAAATTTGAGACCAATTAAAGGTCATTTCTAGATACAATATCTTACATGACTATAAATTTTTATATTCAATTAAAGTTCAAATTTTTGCATTACATTCAAGTTCATTTGAGGATTTTCTTTGAGTATCAATTTTTCCTTTGAAGATTTTAATCAAGTTTTATATGTAGGTCTAGATTCCTTGTGAAATACAAATCAATTAAGTCTCAATTTGTATTACTTGAGAATTATATGTGTTGGATTAACATAAATTTAGTTTATTAGGCCCTTTTTATTCTCCCCTTAGCTTTTTTCCCTTTTTACCAAAAATATTTTGAAAGTGAACCTTGAATGAAAAAATATGTGAAAATTCACATAAATATTGTTAAGTACTTTTGAATTTAAGATTTATGAACATATTTAAATAGTTTTATAATAATATATCAATGTTATATTTTAATTTGTAATATTTTTTGAAATAAATTTTGATCTTGTTAAATGAGTATTAAATCTGGCCATTTAAGTCAAGATACCTCATTAACCTTAGTATGTTAATTTATTGTGAGTAAAGATCATACGTAAGTCTCTTTATGAGAAATAACAAAATACAATGAAACCTGAGTGAACCTAGTGCAACAAGACCTGACATTTAAAGCCTTGGGAAATTAAATTCTATCCAAATTTAAAATATTTTAAGAGAGATAGGTTTCCATTGTAGAAATTCTTGTTTCAAGAATGGGAAGAATGAAGGTGTTGTCATTGATGTCAATTGATCAATTGGTTATCAAATGGTTTTTTTTTTCATTAATGTCATGGTTATAGGTTATTGGATGTATATGTCGAGGATATTGAGAAAATTCTATCGAAGGAAGATTGTAGGTGTGCAACGGTTGCTCTAGATTTTCCTCTAAGATTTTCTCCTATGTTTGTGTGATTCAAATATGTTGATCATGATTGTTTCTGATAAGGTAAGAAATGTTTTGAAAGGAACAATAACCTTTTATAGAACTAAGAGAAGTAAACTTTTAAACAAAAAAACCTCAAACTTTTCCAATGAAGCAGTTTCAATGGAGATACCACAGTAGCAGAGTAGAAACCTAGACAACACCTGGTCAACAAAGACCAGGAGTACAAATCACTTTGAACCAAAAATAGTCATAAGTCAAAGATAGACTAACAACCCAAAATTGGCTCCACAACCAAGAGAAACTGATCACTTAAGAAAAAAACCAATCCTATAGAACCAAGAAACAACCCACAATATTGTAGGCCTAAGAGACTACTTGAAACCACCAAGCCACAAATCACCTATAGTAGTAGGACTACAACAAATCTTCCACTCAATTTAGACAAAAAGTAACTTAAAATTTTCTTACCAAAAGAGTAGTAAGAATCAAATGTTTCTACAGAGAAACATTCTGAGCTAAAGAACAACCCACCACTCAACAAGCCCTAAAGACTACTTGAAACAACTAGACCACCAACCACCTATATTAGCTAGATTGTAACATACCTTCTACTCAAGTTAGACAAAACTAAGCCTAACATATTCCCACCAAAAGAGGGGTAATAATCACCCTTTATAAAAGATAAATGATCTTCAAAATGCACCAACCAACCATACACCACCTCAAAAAGAGAGGGCTTCACCATAATAGGATAAAAAATTGTAGTAGCCAAACCATAGAAGACCAACCTCACATCAGTCATCCAACCACTAAAACAAGGTAAACTAGAGATAGAGATCAAATTTGAACAAAGAAAAGAATTAACCAACTTGCAGCACCCACCCACCAGGTAAACTGACTTGAGCTCCACCTCAAAAGGAGAGGGATCCCCTTTATAGGAACGAATAAAATGAAAACCAACCAAACCAGAGCCACCACTCACTAGCACATACAAGTTCCACCTCAATAGGAACTCATAAGAGAGGAAAGAACTCTCTACCATCAAAAAAACCATCAAATCCACCTCAAAAGGATAGGGCTCCCCCTCAATAGAAGTAGACTCCACCTCAAAAGAAGCTAGTTATAAAACTTGGTAAAGACCAGTGATAATGGAAAGGAGAGATATCATATCCAAAGGAATAATTGGCACATGGAATATGGTACAAGGAGGAAAAAACCACCTGTTTGGGATAACCAGACAATTCCCAAGGCCAACACAATTGAGTAACCAAAAAAATTCAAGTAGAGAACAACCATAGGATACCACAAGTTCCCACCAGACCCCAGAAAAGGGCAAGAAATAGAGGTTAGAAAGGGGACCCCAAAATCTCCCACACATTAAGAAAGGCACACCAACAAAATTTCCTTTCCACTGCCATACATGGGGAGGGGAGCAACAAAAGAAAACCCCCCACACAACACAATCACAACCCCCACCAAGAAGAGTAAAAACATACCTCTATAGAGACCCAACACTAGAAAATCGGGCTGATGAAACAACAACAAACTCAGACAGAATAGAGGAAACAATGGCACACCCAGGCCTCCCTGTAAGAGCACCACAAATTTTAGGTAGTCAGAGAAGAGACAGGGACATGAAATTGCAAAAAATAAGCATATAGATTCATCAAGAAAGATAAACAGTCAGATCACACAAACAAAGACCAAGGAGGAGGACCCCCTCACAGCAGGACAACACTGCATAGTGAAAACACCCTAAAAAAAAACAAAACCCAATCAAGGCCAAAAGCGGAGACACCCTACAAAACAACGACGAGAGCCACAAAAAAAGAGCGGAGGGGAGGCCAACAACACTAGCCCCAACCATTTTTCAACACCAAAGGCACACTCATATCCTCAAAGAAATTGTAATCTCGAGACCCTATGACCATAGTAAACAGATACGCCAAACTAAGGAATCTTGAAGATCTAGCTAAGCCCACGAGAAATAGAAGAAACAAGCCCTCAAAGGACACCTCTAGACATAGCCAATGACTCACATAGGAGACACAAGGAATCCCAAATAGAAGTAGAGAGGAAACTAAAAACACATTATAGGACAAAGAATCCTATGCGAAGGTATGAGAAGAAACTTGCACAAAACCGACCATAGGAGAAGCACTCATGAAGAGGGGAGAAAAATGCCACATGAACTCAACAAAGGAAAACCCACCAAGCACAACAACTACAATTTCCACCTAAAAGAGCAACAATTCCCACATGAAGGATCTTGATATGAGAAACCCAGGCCAAAGGAACTCAAGCAGCTAGAGAACCACGCCATCTTCATTAGAATTAGATTCTTCACCATCAAAAATGCCTATAGTTTTCATATTTGGAGCCCCGTTCCTTTTCTCATTCGACCATTGCATATCCATTAGAATTCAAATTTTTTTTGGCTTGATCATGATTGTTGGAAGTTGCTATATCTAGATTTTTGGATGCTAATTCATTATACAGTGTGAGTTATGTTAAAAAATTGTGAACTATGGTTTATGTGTTTCTAGTTGTGATTTAGGAGAAATTTTGTTGGTCTGAATTTCAATTTGGTTATTTTGGTATCTAGAAGGTTCATGATTGATTGTTCTATATGTTTTACACTAGTTTGTTTGACCTTGTGTTTAACACTATCTTCGAAGTTGATGAAGCATGGTGGATATATTTGGATCCTTATCAAGCATGTTTTTGGGTCAACCTCATTCTAATTCCACCCTAGGATGATTTGGCATAGGCCAAATTTGAATTTAATGTTTGATGGATGACTTGGGATATGTTTCAAAGTTGAAGATGGTATGAATAAAGAATGGGTTAGTGGTGAAAAGTGAAGGTAAGGGAAAATAAAGGTAATTGTAGTGACATGGAGTAGATAGATGTGAGATTGATTCTAATCAGTGAGTGTGTGTGATACGAGTGTGGCAGATTAGTACGAAGCCTAAATGCTAAGTTTTTAGAGATAGTGAGTAGAAAGTGTACTTTATCATTCATGCACGTCTACAAATGGTTGAGAAAAATGTGGTGGATTTATTTGTTGCATTGAGATTGTATTCTCTCTACATATTATATCTATTCTATCTTTGTATCTCTATGGTAGTGATCCCTCTGGGTTGTTAGCTCTGTTGGATAGTGAGTCCTTATTTTGGAAGTGAGCCTCATTTCTTAGGAAGTGAGCCTCTTGTAATTGGTTTCAATATTCTCTATAGTGTGAGTTAATCCTCACCATGATTTTTACCTTATTGGGTTTTCCATGTAAATCTAGTGTTGTGTTTTTGTGATGGTTTTCAATTTTTGCAATTGCGTTTAATGTTTAATCATTTAAGAAGTGTTAAGGATTAGTTCCGGTGAATGATTTAAGGTTTAAATCTGTGACAATTGATTCATCCTCCTCTCTTAGTTGTCTTGTTCAAAATTGGTATTAGAGCTTGGTTCCTTGGTGAAGAGCTTAACTGCTTGAGGAAGGTCCGAGATGGTTGGAATTTTTTTTTCTGATTATCCAAGGTTTTATGGAACTAATTATGCTATCTGTAAAATTATGATGGGAGAGTATCTAGAATTTTATGGATATGATGTAGAGAAAATTTACAAGAACCCTTACACTCCTACTAATGGTCTGAGTATGGCTGATGAGATCAAAGAAAATGAAGCCAATAATAAGGCGAAGTACATTTTAAAGAACAATTTGGTATATTTTGAGTTGATTAAGATTAAAATTATGAAGTTTCATCTAAAGAATTCTAGGATGCTTTGGAAAGGGCACATGAAGGTGATGAAAGAGTCAAAGGGGAAAAATTGAAAAATTTGGAGACACAATTTGAGCTTTTACATATGTTTGAAGATGAGAATTGTTGGTGTTTTTTTATTGTAAACCAGGTTTATCTTCTATTCTACCTATATAATTTCCAATTCTAATCGAGGGTAGCTCGAAGGACCTAGACCAACTGACGAGGATTTTAACAATAAAAATCCTACACTTCGGGCTCTGCAAAACCCAGGAGGGTGGTCCCTATAATGTCTTTATAATCTCTGCACCAAACCTATAAAAAATCATTAACAATTAACAAATAATCACATTTAATAGCTCAACAGAATAGGATAATACAAAATTTAATTGGCTTTTCATCGATAGTATCAACTACTTGGAGCATGAGATGGTTACAACAATATTTCACAACTTAAGATAGTCATTTAATTTTAAATTTGGTAGAAATCTCTAAGAAAAAACAAGCAGACACAGAACCTCTCAAACACATACGATTTAGACCAGTGCCATATACCATTGGGGAGTCAAATTCAAAAACATTTAAAATTTCATGAAAAATTCAAACACATAGCATATAATATCCATCTATAACTTCATACTTATTACCAAATCACTTCATAAACCCAATACTTATTACCAAATCACTTCATAAACATATCCATCTATAACTCCAATCAAGCATTTTAATTAATTCTTCGAATTAAACCCAAAATGGAAGTCATACACACCACAATAGTGAGATGAACATGATAACTATTGATTACATTATTCAAAATTATGATATGTTTATACAAAGGAGAGACATGAACTTGGAATGAATCATCAAACCTCCATAAACCCAAAACCCGACTACAGAATGACACAAAACCTCAATTGCATTTATATTGAAGCAATCAGGCTTTACAACTTGCTCTACAACTATGCCTAGACTCACCCTCAAAATATCTAACTTTCCAACCCCTATTTCTGGCTTTTAAATCCTTCTTATAGAGAATGAAGGAGCAAACAAGCATCGGGCTAGAAAATACACATGTCACCAGTCAATTGGACCGCTCTGTGACATTTAAAAAATATGATTACAAACACTGAGTCTCGGAGAATCTTCTTGTTAATTCCACTCAATAGGGAGTAGCCACTGCATTGGCCAAACCTCAAAACCTATGCTGAAAAGCCGCCATGGAGACAAAACCGTGATCAGTTATATTTATAATTGTTGAGTTGTTAGTTGTTGGTAGTAAACACTATCCTACTCCTCTTTAGTTAAGTACTTGTCCACCCATTTTTGATACTCTTCATCCATTGGCCAATCAAATATCACCACCTCATTCACCTTAGTATTGTAAGGTGTGTATTTTACTGCAATCTGATTGGCCTCTCTTTAAAAAGAATCTTAGAATGTGTTGGTGTTAATTATTTTGTCCAAACTACTTACCAACAAATCATTGTCAAATTCATCACAAATCAATTTGATTTGTACATTGATAACTTCTTCCACCCTTTCCTACCACTGTTGCAATGTTTTAATGTTTCCCTATGCATCAATTATATCTTGCAGAAAAGTATCACTCTAGTCATCAAAGATCTTCACCGGCTCTCTAATTCTTCTACTCAAATCATCAGGTAGGGCCTAGAATCCCTTCAATTATTTCACAAAGATTTGAGTAGGCTTCAATGACTGAGGCCCATTGTTTGCATCAAACCTAGAGGCCTTATACATAATATCCAAATCATTGTCCCTAGGTATCCACTTCTCAACCAAAGGCAAAACTATTTCTCGATCCCTATCTATTTTTTTTATTCGATCAAAAAATAAAGAATATAAAGAATGTACAAATGGTAATCTACCATCAACATTCTCATTTAGATGCCTCAAAACCATGTCAACCACCTCATTTTGTTTAGAAATTGCACCATCCTCACTTGCCTTTAAGGCAACCTATAATTTTGTAATCTTACTCAACATTTTCTTCTTGGTGGGATCCAAAAAATATTCCAAATCTTGTTCAATTGGCCTCGGTGTAGGACTGAGAGAAGGTGTGTAGATGGGGGATCTTGGAGTAAAACAAAATGGAGTAGTAGGGGGGACTAATCCTAGAATGGAAGGTAATGCTCTGATATCAGGAGCACTGGAAGATTCTCCCACCTACCCATATTTCAACCTTTCTACTTCAGATTTCCACTCAACATTCCTTTGTTACATCCTACTATACTCTCCAATTATTATATTGTACTTCTCCATCAAACTCTTCTTTTCAGCCTCCTCCCTTTCAGTTGTCTTTTGGGCCAGTTTGGCCACATTTACTGTCAGGTTTTTAGCTTATGTTGGTGAATTTTTAGAAGCTCTCTTGATAATTAGCCCTCCCCTTAGGTTTGGGCTAATAGCAACTACATTTGGCTTTGTGTCTTTGGGTTCCAATGCCAATATTGCTAGAGTTTCATACTCATCACTAAAAATAGAGTCTTGCAGAGCTTCCTTAACCTCTTCTTCACTATTTAGTATGAGGTGCGTGGACTGTAAGATAGAATTGAATGCTACAACATCAGCTATGTCCCATTTAGGAAAAATTTGGACACCATCCCGAGTTACAAGTCCTCTTCCTTCCTCAGGAGTGATGCCTTTGAATTCTTCCATTAATTTGTCCTTAACCTCATCATCATTCTCCTGCTCAGACCTATCAGGCCGTGATTCTCTCCTTCTCTTGCATTTATCCTAGTATTCCTCTAGTTTCAACCTCCAAACTAGCTATAAGAAGACACGACTCTTCACAAATTCATCATCATCCAAGAATGCCTTGCAAGCTTCCATCCTGGAATCTTGTACACATTGCCCCTTTAAATCCATGTCAAAAAGCACAATTTGTTTTGATCTAGGAGGGGAAGGGATACCAACTTGCATATCTTGATCAGTCATGATTATCTCATCCATTAGAGCCTCTTGTGTATCCCCAACTCTCTGCTTCTTAGGGCTTGGCTCTGATAGTAGAATATCAAGATCACTTCTCAATGGTGAATCTAGATCAACAATCCTTATCCCTCTAGGTACTCTAAACTTTGGACCTAGCTGTGATGATGCTTTCATTATTTATTTTCCCTTCTTACCCCCCTCATATTCATCACTGATGTCATTCCTTTTCCTCTTGTATAGAGGTCGATCAAATGAGGGCTAATAATTTAGCCTTTCTTCTTTGGGCTTCATGAACCTCTGGTCTTTTAACCCCAAAGTCTAATTCCAAATTGACCTTCTTGGTCATGAAGGTGCCCATAATCTCCTTAAAATTATCTTACAAGAAATAAATTCTCTTGTGGAATGGAGTAAACTCCATTAATGGATCATATTTTGGATCCATTTTATGCACTATGGCAAGAAACTTCTCATATGCAATCCATTTTTCCTTATTCAATTCCTGCTTATTCAAGTCGTTTTCATTTATGATTAGGTCTTTAAGAAAATTGAACTCATGTACAAACCTACCACCTTTAGTTCATTGCCCATATAAGGAAAAAAATCCCTCTAGGTCATGCTACCTCCTAGACCCACTCTTCAAATGATAATCATAAAAAAACCTTCCAAAGTGGACCCATCCTCCCTTGGAAAAGACAATATCTAAAACAACAGTATAATCATGGAACAAGGTCACTTTTTCTCTTCCTGTTAGGTTGTCCTCATGAATACAACTTAGTTTCCACATAACCTTAGAAAATTCCATCCTTGATGGTACATTATATGGGAGAATATGAGGGGCTCCCTGGAAACCAAACACCGTTAGTATAATGCTTACAAGGTACAAGATGATGTCACCCCAATTGTGGTATACCTTCAAATCTGGCTTCCTTAATTTTTGTGAGAGGAAGTCATGCAAATCTTTAGGGAATCTGAGCACATTTACCACCAACCTAGCTCTGAGTCTAGAGGCAAAGCAGTTATCAAATTGTACAAAACTGGAACCTCCCCTTTTGTAGGACAAGTTTGCACTTCAAATCGATATTGTTAATCTTTTTCCATTCACTTCTTGCCTCAAATCCATCTTCTCTGAGAAGAAGTCATAATTCTTGTACAGGAACATATGCATTAACATGGATTACCAAAATAAAGGAGTACCAACATCCCTACATGCAATTTCAGCAAACACTCATGTATCTTTTCTGCTAAAAAATATGCATAGTCATACACCATGGAGAAATTGGGATGCTGAATCTGAGCTCCCATGAACATATATGCAATGGGAATCACTCTATTTTGGCTGAATCCCAAAATCTGGCATAATGAATAAAATGTTGCCAAAAAGTGATTGGCAAAACAACTTAGCCTGAAAGGCTCTTGGTCACTTGGGCTGATATGAATCTTTGAACTATCTACCCTGGCCGGGTGAGGAGGAAGCACTTTTAACCCTAAGAGAGGCTTTGAACTTGCATATTCCTGCTTCATCTCCTCAAGATAAATGGGAAAGATTCAACAGGTTTTTTATTTGAGTGAGGAGGAAGTGCTTTTAACCCTAAGAGAGGCTTTGACCCTGCATGTTCCTGCTTCATCTCCTCAAGATCAATGGGAATCAAGAATAAGCTAGAATCACTCAAATCAAAAACCTATTGATTCTCATTTGCACTTGTGCTTAGAAAAATCCCACCATCATTATGCCTAATTACCCTTGTACCATGGTCATAACATGGTGCCACTGCTCTGAGTAGGTCCATGTCAAGAAACACATTTGGCACTACTAGTTTCCCTATGTTGTATCTCCATCCATTAGAGAAGGGGTGGGGTAGGTTTCTCTATCTATACCATAGCCTAAACATTTCTAGACCTATCAGAGGAACCCTAACATCTACAATATTTTAATTCTTGCATACTAGTCCCTCGCCCAGGGTTCTTTCAATCAAAATACAAAACCCCTCTTTCTGTCATTTCTTGATAATGGGATTTGATCCAGAAAATTGTCATATAAATTCCTTTTCAAATAATCAACATGGCTAGAGTGTTGCTTTGGTGGCGCCATCTCAAACAAATAGGGCTTCCTTAAATTTCAAATCCTTGAACAAACTAGGGCTACCCAGAAGATGAAATTACAACACAAATGTGCATTTTCCCACAATTCAAATGAACCAGTAACTCTACGACAATAATCAAAAACCCCCCTAACTAGAACACTAAAACCTTTCACAAAAAAATGTAGTCAAATTAAACTAGTGATAAACAAAGTAACTCACAAGATTTTGCGCCTTGCAAAGAACCAAAATTTTATTGTGATTGCTTGAAAAACTTTATCTCTGGCTCTGAACCACTTCGAAAATACTTGAATGCTTTTGTGGTGAAGATAGAATGAAAGAACATTCTTTATGTCAATTTAATTTAGCCAGTATATGTCTCATCCACCATTAAGTCTCATTTTCATGTCGTGCCAACAACTCCAATCTCATTTGATGCAAATTTAAACATCAGTAGTCGATCTTTTGTTTTTTTCAAATCATCAAACAACCACCTTCAAAAATGATTATGTAATTTCCATGTTAGCATCGAGGGCCCACCACAATATGCAGTACCAAAGGGATAATGTTGCATTCGCCCATGATATTGAAATCACTAAACATCCTACATCTTTGGATCACACGATGGCAGGCAACCGTTGATTCCTACCATCAGAAATTGTGTTCACTCACAACATTCAACAACACCAAACATAACCTTTAAGCTAATTTTCATCAAGATTATAACACCACCATCGATTTTGAGCACGTGCATCTCGTAGTTGTTTTAGTAACCCACTTTATAACATATTAAATTTTGACACAAATATTAAACACTTTATTAATCCCTTTTTGGCATTAGCAGTTGAGACACGTGGTCCTCACCCATGATTTTTTAATTAGTTGAAACCAAGCGGTGAGGCCATCACGAGATCATGGGGAATGGTCAGGATCAACCGTAGGATGATCGAGAGTCATTAAAATATCTCCTACAAAATAAGATAATTATTAAAAGGGGGAAAGGGGACATCACCTAGGCCAATGACAAACAATGGCTTAAGGTTATTCTTAAAGAACGGGGCATGGGTCGACCTAGACTTAGGAAATAATAAATTCAAGTGAAATATTTAGCACAATTTATTAAAAGGTGCCCGACCTAGACGATTCAATGGGACATAGGTCATTTTAAAACCTCACTCAAAAAGGTAATGGTGAAATAGATTCAACCCAAGGTTTAAGATAGAACATTAGGATTTCATGAAGGCACAAATAAATCCCAGCTCTAGGCTTCTTCCGAATAGCATGACAGACTAGTAATGTGGAAAAATAATTAATGGAACTCAAAGAATTAAATTTGAGGCTTCATTATCGACTCCAGTTGGGGACGTTCGTTCCACTGGAATGAAGTGAGAATAATAGAATATCAGGTAGAGCAGACCAGTTGCAGAGACAACCAAAAAAGGATTATCCAGACAAGACAATCCAACCAAAGGAAACCTACAACTAACATATATACAAACCTAAACTACTATTCATGGAAAACAATACTTCAGCTGAATTATAACTTCAAGAATTGTCCATGAACTGGCAATTCAAGAATACCACCTATCATTTCTTGGAGGAAATATGAATCTTCCATCCACTTATTATTCACCAAAAATGGAACAAACCAAATTGCATAAAATTTACCATTTTCCTTTGTCTTCCAACTTGGCATTCCACATCAAAACCATATCTCCATTTTTGAAACTCCTTGTATTTGTCTTCTTGTCATAAAAATTCTTTACCTACAATTGCAATTTGGAATTTTTCATCTGAGCTTCCCTTCTAGTCTCATCTAATTCTATGAGAGCTTCCACTCTCAACTACATTTCATCTTCTATTTTATTATCATACATCTGAAAAAATTTATACATTTCCATTAGGTTATTCTAGGGAAACCTTGCATTTATCCCATAGACTAAATCAAATGGGGCATAACCTATTTCCTTCTTCATAGTCACCCTATCCGCCCAAATTGCCAATCTCAATTTAGAATCCCATGCCTTCTTATTTTGATCTAGGATTCTCTTGATAATATTCATCAAGCTTTTATTGCTTGATTCTGCTTGTCCACTTCCTTATGGGTGGTAAGGTGATAAGCAAGATACTTGGATGCCATGCTTCTAACAAAATTTCATATATTCTTCAGACCTGAAACACATTGCAATATCTGACACAATCTTCTCTGGACATCCAAATCTAGTCACTATATTACTCATTAAGAAGTAAATTACCACCTTACTAGTTTCTTTCTTTGTTGGAATTGCTTCAACCCACTTGGTAAAGTAATTAGTCGCCACCAATATCCATGAATGACATCCACTTGATTTACATGCTATCTCTCGTACAAAATCAATACCCCATTGTTGGAATGGAGATTGCACTGCAACTGGTTGTAAAGGTAAGTTACAAGAGAATTTAAACTTACCAGAGAAACACTGACAAGCATCACATGTATTCACTAATTTGTGTGCATCCTTAAAAATAGTAGGCCACCAAAACCTAGCCCTCATTACTTTGTATGCATTTTTTTTGGTCATATAATGCCCTCCACAAATGCCACCATGTATTTCATTCAAGATTTATTTTGCTTGATCTTGGTCTACACATTTTAACATAATGCCTTATGTATTTCTCCACCAGAGCTTTCCTTTTATGACAACATATTTAATAGCATATAACCTCAATTTCCTCTTCTCATTTTCACTTAAATCATCATGAAATTTCATCTTTTGTAAATAATAGATCATACCCTTGTACTAATTAGAGTTCCATGTCACATATGTGTGATCTGATCTCTTCCTCAAGCAAATTTATCTGATTTGCTTCTAGATTAGTTTGGGCCATAAGCATGGCCAATGCTTGTCCTCTCACCAACTTGGTAATTTGGATTTCAATGTTGAATTCTTAGATCCTGTTGATCCATATACATCTTCTTCTTGACACTTCTTGTTGTGTAAAAATGTCCTTCATAGTAGCACTACATACATAGGCAATTATGGTAGATCCCATCAAATATGTCCTGAAAGCTTTCATTGCTTTCGCTAGTGCATATGCCTATTTTTCATTTATGTCATATTTAAGTTTTGCACCTTGCAAGGACTTGCTGAAAAAGGCTATAGGCTGTTCAAAAGCCTTAGCATTCTTTTCTAATAACACATCTCCAATTGTGTGGAATGAAGCAAATGAAAAAATTTGTAAGGGTTTGGAAAAATCAAGGGTTCTTAACATAGGAGCTTCCTATATAGATTTCTTAATGGATTGGAAAGCTTTTATTGACTCTTCTTCCCATTCAACCTTGGCCCCTTTCTTGAGAATCTTAGAAATAGGGAAAACTATCTCAGCAAAAATTTTTATGAACCTCCTTAAGAAATTAATCTGTCTAAAGAAAGATTGTATTCCCTTGACATTTCAAGGCTGTGGAACCTTATCTATTGCAATTACCCTTTCTAGATCAATTTTAACCCAATCCTTAGAAACAATATGTCCCAACAACTTTCGCTCCTTGACTTTGAAAGCACATTTCTTTGGATTTAAGGAAATACCATATTCCAATGCCCTACAAAACACTTTTTGTAAATTTTCACAATGGTCATCTTCTTTCTTGGAATATGATGTTAGATCATCCTGATAAATCACCCAAAATAAATTAATAAAATCTGAGAATGCTACATCCATGGCCCTCTGGAAAGTACCCTCTGCATTTTTTAAACCAAAAGGAATTCTCACATATACATAAGTTCCCCAAGGTGTAGTAAAAGTTTTCTTAGACTGTTCAGACTCCTTAACCATGACTTGGTTATAGCCAGAAAATACATCCATCATGGACATTAACTCATAGCCTGTCACCCTCTACAACATGGAATCCATATTTGGAAATGGGTAGTTATCCTTCAATGAAGACACATTCAAATTTCTAAAATCCACACATAACCGAATTTCCCCTTTTTTCTTTCTCACAGATACCAAATTTGATACCCAAGATGAGTGTCTAATAGGTTTGATGATCCCTGCATCTCTTAACTTTGTGAGTTCTTCTTGCATTTTTGGAGCCAAGGTAGGATTAATAGGTCTTTTCTTTTGCCTAAAAGGCTTAGCATCACTACTCAAAGGAATTTCATGTTGAAACAAATCCTGCCTATAATCCTTAAGATCATCATAAGACCAAGAAAACACATGTCTAAATTTTCTTAAAAATAAATTAACATCTTTCTCACCTTTGGCAATAATTTCTTTCCAATGTACACCTTTTTTGGTGATGCATCTGTTCTAAGGTTTATTTCCTCCAGGTCATTAGGATGGGAAGCAACACAATTAGTCTTTGTCCTATCCTAGTTTTCAAACACTCTTTCAAGAACAACTAAACCTTTAGGAATTGTGTTAGTTTTTAACTGAATAACTTCATTCCCAAACACAGTATCCTTACCATCAATTTTTTCAACAAAAGCTCCAAAATCAATTTCTTGACTTTCATACTCATCCACACAACTTAAGAATCTCAATATATCATCATCACTGTCAAAAATTCAGAGTTCTTGATATTATCTGGAACAGATGGTCTAGTTTTCACTTGAACCTTTGAAATCCCAGGATAATTCATGTCATCTGGTCTCAATGCAATATTTTCTAGAAAATATGCCACCTTATTGTGGCCTCTCTCCATCCAATTGATACCAAAAGCATCAAATTTCTCCAATTTATCCAAAACAACATTTCCATATTGTTTCAACCTTTTATTCTTTGACACATATACATACCTGACTTGGGAAATCACAAGCTCAGAATCTCCAATTAATTTGAGCTTCTTGATCCCATGTTTTTGAGACAATATAAGCCCCAATAACAAGGCTTCATAGTCAGCCACATTATTGGTGCACTCAAATAATAGAGTGAAAGAGAACCTGAATGTCTTTCCACTTAGAGATCTTAGCAACACACCTACACCAAATCCTTCCTTTGAACTTGCACCATCAAAATATATAGTCCATAAATCATTAGATTCTAAAAAATATTCAACTTTTGTATCAATTGGTGCAATAGGTTTATCGCAATTACTAGGAGGTTCTTCAACCCTGAAATCATTTATGCCATAGTCAGTAAAACATGTTAAATTATTAGCTAGATCATGCTCAATCATATGAGGCACCTTGCACTCTCTTTCAATCTCAACATATTTTCCATAAATGTAAAAAGTAGCAAATGACATATCACATTGCATGTTACTTCTCATTGATGCACTCCACTTCCTTGACAAGAGCATCCCAAAAATGAGGAGGGATGTCTACAACTAGAACAATCATGGCTAAAACCTTGTCAGGGTATTGGGTTATTTTATAAGGCAATGCTTTAATAGTCCCAATAACTAACACTTCTCTCAAATCTAATGCATAGCATTTACCTTGAGTAGCATCTATTGTTAAACCCATTGCTTCCATAATCCTGACTAGCATAACATTATTGGAGGCCCCTGAGTCTATCATACAATTTCTTAGAGTCTTTCCATTTATATCAACTCTCAAGAAAAAATGGGTTATGTTCTCAAGGTACATATTAATAGAACTCCCTAGATAAATAGGGGGAATTTGTGTTACAATTCCCTCCACTTATTTGTCTTTTATTTCTTCCTTTTCCTTGTTCAAATTTACTACTAGCAATTCTTGTAATTAAGGCTATTGTTTTTTCTTTATAATAATTTATTCTCATCATCTCCAACCAAGGTACAGTAACTTTAACTTGGGAAAATACTTAAAATATTTCTAAGGGTGTATATTTAGGCAGGTTAGGAATCATACCTTCACTGATTTCTTTATTTTACAGTTTCTACTTTCCTTCAAGTTTCTTTTGCTTTGCTTCTGGAATAGACTCAACAAACTTGGTAGTCACTTTGGTCTTTACCAACAAAGGACTTAAATATTCGCTAGGCTTAGGGATCTCAATCCTTTTTGCCCATATCTTGTCATTCTTGACCTCCTTGATTTTGACAACATAATTTTTGCTATCTTCTTTAACACCCTTATTTTTATCTTTTTGTTCCTTAATGAAAAGGCCAACAGGCTTACCCTACTTGCCACACACAGTTCTATTTCATAGTTGCAATGTACTTCTCATTTGAGCAGCCATCTCTTCAGTCAAACGGGAAAACTCATCTTCTGATGGTCTCCTTAGAGACACTGAATCTTCAACCTGCTCCATGTTGCAGGCATGATGGTCAAACTCACCTTCCTCATCAAAAAAACTTGTTGATGATAGTTTTCACTGTTCTGTCGTTGATTATTCACATCAACTTCTTGCAACTATTCATTAGAAGAACATTCAAATTCATCAATATATGACTAGGCCATACAACAATCTATATCATTCTACTCTAAATCAGGAGTATTCTCATGAGTATCTTCCTCTTTTGTTCTTTCAACTTCAAGCAGTTGGGAAATGCCACAATAATTTTGATCATGTGGACACACACACAACTCACACTATGGTCTATCTTGAACCATATTTAGAGAGTGCTTCTCCAAAGGATTTGGTGTCTTCTGATCAGTTTTAGGCTTCTAAGCTGGTAGTAATCATTTTTAATCCTTCCAATTTGTGTTGTAGGGATAATTTTGTAGTCTAGGAGGTCTGTCATTTTTATTATATTGTTGGTTATCACTTCCAAGACCATTTTCTTGCTTAGGTACAATATATTTTATATCCTTCAAAGTGTTGAGGACCTTATCCCACTTCTCACCATCCTTAGGGCCTACAATAGAGACTTTCTCAGTTTTATCCCTAAGATTATTTAAAAGAGTAGGTTCTTCCCTTCAACCATATTTTCCAGAAGCTTTCCTATTGCTTTCAATGTTAATGGCTGCTTTGAAAGAATCCCTCATGGTCTAAGGGTCCTTATCCCTACAGAGATATGCCATTTTAGCATCAAAATAATTGAAATAAGTGGTTAAACAAACATTCTCATCAAGTCTCATTACCTAAAACAACTTATACATTGCCTTTTGAAATATCAGGTTAAATTATGTTGCAGGCTCATTAACTGATTTCTTTATGGTGTTGATTTCATTCAACATGAAACTAGCATTAGTCTTATCACCATATTGTTCTTTGAAGAATTTTTCAAACTCTTCCCATGAACCAATACTAGTATTTGGTAGACCTCTGTACCAATCCCTTGCATCTTCAGTCAAGGATTGGGAAAACAATTTCATCACTACATCCTCATGTTCTACTTTATAATAATTTAACATATCCATGGAGGCTTTCAAATGTTCCTTAGCTGAAAAAGCATTATTCCCAGCAAAATTATTCATCTTTTCTCTTAACTCATCTGGGATGGGATTTGGGTAACCCGAAATACCATAGAAAAATAGTTTTCTATACCTTTCCAATTGTATAGGTCTCATATGAAATAGTCCATCAATTTTCTGAGAGTCCTCACCAGACCGTTTATTCTGAGTTTTTGGACCATCTTGATGTGGATTTATAAAATTGGTTGCATGAACCTTTGGGCTGGAGTTATTTGTGGTATTCTCCAGACTAGGTTTAGGATCATTTTTCAAAACATCTTGGTGATCGAATGAAGTTGTAGTTTTTGCAACCTCATCCACACTTGAAATTCTTAGGAAACTTATTTTCCTTCTCTTTTCTACATTTATAGCCTCAATTTCAGTCCTCTCTAGTTCTTCTGCTAGAGCTTCCCCTTCCCTCCTAACCTTTTCCAAGGTAGTCTCTATTTGTGATTTCACAAGTGAAAGGGAGTCTTGCTTAGGATGGTGAGAAACCACCCTCTCATTTATCTTGATCCCTTCAACCTTCTATTTTCCCTTATCCAAAATAGGTTTAGGATTTTGATTACTTGATTGTGGCTTAACAAGGTTCAAGGGTTTTGGGTCTGCAAGCTTTGATTGGACCTTAGCTTGACCTACAAGACTCACTTTGGACACTGGATTCACCTCCTTGTCAAATTTTTTTTGTACAACAGGACCCTCCTCTTCTGGGTCCGGTCTACTCTGGTTCAAGAGTTTCATGGTTGCTAATTGTCTAATTAATCTATCCCTCTCAATGACAAAATGCATCAGTTATGTTTCCTTTCCCTTTCCTTTTTTATCCTAAGCTCAACTTGATTTTTGATTTCTCATCTTAAAGAACTAATATCCCCAAAAAAATCTTCAAGGTCAGGAAAAGTCATGTCAGAACTTGATGTTTCACTTAAGTCTATCAGGTTTTATTTTTCATGCCTAAATAATAAAGGAGTGCCATAATCTTTAGCAGGAGAAGGAGGCACATCACTGGTGCATTCTCTATGATGGCTTTGACTTCTACTCCTACTTCTTCTCTCAGTATGTTGGACACTAACAAGCCCTTTATTATGACGGGCTCCATATTCTTGAATAGTTGTATTAAATAATGCCTCAAAAAAAATCCACAGCTATCTGACTCAAAATGTCTAGATACATGTTCAAAATTCTAAGGGATAGGATGTAGAGGCTTACTTGTACCTTGGTGTACAAGATTCTTTGACGTGGGAGAAGCATTGCTGGTTTCTAGTTTCTTCTCTATCCACTCCTTCTTCATCTTAGGAAGTTCCCCTTCCAATTTCTATTTCAAGTGATTCTTTATGAATGACATGGTGTTCTTCATGTCTCTGTGCTTGTCAAAAATATTTTAATTCGTATTAAATATTCAAATGAAATGCACACTGGTGTAGAGAATTTAGAGTTGCCACCCAATTACCTTGGGAAAACCAACTGTTCAAAAACACTTGGTGGAAATTTAAAAGACTTCTAGAAATTCTCATACTGACAACGTACAAAGTTTCTTCATGATATATTCACAACTTTTGAACAAAAAATGAATTAGATAAAATAAAATAAAACCCACGAGCTCGACCTTCAAATCATATAAATACTATGAGAACTCTATGCAAAATGCATAACTGACCCATTGACAAGAAATATTCAAACTAGTTTCCCCATTAGAGTCACTATTTTGTTGGTGTTTTTTATTATTGTAAACTAGGTTTATCTTCTATTCTACCTATAGAATTGCCAATTCTAATCGAGGGCAGCTCAAAGGATTTGGACCAACTAACGAGGATTTTAACAATAAACCTCCTACACTTTGGGCTATACAAAACCTAGGAGGTTGGTACCTATAATGTGTTTATAATATCTGCACCGAACTTATAAACAATCATTAACAATTAACACATAATCCCATTTAATAGCTAAACATAATAGGATAATACTTAATTGAATTGGTTTTTCATCAATAGTATCAACTACTTCGAGCATGAGATGATTACAATAATATTTCACAACTTAAGATAGTCATTTAATTTGAAATTTGGTAGAAATCTCTAATAAAAAACAAGTAGACATAGAACCTCTCAAACACATACGATTTAGACTAGTGCCATATACCATTGGGGAGTCAAATTCACAAATATTTAAAATTTTATGATAGATTCGAACACATAGCATATAAGATCTCTGAAAAAATTTCTTAACAACATCATTAATTTATATCCTAACCCAATAATTCTTACCAAATCCCTTCATAAACATATCGATCTATAACTCCAATCAAGTATTTTAATTAATTCTTCGAATTAAAGCCAAAACAGAAGTCATACACACCACAACAGTGAGATGAACGCAATAACCCTTGATTATATTATTCAAAATTATGATATGTTTATACAAAGGAGAGACATGAACTTGGAATGAATCATTATAACTCAATTGCTAGTACTGTAATGAAACATCAAACCTCCATAAACCCAAAACCCGACTACAAAATGACACAAAACCTAAATTGCATTTATACTGAAACAATCAAGCTTTACAACGTGCTTTGCAACTATGCCTAGACTCAACCTCAAAATATCTAACTTTCCAAACCCTATTTCTGGCCTTGAAATCCTTCTTATAGAGAATGAAGGAGAAAACAAGCATCGGGCCAGAAAATACACATAACACCGGTCAATTGGACCGCTCTATGACATTTCAAAAATATGATTACAAACACTGAGTCCTGAAGAATCTTCTTGTTAATTCCACTCATTAGGGAGTAGCTGCTGCATTGGTCAAACCTCAAAACCTGCGCCAAAAATCTGCCATGGAGATAAAACCATAATCAATTATATTTATAACCGTTGAGCTATTAGTTTTTGGTAGTAAACACCGTCTTACTCCTCTTCGGTTAAGTACTTTTCCACCCAGTTTTGATACGCTTCATCCATTGGCCAATCAAAGTTCACCACCTCATTCACCTTAGTATTGTAAGGTGTGTATTCTACTGCAACCTGATTGGCCTCTCTTTTAAAGGACTCTAAGAATGTGTTGGTGTTAATTATTTTGTCCATACTACTTACCAACAAATCATAATCAAAGTCATCACAAATTAATTTGATTTGTGCATTGATAACTACTTCTGCCCTTTCCTGTCACTATTGCAATTTTTTAATGTTTCCTTGTGCATCAATTATATCTGGTAGAAAAGTATCACTCAAGTCATCAAAGCTCTTCACCAAATCCCTAATTATTCTACTCAAATCATAAGGTAGGGCCTGGAATCCATTCAATGATTTCACAAAGATTTTGGTAGGCTTCAATGACTGAGGCCTATTGTCTACATCAAACCTAGAGGCCTTATACATAATATCCAAATCATTGGCCCTAGGGATCCACTTCTCAGCCAAAGGAAAAACTATTTCCTGATCCCTATTGATGTTTTTTATTCCATCCAAAAATAAATAATATAAAGAATGTACATATGGTAATCTACCATCAAACTTCTTATTTAGATGCCTCAAAACCGTGTGAACCACCTCATTTTGTTTGGAAATTGCACAATACTCACTTTCCTTTAAGGTAGCTTGTAATTATGTAATCTTACTCAACATCTGGTTCTTGGTGGGATCCACAAGATATTCAACTTCTTCTTCAACTTGAACCGGTGTACGAATTAGAGCAGGTGTTCGGATGGGGGATCTTGGAGTAAAAAAATTTTGAGTAGTAGGGGGATTGATCCTAGAATAGAAGGTAATGCCCTGATACCAAGAGCACTAGAAGATTCTCCCACCTACCCATATTTCAACCTATCTACTTCAGATTTCAGCTCAACATTCCCTTGTTGCATCCTACTATACTCTCCAATTATTATATTGTACTTCTCCATCAAACTCTTCTTTTCAGCCTCCTCCCTTTTAGTTGTCTTTTGGGATAATTTGGCCACATTTATTGTTAGGCTTGTAGCTTTTGTTGTTGAAGTTTTAGAATCTCTCTTGATAATTAGCCCTCCCCTTAGGTTTGGGCTAATATTAGCTAATTTTGATTTCCTGCCTTGGGGTGCCAATGCCCATATTGCTAGAGTTTCATACTCCTCATTGAAGGCAGAGTCCTGCAGAGCTACCTTAACCTCTTCTTCACTATTTTTTATGGGGTGCTTGGACTATAAGATAGAATAGAATGCTACAACATCAACTATGTCCCATTCAAGAAAAATCAGGACACCAACTTGAGTCACAATTCTTCTTCTTTTTCCAGGAGTGATTCCATTTAATTATTCCATTAATTCAACCTTAACATCATCATCATTCTCTTACTCAGACCTATCAAGCCTTGATTTTGTCCTTCTCTTGCATTTGTCCTGGTATTCCTCTAGTTTCAACCTCCAAACTAGCTGCAAGAAGGCATGAGTCTTCACAAATGCATCATCATCCAAGTATGCCCTATCGGCTTCCATCCTAGCATCTTGTACACATTTCCCCTTTACATCCATGTTAGAAAGCACCAATTGTGTTGATCTAGGAGGGGAAGGGATACCAACCTGCATGTCTTGATCAGTTATGATTATCTCATCCATTAGAGCCTCTTGTGTATCCTCAACTCTCTGCCTCTTATTCCTTGTCTCTGATGGTAGCACTACAAGATCACTTCTTGGTGGTGAATCCAAATCAAAAATCCTTATCCCTCCAAGTACTCTAAACTTTGGACGTGGTTGTGATGATTCTTTTATTATTTATTTTCCCTTCTTACCCCCCTCATATTTATCACTGTTCTCATTCATTTTCCTCTTTTGTAGAGATTGATCAACTAAGGGCTAATAAGGTGGCCTTTCTTCTTCAGGCCTCACCTCTGGTCTTTTAACCCCAAATTCCAATTCCAAATTGACCTTCTTGGTCATCAAGGTGCCCATAATCTCCTTAAAATTATCCAATAAGAAATAAATTCTCTTGTGGAATGGAGTAAACTTCATTAATGTATCATATTTTGGATCCATTTTATGCACTATGGCAAGCAGCTTCTCATATGCAATCCATTTTTCCTTATTCAATTCTTTCTTATTCAAGTCAAATTCATTTTTGATTAGGTCTTGAGGAAAATTGAATTCATGTACAAACCTGCCACCTTTAATTCATTGCCTGAACAAAAAAAACAATCCCTTGGGGTCATGCTACCTCCTAGACCCAATCTTCAAATGATAATCATAAAAAACCTTCCAAAGTGGACCCATCCTCCCTTGGAAAAGACAAAATTTGAAACAATAGTATAATTAGGGAACAAGGTCCCTTTGCCTGTTCCTTTTAGGATGTCCTCATGAATACAACCTAGTTGCCACATGACCTTGGGAAATCCCATCCTTAATGGTACATTATATGGGAGAATATGAGGGGCTCCTTGGAAACCAAACACCCTTTGGATAGTTCTTATGGGGTACAAGATGATGTCACCCCAATTGTGGCATACCTTCAAATCAGGCTTCCTCAATTTTTGTTGGAGGAAGTCATGCAACTTGTGAGGGACTCTGAGCACATTTACCACCAACCTAGCTTTGATTCTGGAGGCAAAGCAGTTATCAAACTGCACAAAACTGGTACCTCCCCTATTGTAGGACACGTCTGCACTGCAAACCTCTACTAGTAATCTTTCTCCATTCACTTCTTGCGTCAACTCCATCTTCTCTGAGAAGACACTGACACTCTTGTACATAAACATATGCATTAATAGGGAGTACCAAAAGAAAGGAGTACCAACATACCCTACATGCAACTTCAACAAACCCTCATGTATCTTTTCTGCTAGAAAAGATGCATATTCATACACCATGGAGAAATTGGGATGTTGAATCTGAGCCACCATGAACATATATGCAATGGGCATCACTGTATTTTGGCTGAATCCCAAAATCTGGTATAATGAATAAAATGTTGCCAAAAAGTGATTGGAAAAATAGCTTAGCCTAAAAGGCTCTTGGTCACTTGGGCTAATATGAATCATTGAATTGCCTGCCCTGGCTAGGTGAGGAGGAAGCAAATTTAACCTAAAGAGAGGCTTTGACCTTGCATACTCCTACTTCATCTCCTCAAGATCAATGGGAATAAAAAATGAGCTAGACTCACTCAAATAAAAAACCCATTGAATCTCATTTGCACTTATGCTTAGTAGAATCCCACCATCATTATCCCTAATTACCCTTGTAATAGGGTCATAACGTGTTGCCACCGCTCTCAGTAGGTCACCGTTAGGAAACACATTTAGCACTGCTAGTTTCCCCATGTTGTATCTCCAACCTTTAGAGAAGAGGTCAGGTAGGTTTCATTGTCCATACCACAACCTAAACATTTCCAGACATTTCATAGGAACCCTAGCATCTACAATATTGTAATTATTGCATACTAGTCCCTTGCCCAGGGTTCTTCCACTCATTAAAATCAAACCCCTCTTTCTGTCATTTGTTGATAACAGGAGTTTATCTAGACAATCATCCTATAAATTCCTTTGCAAAAAATCAACATGGTCAGAGTGTTTCTTTGGTGGTGCCATCTCAAACAACTAGGTATTCCTTAAATTTTAAATCCTTGAACAAACTAGGGCTACCCAGAAGACGAAATTACAACATAACTGTGCAATTTCCCACAATTGAAATGAACCAGTAACCTTATGATAATAATCAGCAACCCCCTGACCAACACACTATAACCTTTCACAAAAAACACAGTAAAATTAAACCAGTGATAGAGAAAGTAACTCATGAGATTTCGTGCCTTGAAAAGAACCAAACTTTCATTGTGATTGCTTGAAACTTTTTATCTCTAGCTCTAAACCGCTTCAAAAATACTTGAATTCTTTTGTGGTGAAGATAGAATGAAAGCAAATAATTTGTGTTGATTGAATTCAGCTTGTAGATGTCTCATCTGCCATTAAAGCTCATTTTCATGTCACACCAACAACTCCAATTACATTTGATGTGTATTTAAACATCAGTTGTCGATCTTTTGTTTTTGTCAGATCATCAAATGACCACCTTCAAAAAGGATGATGTAATTTCCATGTCAACGTCGAGGACCCACCACAATATGGAGTTCCAAAGAGATACACATGGCATTCACCCGTGATATCACAATCAATAAACATCCTACATCTTTGGATCATGTGATGGTGGGAAACCATTGATTCCTACCATTGGCAAGCATGTTCACTCACAGAAGTCAACAACACCAAACATAAGCATCGAGCTAATTTTCATCAAGATTATAACACCACTGTCGATTTTGAGAATGTGCATCTCGCACCTATTTTAGTAACCCACTTTATAACATATTAATGTGCGATGAAAATATTAAATACTTTATTAATCCCTTTTTGGCATCGGTACCTAAGACACATGGTGATTGCCTGTGATTTCACAATCAGTTGAAACCAAGCGGTGATGCCATCATGAGATCATGTGGAATGGTCAGGATCAACCATAGGATGATTGACAGTCATTAAAATATCTCCTGCAAAATAAGATAATTAATAAATGGGGGAAAGGGGACATCGCCTAGGCCAACAAGAAATAATGTCTTAAGATTGTTCTCAATTCACGAGGCACTGGCCAACCTAGACTTAGGAAACAATAAAGTTAGGTGAAATATTTAGCATAATTTATTAAAAGGGGCCCGACCTAGACGATTCAATGGGATGTAAGTCATTTTAAAAACTCCCTCAAAAAGGTAATGGCAAAATAGATCCAACCCAGGGTTTAAGATAGAACATTAGGATTTCATGAAGGCACAAATAAAATACCAACCCTAGGCTTCTTTTGAATAGCATGATAGACCAGTAATGTGGAAAAATAATTAATGGAAATCAAAGAATCAAATTTGAGGCTCCATAAATAATGTTAAAGCTTATGTATAGATATTGGATGACATAGTAGCCAAAATGCAAGGACTTGGTGCTACTATAGATGAAGCTATAATTGTGAAAAATATCCTTAGAACTCTCCCTAATGCTTACCATGAGAAGGTGTGTGATATTTAAAAAAGTATAGATTAGAAATCCTACACTAAAGATCTGTTGTTGGGATTTTTGACATCTTATGAGATGACGAAGTTGAATCTGAGGAATGGATGCAAATCAGAGATTGCTTTTAAAGCTACAAAAGTTGAAGATCTAGATGAAGAAAATCTTGATAAAATAGAAGCTAACTTTGTGAGAAGGATGAGGAAAGGCTCCGATAAGTATGAAGGTAAGTTACCTTTAAATTCTTTAGTTGTGGAGAAATAGGTTATTATGTTGCAAAATGTCCGAAAAGAGCTAAGAGGAATAAACAAAGATATGAGAAAGAAAAGAAAGGAAAGAAGATCAACAAAGCTTATTATGTGAATGAGAATTCTAGTATATTTTATGAAGATTATAATTATGAAGAACATGATTACAATGACTTCTTGTTCTTGGATATAAAGGATGAACCTACTTCTACTAATTCTGAGAAACATGTGAAGGAAAATCCTTCAAAGAATGAGAAAAATGAAGGTACTATTATCTCTGCCTTACATGCTAAATAATAAAAGAATTATTGGGTCGTTGAAAGTGGATTTTCACATTGCATGACTAGAGATAAAATTAGTTTTGTTAAACTTGAAAAATATGATGGAGGCTTGGTTATGTTTGGAGATGATACTAGTGCTAAAATTCATGGGATAGGTTCAATAATTTTTGATGGCAAGCATAATATTGATGATGTATACTATATTAAGGGTTTAAGGAATAATATTTTGAGTGTTGGACAAATGTGTAGTAAGGGATATGATCTTGTTTTTTAGGATGAGAGATGTGAGATCTGAAATGGATTAAGAACATTGATTGTTGCAGGAAACAAATCTAAAGGAAATATCTATCAAATTAAGGATGATGATGGATGATGCTTTATGACTCAAATTAATGTTGTGACATCAAAGAATGTGACATAAATTTTGATAACTTGGTGAGGATTAGTTTTGTTTAGGCTATGGGATATTTACCAAGGATTACAAAGACTATAAAAACTATTTGCATAAATTGTTAGTTTGGAAAGAAAGCAAGAAGTCATTATAGGTCAAAGGAACAATCTACTACTGGATTATTAGATTTAATTTATATATATCTCTATGGTCCTAAAAGAGTGATATGTCTACAAGGTGAAAGGTACTTTATGATTTTTATTGATGATTATTCTAGATATACATGGGTTACATTTCTTAGAGAAAAATTAGATGCATTACATAGATTCAAGAAATTCAAAGCTATGATTGAAATTGAAGGGAATTTGAAGATAAAATGCTTAATTTCTAACAGAGGTGGAGAACTCATCTCCCATGAGTTTAATATGTTTTTGAAGTGCATGGAATAAAGAGACAGTTATGTGCTTTGAGAAATCCTTAGAAGAATGGAGTTGTTGAATGAAAAAATAAATAGTTCAAGAGGTTGCTAGATCAATGATTGTTGAGGCTGGTTTACCATAATTTTACTAGAGAGAAGCTATTCAGACTAATTTTTATGATTTCAATCAAGTTCAGGCAAGAGAAAATAGTGCAAGGACCCCCTATGAGCTATGACATTAAATTCCTAATGTTAAGTATTTCAAGGTATTTGGAAGAAAATGTTATATCAAAAGAGGTGAAGAAACTTTAGGAAAGTTTGATGCAAGAAGTGATGAAGGAATTTTTCTTTGATATTATACTAAAATAAAAGCATACAAATGCTCCAATAAAATATTGAGAAAGATTGTAGAAAGCGTAAATGTCAAGGTTGATGAAAAAATGAAGAATTAAATTGGAATTTATGGATATGTGTTTGATGAACTTGATTGTGTAAGAATTGAAGAGATTGTATGGTGCAAGGGCACCTACACCTTGGAATAAAAGTGGAAAGAGTCCTTGAAGGTTCAACAAGTAATTTTAAGGTCTTTTAAATATTATTCAATGAGAAAGTTGCAAAATATGTTAAAATATGATACAATGTAATTAATGGTCTGTCCATGTCAAGATGGGTAAAGGCAAGATTTTTAGTGTTTTTGAGTCTAAGGTATTAGGTTAGATTGAATAAGGTCTTATTAGACCATTTGTAATAGGTTTGGTGCTTAATAGGGTCAAAAATGTAAATATTACATATTATGTAAGGGTATTATCACTAAAACATGTAAAAGGTGTGAGGCAGTTGGTCAGTTGTTTGAGAGGAAGAAACCCTTAAGGAGGTGGAGGACCTCATTTCAAAGGCTGGCCAAGATATTTGGAGAAGAAAATCAATGAAAAGCTCTATTAATTCTTAGAATTTCCTATTTTTCCTATATTTTCCAGACTTGTACAGGTCTATACAGGCTTTTCATGGTCTAAAATTTTTAGTGGATGTTGGTATATGTGTCTAATATCATATAAAGTTATTTTGAAGTATTAAGATAGGAATTTGTAAAATATATCTACATCTTACTATAATTGCCATGTTTTCTATGTTAGAGGGTTTTAAAGAAGACAAAATGATATCCTAAGCTTTCCACCTACTGTACTAACCTATGTCTTGGTGGAAAGGCTTCTCTTAGAATGTAATAATGTTTCTTTGTTGATTTTTCAACCTATGATCATATGGAGAGAGAATATGGTGATGTCCTAGGGCGAGTCAAGTTGTTTCCCATGTATAAAAAGGGGTAATGAGGGGCAGTTTTTTTAATAGGTGTTTGGGATTGTCCATGTGATGGTTTGTGAAGTTTTTTTAGGGTATTTGAAGCTTGATAAAATCTTTGATTGGGTGAGATAAGAATGGGAATACAAATTTCTATCAAAACCCTTATTTTGAGCAAGTAAAAGGAGGGTTTCTTAGATCAACATACAAAAGGGCTTGAATTTGAGTTCTAAAGGTGGATTTAGTTGTTTTTGGGAATTTTAACTACTTTCCCAAGGTTTCAAGGGTCTATTTTAAGTTTGAAGGCATGCTGCTTTATAAATTGAACCTAATTTGAGTAGCCTAGGTAGGGGATGTTGTACTGAAACTCATATTTGTTACAAAGGAGCCTATGAAATATCTTAGTTTGGTGAATACATTGGTAATAGGTGTCTGAAACTTGAGGGGTTTGAGGTCTTGAGAATTTTGTAGAGTTGTATACCTATTTTTTTAATGTTTTGAACCCTATAAGAGTTTTGAGGGTGAGTTGATGTCTAAAAGTTGAGATCCTTGGGAAGAGAGTTTTTCCTTGTTTAGTTATGATCAGGTTGAGGTTGTTAAGTGTGTTCACCACCCCTCTACATCATTGTGGAAGAACAAGAAAAGGATGAGAAAGAGAATAAAAATAAATAGAATGAAAGAGAAGAAGAAGCTTTGGTGGTGTCCCCTAAGACGCCTAGATATGTGTAGAAGAATCATTCAAAAATTCAAATTATTGGAGAGAAGACTAAAGTAGTATTGACTAGAAGAAGAACTGTTGTTGAAGTAAATCTATGTTTATTTTCTAATATTGAATCAAAAACTGTAAGTGAAGCATGTAAAGATGAACATTGGATGGAAGCTATGAAAGAAGAACTTATGCAGATTAAGAAGAAAAAACTTTGGAATTAGTCCAGATCGACAAATAAAATCATTATTGGATTGAAGTGGGTATTTAGAAACAAGTTGAATGAGAATAGAGAAGTGGTTAGAAAAAAAGAAAGGCTTATGTGTAAAGGTTAGTCACAAGTAGAAGTCATATATTTGGAATTTTTCTCTAATAGAAAGAATGGAAGCCATAAGGATGTTCTTAGAATTTTCTTCTCATAAATATTTCAAGGTCTATCACATGGATGTCAAGTCTGAATTTTTGAAGGGTGAATTGAAATAAGAGGTCTACATGGAACAGCCAGAAGGATTTGAGTTGTTAGATCAACCAGCTATGGTGTGCAGATTGAAGAAATCCTTATAAGGATCGAAGCAAGCTCCTAGAGCTTGGTATGCAAGGCTAGATAGGTATTTGATTCAACAAGGTTTCAACAAAGGTTTTATAGATAGTAATATGTATTTTAAGATTGAAGATGACATAATATTGATTGTAGTTTTATATGTTGATATTCTTTTTGGAAGAAATGAAAATATGTGTAAGTTTTTTGCAGAAGATATGTAGAAAGAGTTTGAAATGTGTATGTTTTAAGAGATGAATTTATTACTTGGGCTACAAATTAATGAAACAAAGAAAGGAATTTTTATTTCATAGTCTAAGTATGTGAAAGATATGTTGAGGAATTTTGGGATGGATGGTTCCAAACTGATATGTACTCCTATGGTGATTGGTTGCAAACTAGGTAAAAATGATGAATATCCTAAGGCTAATTAGAGAAAGTATAGATCTATATTTGGTGGATAATTGTATTTGATTGCTACTAGACTAAATATTATGCATTATATCTATTGTGTGGCTAGATTTCAAGAAGATCCTAAGGAGACATTTGTTTTTTCTATTAAAAGAATATTCAAATATTTGAATTGCACTTCAGATTATAGGCTATGGTATCATAGAGATACTGAATTTACTCTAAGTGCCTATACAAATGCAGATTGGGTTGGATGTGTAGATGATAGAAAGAGTACAAGTGGTGGAGTATTCTTTCTTTGTTGCAAATTGGTGGCATGGTTGAGTAAAAATCAAAATTTAGTCTCCTTGTCTACCACTAAAGATGAGTATATTTATACTACATCTTGTTGTACACAAGTTCTATGGATGAAACATACATTGAAAAATATCATAGTGTTGTACGATGATCCTATTTCTATATTCTTTGATAATCCAAGTGCATTTAACATTTCAAAGAATCCAGTGATGAACTCGAGGATGAAGCATATATTTATTAGGTATCATTTCTTGAGAGAGAAGGTCATGGAGAATAAAGTAAAACTTGAATTTGTTTTGAAAAAGGATTAGATTGCTGATATATTTACAAAATATCTTCCTAAAGATAATTTTGAGTATCTCAGAGAGAAGTTAGGGGTCATTTCCCCTCTTTTCTTGAACTAGATGCATATGGAGATGCATCAGTCTAGTGGATGTATGGATCTATCTTTCTTTTGGATTGATATTTTGATGGCTACCTCTTAGGGGGAGCAAGTAGTATTAGGTGTTGTCATTGTGAAGTATTCTATTTTTAATGTCAAAGGGGAAATCAATGTAAATTATATTTTTCCTTTACCTTTGATGTCAAAGGGGGAGAGGAAGAATGTGAAAAAAAAGAAAGAAAAAAAAAGAGAGGAAGAAAGAAGGAGAAAATAAACAAAAAGAGGAAGAATATAAAAGATTGTCTACTAAGGGGGATAAAATAGAAAGAAAAACCTTAAGAAGTTAGAGCTAGTATGTTGTCTTTGATGGTTTTTCACATCATGTGTTACCATCAATGATAAAGGGGGATATTTTTGTGAGAATGGGAAGAGTGAAGGTGTTTTCATTGATGCCAACTAGTAAATTGGTTATCAACTAGTTGCTATTGTTATTAATATCATGGTTATAGGTTATTGGTTGTATATATCAAGGATATTGAGAAAATTGTATTGAAGGAAGATTGCATGTGTTCAGTGGTTGCTCTAGGTTTTTCTCTGAGATTTGATCCTATGTTTGTATGGTTTAGATATGTTGATCATCATTGTTGGAAGCTGATATATCTAGATTTTCAGCTACTAATTATTTATATAGTGCGAATTATGTTCACCAGTTGTGAACTATGGTTTTATGTGTTTCTGGTGAGGTTCGGGAGAAATGTTGTTGGTTCAAATTTCTCTTTGGTAGTCTTATGACTTTTGGTTCTAGAGTTGAGTTGTTTTGATTATATTGAAGATAATTTTAGTATGTGGAAGGTTCGTTCTTAATTGTTCTATGTGTTTTACACTTGTTTGGCCGACCTTGTCTTGAACACTATCTTCAAATTTTATGAAGCATGTTGGATCTATTTGGATCCTTATCAAGAATGTGTTTGGGTTGACCTCATTCTAGTTCCACCTAGGATGCTTTGACACTGAACTAATTTGAATTTAATGTTGGATGGATGACTTGGCATATGTTTCAAAGTTGAAGATGGTATAAAAATAAAATGGTTTAGTGGTGAAAAGTGAAGGTAAGCAAAAAGAGAGATAAGTGCAAAGAAATAGAGCAGATAGATGTGATATTGATGCTAACCAATGAGTGTGTGATGCGAGTGTGGCCGATTAGTGCGAAGCCTAAATGCTGAGTTTTTAGATATAGTGAGTAGAATGTGTACTCTATCATTCATGCATGTCTATAAGTGGTTGAGAAAATTTTGGTTGATTTATCTATTGCATTGAGATTGTCTTCTCTTTGTAACATATCTCTTCTATCTTCTTTGTATCTCTGTGGCAGTGAGCTCTTTGAGTTGTTAGCCCTATTGGATAGCGAGTCTTGATCTGGATAGTGAGTCCCTTTTTTGGTAGTGAGCCTTGTTTCTTAGGCAGTGAGACTCTTGTAATTGGTTTTGATATTCTCTATAGTGTGAGTTAATCCTCACCATGGTTTTTCCCTTACTGGATTTTCCACATAAATATGGTGTTGTGTTTTTGTGATGGTTTTCAATTTCTACACTTGCTTTTAATGTTTAATCATTTAAGTAGTGTTAAGGATTAGTTCGATTGAATGAATTAAGGTTTAAATATATGATAAATGATTCACCCCCCTCCTCTTAGTTGTCTTGATCAACAATTCTATCTATGTTATGTGATTAATAGCCACATCAACATTACCCATGTGCAAAAAAAAGGTAGTAAGGGTTTAGAGAGAACAAAATAAAAATAACATTTATCAATAATTTGAATGGACAATAATTATATTTATTCTGGGTATTATACCTAGATGGTTTGACGAGATTTATAAAATAGATACTATAAAAATTAGTAATTACACAACCATTCACAATATAAATATATGCATCCAAGAAAACTTATAATGTAAATAATTTTTAAATTAAATATAGTGGAACCACCATATTTCATGTGCAAATCCAATACATAATTTTATGATATACATAGTAAATAGATCTCACTGGTTTATTCAACTTAAATAAATGAATCAAAACATATCATTATGAAGTCTAAAATAATTTAGACATAAAATACATGATCCTTCATTAAATTTAAAAAATGTTTACAATATTCAATAGGAGTTCCATGGTGAATTGTTAAAGTTCACTAGTATGAAAAAATTCAATAACCTTATAATATCCACATGAAAACATTTATAGTTAATCATGAGAAAAAAAAATATTACAACTTCTATACAAGTCGACCTAAATCCAAAGTCAACACTTGAATCAAAATTATTACTAGAGTTCTAAAAATATAAAACTAATCTAAAGAGTTACATGAGCCATGTAGACCCTTAGGGATAACACAAATCAATACACTCATAGAGATTGTGCTTATTGGGTTTGAAATTAAAAATTGAACTCATTGAGGATACTTTGAATGACACTAGAACTAGGCATGACTATGTAATGGAGTTTAATCTTCTTGGATATTAGAGTCTTCTTGGTTACCTATGTCACTTTTTTAATTTATAAAACCCAAACTTGTAAGATATGGTAATTACCTATAAATCTCATGAGTTCATTGACATGAATTTATATTATTGGCCTTCTAAAAAATTCAATTAATTCTTTAATAGTTACCTTTGCAAACAAAAAATTACTTGGATTCTCCAATAAAATGTAGGATATAGTCTTTTTTTTTATTAACTTAGCCATGTTTGTAATTAAAGCATACATCCTAACTAGAAACACATGTTTGCATTCATTTATTATTATTCTATTTTTAGAGGCTTGATACCACTCTAATGGTGACCCAATATTAATAGTTGTTATTATCTATTTATATCATAGGTATTCTAATAGAATCCTCGTCATTTTTTAGGGTAACCAAGCTATCATCCAATACTACAAGATACTCATTAATGATATCTTCGTATTCTAATGTGGTGTTAGATTCATCACTCACCTTGTGAAAATAGTGGACAAATTCCTTGATTAACTTGGTACTATGACCTATAGTAAATTTATCCATTTTGTTCTGACACTTATTATTCCTCATGCATCTTATAATTCCTTGTCTTTGTTGAGAAAACTTAATGTAGGAGGAACAAGGGAATTAGCATCAATTTGAATTTTTGGTGATCAATGCTATGTGTCACAAATCCCAAAAGTTTAAAAGTATTCCTAATGCAAGGGATGTTTAACCTAGGAAGGATAACCATAAAACCTATATTCATGTTGGGTAGCTTATGACCAATTATTGAAGTGGGTAAGACCTCCTTCACTTTTGATTCTGTAAGATGAAGGGGGGTTCCCAAAGTTGTTGGATTGATTATTGAGATTGTGATTAAACACTGTTAGTGTAATTAATTAATTATTACACTAGCATAAGTTAACTTAGGTTTTAATTAATCATATTAGTCCTAAGTTGCATTTAATCATTTAATAAAGTTGTTGAGGTAAGATTCTCTTCTAGAAGATGAGTTGTCTTTTCTAGAACTTATCTCCATCTTGTTATCATTCTCTAAGTAGTTGGTTAGGGTTTCTTGTTGTCACATGAAGTGTGATTTGAACACTTGCAACATCCTTTTCATTCTAGGTTTAGCACTTGCCTATATAATCAGGAATATGTACTCTTTGTAAAATATCTATCTATCTATCAATTTGATAGATCATAATAGAATCTATATTTGCATGTCATTGTCATACTTTCTTTGTGGTTGAATATTTCTTCCTGGCAAAGGTCTACCTGTGCATCCATCATTCCAACATGGTGTCAGAGCTATTCTAGTGAAGGTTCATCCCAGGATCAAGAAATTTTGGCTAGTGAAATTCGTTGCAAGCCGTTTTTTATTGGAGCTGTCATCATATTTGCTTCAAAAATCCAATTTTCACTTATTTGCAGGAAAAAACAATTTCTGGGTTTTGTAGGCAGCATCAAAATCTGAACTGGGTATCTTTTAGATTTTGCATATCTTGCACATATCTGGAGAAAATTGTAGTCTAAAAAGCGTCGGGCGTCATTTTTGTCCTAGTTAAAGGCTAAAAAAAACCAATTTTTCATCTTCTACTTGTTGGATCAAGAAATGATTTCTAGGTTTTATTTCTAATATCAAAATATTTTTGGGTTTTTATTTTTGTCTACAAACAGTGAGTAAATTTTCCAGAAATCAAATTAGAAATAAACGTTTTTGCTAGAAAACTCGTTTCCTACAAGCTAAATTTAGTTTTTTTGAAAAATTCATAACTTTTGGCCACAATGTCCATTTTTGGCAAAACGAGATATTGACGGAAAACTTGTTTCGAGCACTTCATAGTGGTGTAGGCCATTTTTTCAGATTTGGTCATCTACACAAATCTAAGGTTATTTTTCATCACGGAGACAGATGTGAACATTGGTTTGTGCATGCAATTCTTTTTAATTTTTTGTTTCTGCATATTTAGGCATTCTCTCCTTTTGCAATCATTAGGTATTGTAATAAATGAACTGATATAAAGTTCCATTAGGGGGGTTTCTTGCATAATAATCTGATTAGAGTGTGCATGCACTTTGATCTTCATTGTGTTTTGATGACAACTCACATGGGTTGTAATCTGGTTTCTTAGTTTCTTTTGGCCACTTTTTTGTCTTAGCTTGACACATATCAGATTCATTTCAGATCCATCTTAGTTTGAGGGCCACTAAATTTGTGGTTAATGTTCCCGAGTCTTTATGATACTTGTTCTCATGGAAAATTTTTAGTCTCAGTTTGACATCAGCATCGAGATTCACGGCTTCCAGATTCTATCATCATCTTTTCATCTACTGTTGCTTTATGGATTCCAGGGTTGTTCCAGTTTGGTGTTTTCGAGTGTTTCGTGGCATCGGGTCTGCTGTTGCATTATTATGATTCTGATATAGTTTCTTGTAGAGAAAAGTATCTTTCCTTGCTTACCGGATTGTGGTTCCAGTGTTACTCCACAGTGTTCTTCCAGTGCTTCTTTGTTGCAACCATCTCATTGTATGGGGGGGTTGTCCCACTGGGTTTTTCTTCTCTACTTCATTATTGCATTTGTACATGGGTACCTAATCTGGCCTTGTTGCCAGGACCCATTCATGCTTTCTTGCATTCATCTTAGTTTTAGGTGCATGCTTATCTAGTCTCCCTAAGTTGCACTTATGGGGGGGTGTTAGTGTAATTAATTAATTATTACACTAGCATAAGTTACCTTAGGTTTTAATTAATCATATTAGTCCTAAGTTGCATTTAATCATTTAATAAAGTTGTTGAGATAAGATTCCCTTCTGGAAGGTGAGTTGTCTTTTCTAGAACTTATCTCCATGTTGTTATCATTCCCTAGGTAGTTGGTTAAGGTTTCTTGTTGTCACATGAAGTGTGATTTGAACACTTGGCAACATCCTTTTCATTCTAGGTTTAGCACTTGCCTATCTAATCAGGCATATGTACTCTTTGTAAAATATCTATCTATCTATCAATTTGATAGATCATAATAGAATCTATATTTGCATGTCATTATCATACTTTCTTTGTGGTTGAATATTTCTTCCTGGCAAAGGTCCACCTGTGCATCCATCATTCCAACAAACACTTCCTTAAAACAAAATATACCCTCTTCATAGTGTATCACAATAGTTTTTTTCATAATATACCTATGTTCTCATTTATACATGTAAATATTATACACCTATAATAGCTGAAAACTTATCAATCATGAGATTTTATGAAAACAATGCATATCCCCTTTTAGTTTGTATATATTTAAATGTTTTTGTTTAACGATGGCATTATGAGAAATGGATTTTAGTGAACCATTTTTTATTATAGAAGGGATATTGGGTCACAAGTTCACTCCAACATATAAAATATTGTAAGAAAAGGTAATACCCTAATCAAGATTCCACAAAAGACTGCATTTAAGAATGTACAAGAAACTATGAAATCCTAAAATTTGCAAAGTGGGATTTTTAGGAAGGAAAGTCGGAAATTGAGGAAAGGATTTATGAATAACCAAAAAAAAATATTAGATTTCAAGGAAAAATTTCTTAGAGGGGAAAATTATACTTGTTAGGGAAGGAATGCTAGGGATGACAAGTCAAACATGCATCATGATATGAGAAACTTTAAAATCCCAAAAAATTTAGGGATGGAAAGTTAACAGTTGAAGAAAATATGCATGAATGACCAAACCCAAAATCTTAGTTTCAATAAAAATGGACTTGGAGTAGAAAATTAGACTTGTATGGGATGGAATTCTAGGGTTGATAAACCAAACATGTATGAAAATATGAGAAAGTCCAAAATATCAAAATTAAAAAAGTGATATTTTTTAGAAGGAAAGTTTGTAGTTGAGGGAAGGATGCATGAATGACCAAACCAAAAATCTCATATTTCATTGAAAATGGGCTTATAGGGGAAAATTGGAATTATTGTTGCAAGTATGAATGAGTATGGTGGTGTTGTCATTAATTTTGGAATTGGTGTCAACACAATTTAGGTTGTTGCAGATGGTACATGTATTGTTGAGATATTTTAGAAGTGTTGAGAGTACATGGAGCTATCTTTATGGTGTTGTAGGTGTGCTGATATGATGAATTATCAAGTGCTTTTGAGAAAATTAATAACTATTAAAACAAGAGTTGTGTGTGTGTTCTAAATATGCTTCAATAATGTGCTTTACATTTATTCTATGTTGATCATATGCCTTTGCAGATCGATAGTGTTGCTTATGGCCTTCATTGGATAATATATCCTGAGTTATAGCTTTTAGTTTGATGGAGAGTGAAAGTTGTGTTCATCGGTGTGTAAACTGGCATGACAGGGTGTTTGTCTATGGACTGGGAGAAATTTCTTTGCAATACAGCCCTCTAGTGATTTTTCTTAGATCTTATAGATCTATAATGGTGTTATCTATGTTCTAGAAGAATTTTTAGTGGTTTGGTGCTCCAAAAGGCTTGTTCTAGAGCTACTATGTGTGTCTGCATGGTCTGGTTGGACTGTTAGAAAGATTTCCATGTATGGAAGTTGTTGCAATTGTTGTGAATGTATCTAAAGGTTTTTGAGAGGTGTTCTAGTATTTGGTGAAGTGTGTTGTGTGATCCACATGCCATCATGTTGTTTTGGATGCATGTACTTCTAGGTTCATTGGTATTCTCACTAGTTTTGGTCAACCTGGTGTCTACACATTACATAAATAATAAGAATCGATTAAGGAAGCGTATGATTGATCCAATATGTTGATTGAGTCCCAATTAAGTATGTATTTGGTCCAATCTCATTCTTATCCACCACAAGAATTTTTAGTCACTGAACTAATTTGAATTTGTAAAGTGAAGAATGTATAGCCAACCTTGGATAATTTTTCAAAGGTTGAAGATTATATAAATAAAATTCAAGATGTTGTGAATTACAACTGTAAAGTGTGAAAAAAGTGTGGAAAGTAGAGTGTGTGAAAGTGAATCAAGATAGCAGTACTTTAAGGTGTTAGATTCCTGAAAGCAGTAAGTTGATGGTGTTTCCATTTCTTTGATCAAGGATGTGATTGTGTGAAATGTGTTGTGGTGGATTTTCTATTATATTTGTTTGTTTGTAGGAAGCGAGACTCCTTCTAGATAGTGAGTTCTATCTGTAGGTAGTGAGCCTTTTTATCTAGAAAATGGGTCCTTTTTGGTCAGCGAGGCCTCTGGCAGTGATCCTTTGTATCTTATTTTGCATTACTATTATATTGTGAGTTAATCCTCACCGTGCTTTTTTCTTCTTTGGGTTTTCCACATAAATCTATTATCTCTAGTATTTTCTTTCTATTATCTACATTTCATGTTTACACTTAATAATAAATTAAAGTACATGTGGAATTGATTAAGTTTAGAAGTGAATGTAATTTGATACAACTGATTCACCACCCCTCTTAGTTTTCTTGTGCAATTCAACAATTGGTATCAGAGCTTTGGTTCCTTGGAGAAGAGCTTAATCGCTTGAGGTAGATTAGATGACACACAAGTTATAAATCCCTATGTTTGATGGAGTAGATTACAATGGCTAGAAAGTGCAGATGAGAGGTTACTTGATCTCTCTTGGTTTCAAGAATTGAAAATTTGTTGAGACAAAATATGTTGAGCAGAAAAGTGGTCCTTCTTCTACATATGAGATTTCTACCTATGAGGAGAATGAAAAAACAAGTTATGCTATCTTTAGTGCTTTATCTAAGATTAAACGGACAAAAGTTATTTCTTTAGGTAATTCTAATGAAGTATGGGAAAAGGAAAAAGATATATATGAAGGAAATGGTACAGTCAAATTATTAGAGAAGCTAACAAAAAAGTGTAGGTATGAGAACTTGAAAATGGAAGAAGGTGAAAACATTGCAAGATATTTTTAAAGGGTTGAGATTGTAGGAAATGAAGATATAATAGAGAAGATCTTGATGACCCCACAAGAGAATTATGGTGACAAGGTATTTACTATTGAATACATATATGATCAAAAGAAATTCACTAATGAATAGCTATTTGGCACCTTGATTGCATTTGAGATGAGGAAGTTTGGAAAAGAAAAGGAGAAAATAGAAAAAACCTTCAAAGCAATTGAAATAGAAGATGATCAAGATAGTGATGGTTCATAATAAATGGAAGCAAACTTTAAAAGGAAGTTGAAGAAAGGTACCAAGAAGTAAAAAGGTATGTTACTGTTTAAATTTTTTAGTTGTGGAAATATTGGTCACTATGCCTCAAGATGTCCAAATAGAGTTGTACACAAAAAGAATAGAGATTATCAAGAAAAAAAGGACAGTAAGTTCAAGAAATTGTATTATGTTAGAGAAGATGTTGGAATCTCTGATGATGAGTCTGATTTTGAGGATCATAAAGATGAATGCTTGTTTCTATCCTTTGAGAATAAATCTATGTCTCCTAACCAAGGAAGATGTGCAAGGGAATTTGGTTTTGATAATAAGAAGGATGAGATGGAAGTTACTCTGGTTACTAACTTCCATGCTAGACAAGATGAATATTACTGGGTAATTGACAGTGGTTGTTCAAATCATATGACCAAAAACAAAAGAAAGTTCACTTTTGATGGAGGATTAGTCATGTTTGGAGATGACTATGGTGCCAAGATTGTTGGAAAAGGAACAATTAGCCTTGATGGAAAACATAGTACTGACAATGTCTATTATGTTAAGGGATTAAGGAATAATATTTTGAGTGTTGGACAAATGGTTAGCAAATGATATAAGCTTGTGTTTTATGATAACACCTGTGAGATAAAAAAAGGGTCTGAAACTGTGGTAGTTGTAGGAAGACGAACACATGGAAACATCTATCAACTCAAGAGTGGTGATGGCCAGTGCTTTGTTTCACAAGTTAATGCAAGTTGGGTATGGCACCGAAGGATGGGACATGTAAATTTTGAAAATCTGATTAGGATCAGTTCAAGAGAAGTTGTTAGGGATCTGCCTAGAATTACAAAACCTACTAATGGTATTTACAAAAGTTGTCAATTGGGAAAACAAACAAGATGTAGTTTTAAAGGAAATGAACAATCATCTACAAATTTTCTGGAATTGATTCATACAGACCTATGTGGTCCTACAAGAATAGGAAGTCTTAATGGTGAGAATTATTTTATGCTTTTGATTGATTATTACTCTAGAATGACATGGGTTAATTTTCTTAGGTAGAAATCTCAGGCTCTAGATAGATTCAAAGTGTTGAAGGAAAGATTAGAAAATTAAGTGAACTTGAGAATCAAATGTTTAAGGTCTAATAGAGGTGGAAAATTCACTTCTGGTGAGTTTAATGCATTTTGTGAAGAGCATGGTATAAAGAAACATTTTTCTTCTCCTAGAACTCCTCAACAAAAAAGGAGTTGTGGAGATGAAGAACCAAATTGTTTAAGAGATTGAGAGGACTATGATGAAAGAGGAAAATGTACTTGATTTATATTGGAGAGAAGCAATCCACACTACAATTTATATTCTTAACAAAGTTCATATTAGAGGTAACAACACACAGACCCCTTATGAACTATGGACTAGTAAGACTCCCACTATTAAGTACTTTAAGGTGTTTGGAAGTAGATGCTATATAAAAAGAGACAATGAGAACCTTGGAAAGTTTTATGCAAGATGTGATGAAGATATTTTCCTTGGATATTCAACTAACAACAAAGCATATAGATGCTTCCATAAAACACTGAGGAAAATAGTTAAAAGTGAAAATGTAAAATTTGATGAAGATATCCACAGACCAGTTGAAATAAGTGAATTGAACTAGATGATCCTATTTATGGAAAAGTACAAGAAGAGGATAAGGAAGAGAAATAATAGATTGAAGAAGAAGAGACTTAGGAACCTGCTCCTAAGAATCCTAAGTAGGTACAAAAGAATCATCCAAAAGAATAGATAATTGGAGATAAAAGTGAAGGTGTAAAAACAAGTAGCAAAGTGATAGAAGTTGAGGTAAATTTGTGTTTAATTTCTAGGATAGAACCTAAAACAATGTGTGAAGCATGAAAATATGAGAGTTGGGTTAGAGAAATGAAAGAGGAGCTGAAAAAGATAGAGAAGAATCAGACATGGGAATTGGTTCCTAGACCAGTAAACAAGAATGTAATTGGTACAAAATGGGTGTTTAGAAATAAGCTGAATGAAGATGGTGAAGTAGTAAGAAACAAAGAAATACTTGTATGCAAAGGTTATTCACATGTTGAAGGAAAAAAATTGAGGAGAAATTTTCCCCAGTGGCAAGAATGAAGGCCATTCAGATGTTTTTGGCATTTTCTTCTCACAAAGATTTCAAAGTATACCAAATGCATGTTAAGTCTGTATTCCTAAATGGATAATTTGAGGAAGAGGTGTACATGGAACAACCAAAATTATTTTTGTTATCAGATAAGCCAGCCATGGTCTGCAAGTTGAAAAAGGCATTACATGGACTTAAAAAGGCTCCCAAGGCATGGTATGAAAGGTTGGAAATATTTTTAAGACAATAAGGGTTCAACAGAGACTCCACAGACATCAATCTCTATTTCAAAGTTAAAGGAAAAATAATGTTGATAGTGGTTGTGTATGTTGATGAAATTATCTTTGGAAAAAATGAAGGAATGTGTAAGAAATTTGCAGATGAAATGAAAAAGGAATTTGAGATGTCTATGATTAGTGATTTGAATTTCTTCCTTGGACTCCAAGTGAATCAAACTAATAAGGTCATATTTATTTCACAATCTAAGTATGTCAAAGAATTGTTGAAGAAGTTTGGAATCGATGACTCCAAACTGGTCTATACCCCTATGGTGACTAGATACAAATAAAGTAAGAATGATGATTCTCCTAAAATTTATTAGAGTATGTACATATATATGATTGGTGAACTGTTATATCTTATTTCTACTAGACTAGATATCATGCATGCAATATTTTTGGTTTCCACATTTCAAGCAGAACCTAAAGAAACAAATGTTACAGTTGTGAAGAGGATATTCAGATATCTAAAGGGAACTCTGTATTATGGCTTGTGGTATCCCAAGGATATTGATTTCACCTTGAATGAATACAGTGATGTCTATTGGGTTGGTTGGGTAGATGACCAAAAGAGTACAACTGGTGGTGCATTATTACTTAGAGGAATATTAGTCTCATGGTTAGGCAAGAGACAAGATTTATATTCTTTATCAACTATAGAAGTTGAGTATATTACAGAAAAATATTTTTGTACACATGTACTTTGGATGAAGCAAAAATTGAAGGATATAGGTGTGATGTGTGATGAGCCTATCCCTATCTTCTATGATAATAAAAGTTCAATAAATATTTCAAATAATTTGATAATGCACTCTAGGAAAAAGAATATATCTATCAAATATCATTTCTTGAGGGAGAAGGTATTGGGGAATGAAATCAAACTTGAATATGTGTCTACAAAGGAGAAGATTGCTGAAATATTTACTAAGGCTCTTCTGAAGGATATTTTTGAGTATCTTAGGGAGAATTTGGGGGATATTTCCCCTCCTTCTTTGAGCTACGTGCACATGGAGGTGCATAATTCTAGTGGATCTATAGATTCATCATCTATCTAGACTGATGATTGAGGTCTACTCCTTAGGGGGAGTAGAGAATATCATTGTTGTAGTATGAGATGTGGGTGCACTCCTAAGGGGGAGTGATCAAAACCCTATATAGCTAAAGAATCATGCAAAAAAATTCTTTACCATTGATGTCAAAGGGGGAGATAGAGAATCATGTGAAAAATCCTATCTATATCTGGATGAAAGGGGGAGAGAAGTTTATAAGGAGAAGAGTTTGCAGGAAGGTTGTGTAGCTTGTCTAATTTGAAAAACAAAGAAGAAGAAGCAAGAAATTTTGTATGTTTTCTTTGATGGTTTTTCTCATCATGTGGTGCCATCAATGACAAGGGGGGAGATTGTTGCAAGTATGAATGAGTATGGTGGTTTTGTCATTAATGTTGTCATTGATGCCAAAATAGTTTATGTTGTTGTAGGTGGTACGTATAAGGTTGAGATAATATATAAGTGTTGAGAGTACATGGAGCTATGTTTTTGGTGTTATAGTTGTGCCGATATGATGAATTATCAAAGTTCTTTTGAGAAAAATAATAAACAATGAAAACAGAGTTGTGTGTGTGTTTTGAATGTGCTCTAGTAATGTGCTCTGCATTTCTTCTATGTTGATCCTATTCTTGTGTGGATATATAGTGTTTCTTATGGGCTTCATTGGATAATATATCCTGAGTTATGACTTTTGGCTTGATGGAGAGTGAAAGTTGAGTTCAATGGTGTGTGAACTAGTCTAATAGGGTTTTTTTCTATGGACTAGGAGAATTGTATTTGCTTTGTAGTCCTCTAGTGGTTTGTCTCAGATCTTGCAGATTTGGTGTAAGAACTATAAGGGTGTTATCTGTGTTCTAACATAAGTGTTCATGGTTTAGTGCTCTGGAAGGCTTGTTCCAGAGCTACTATGTGTGTCTGCATGGTTCAGTTGGATTGTTGGAAAGAGTTATGTGTATGTAAGCTGTTATAGTTGCTAAAAATGTATATGAAGGTTTATAATAGTTTTTCTAGTGTCTTGTGAAGCATGTTGTGTGATCCACATGTCATCATGTTGTTGTGGATGTAGGTACTTCAAATTTCATTATTTTTTTTATTAGGTTTGGCCAACATAGTGTCTACATGCTACATACAAAATAATATTTCATTAAGGAAGTGTTTTATTGATCCAAGATGTTGTTTGGGTCATAATTGAGTATGTATTTGGTCCACTCTCATTCTTATCTACCGCAGGAATATTAAGTCACCGACCTAATTTGAATTTGTAAAATGAAGAATGTATAGATGACCTTGGAGAATGTTTATAAGGTTGAAGATGATATAAGTACAAGTCAATATGTTATGACTTATAAGTTTGAAGTGTGACAAGTATGAAAATGAGAGTGTGAAAGTGAGTCAAGGTAGTATTACTTTAATGTGTTAGATTCTTGAAAGTAGTGAGCTGATGGTGTCTGCAATTCTTTGATGAAGGCTACGATTTTGTGAAACTTGTTGTGGTGGATTTTCTATTATATCTATTTTTTCTATAGGTAGTGAGCCTCCTTCTAGATAGTGTGTCCTATCTGTAGGAAATGAGCCATTGTATTTGAACAACGAGTCCTTTCTTGGTAGTGAAGTCTCTAGTAGTGAGCCTTTGTATTTGATTTTGCATTACTATTATATTGTGAGTTAATCCTCACTATGGTTTTTCCCTCATTGGGTTTTCCATGTAAATATGGTGTCTCTGGTATTTTCTTTCTGTTATTTTCATTTATTTTTTACACTTAATAACATATGAAAGTGGATGTATAATTGATTAAGTTTATAAGTGAATGTAATTTGATACAACTGATTCACCCCCTCTCTCAGTTGTCTTGTGCAATTCAAAACTTATCAAGGAAGGCATGTTAGGTATGATGAATCAAACAAGCATGATGATATGAGAAACTCTAAAATCCCAAAATTTTCAGAGGGATTTTTGGGAAGGAAACTTGAAAATTGAGGAAAGGATGCATGAATGACCAAACAAAAATGCACCCTATATAAAATATTAGTAAGCAGATTTTTTAAATGAATGTTGAATGAATACACTTCAATAATTAATTAGATAGGGGACCCAATTGAATAATTCTCAGATTGGTTATGAATAAAGGGTAGATAGTGTCAAATACACAACTTATGGAACACAAATAAATAAATAGGTAGAAACATGAAAGTGGTTTCTAACATTGGATCTAGTCGAAAACATGTGTCTCAAGTATAAGAATAGAAAGAATCTAGATCTTTGATAGTAGACCAAAAGTGGGAAACAATAGGAACCCAAACTAACTCACACTTCATCATGAAAAAAGGGCCACGATTGCAAATAATTAATATGTATAAGATAAGACAAAAAACAAACAACAAAAGACAACATATATTACCCTTTCACTCAAGAGAAATAGTGCTTGAGTTTCTAACTATAAATTGGTATTTCCATGAAATATATATCAAGGCTCCTCAAGTAGAACATCCTTTAACCACAACTTTCATCACTTTTGTAAGGCTTGATCAACAGGGCATCAATTTTTTTATGTTTTTCCCTTATATTTTAACTAGGATTCCACATAAGGGTAATATATCCAATTTGAAATTCCCTCTTGATAGCCCTCTTATCAAAGAGGCAATTCATATTTTTTTTCCTCAAAATCCTCTCATGGGAATCCCTCATTGTCTCCTCTAATTCGGTCAACTCATGTATTCTTTGGGAAATAGCACTTTCTTCTTCCCCTTCAATTTTTTTTAGTAATTTGTAGACTAGTGATTCAAGGATGATTGAAAACTCAGACTCAATACCATATACTAATTCAAATTTACTCTTCCCAATATCTTTCTTGTAAGTTACCATAGCTTCCTCGATGGAAAATTTTAACTTATCATCCCACCTTTTCTAATTTACATCCAATTTTTTTCTATTGTTCATGATACATTTGTTTCTTGATTTAAATTATCCATTTTGATATGAACGATAAGGTGATTAATGCATTAGAGATATCCCATACTGTGAGAACATATCAAAAAAATCTTGAGATCTAAAACACATTGCATTATCAACAACAATTATTGATGGGACACCAAATCTAGTAATTATGTTATTGATAAAAAGTTTAGTCACCACCTTTGAGGTTGCATTCCTTGTAGATATTTCCTCTACCCATGTTGCAAAATAATGAGTGGCCACAAATATTCACTTGTATCCGTTTCTATTTTTTTTTTTTATAACCCTATGAATTTTATGCCTCTTTTTTGGAATGCAACCTTTGCTGAAATGGTATTAAGGGGAAGTGCACATACACATTTTAACCAGCCAAAAAACCTTTGGCAAGAGTCACACCATTTTACAAACTTGTCCACATTCCTAAAAAAATTTGGCCATCAATAAAAAAAACTCTCATAATATTATGAGTAGCATTATATATATATATATATATATATATATATATATATATATATATATATATATATATATATAATGTTAGCCACACAATCCTTGGTGTAATTCCTCAATGAATCTTATAGATTATCTTCATCTAAACATCTTAGAAAGACACCATCAAATTTTATCCATATTGACTATCCATCAAGAAACAAATACCTTGGAGCTTCAATTTTTAATATCCTCTTTTACATTTCATTCATCTTAGGAGAATAATTCAAGTTTTCTAAATAAAATACAATGTAATTATACCAAGAACAATCCTTCATCTAAAATTGAAAAAAAGGGGTCGAATTTCACTTTATGGATTTCAAAAACATCCAAATTTTCTTCAACTACTAATTTAGCTAGGGCTTGACCTCTAACCACCTTGATTTTCTATACCTCCATGGCATATTACTAGATATTGTTTATCCATCTACACATTTTTCTTGATGCCTCCTACTACACAAAGATATCTCTAATAGTTTTATGTGCACAATGGTTATAATTTAGGATCCTATGAGATAAGGTTTTCAATTATTAATAGTATTACCAAGATCATAGGAATTTTTTTCCATTATAGAGTAATCAAAATTAGCATCCCATAGGGAATTGATAAATAAAACTATTGGTTTTTCATGTCCCTCATCATTAATTTATAGAAAAAATAGTATAAATTATACAAAAAATAACTGGAAAGGATTAGATTAATTTGGTCTTGCTAGAACCAATGAATTATTAATTATATCTTTGGTTTATAAGAATGAATCACCTGATTTCTTATCCTATCTTGATGATTGTCCCTTCTTTAAAATCTTAGAAATTTCCTTTATCTTCTCAACAAAGTTTAGGAAATAAATTCCTAAGAAAAAATATCTTCTCAAAGAATGATTGGATTGAATTTATTGCTTTGGGTTGAGGGATAAGGTCAATTTATTTGACACATTCTTGATCAATCATCACCCCAACCTTAGACAAAATATGTCCAAGGATCTTGTCTTCTTCCACATAAAAAATATATTTCTTAGGATTCAAGTATATCCCATACTCTAAAAACCTCTAGAAGATTAACTCCAAATTTTTACAGTGATCATTACGATCCTTGGAGTATGTAGTCATATTATCTTGGTGGAAAACCATAATCTTAGCTATTTCTTGCAAGGGTGAAATTGATAGCTTTTTAAAAATGTGGCACCAACTTTCTTCAAACTATTGGAATCAAGGAACACAGAGAGGCGGATTTGAATCAGTTTTTTGCAAAATCTAACTTTATTAACCCAGTCTTTAATCCACTTATAGCATTGAACCAAAAGAAAGATGCAAGAACTTAAGACAAGAAACCACAAAGCCATAAAAAAAGGATTTTTACTTGGAACCCCTGTTAAAGGAAAAATCACGATGGAGGTCAATCCAATATTTGAGTATACTCAATATAAGTGTTTACAAAAGGAATACACATGCATTCAGGCACACTGCCTAGAGCTCACTGCTCAAATACAAAAGGCTTACTACCCAAAGGAAGAAAGATTGTCTTACAGTCATATCCAAAAGATAACTGGATTAGATGAACTATGAAATAACAACTTCTAATTCCTTATTATAGTTCTGGTTAAGAAAATTATTCAAATTATTTACATTTTGTCTGCTTCTACTTTGAAACTATGTTTGATTTAATTCAGATCACCAATATTTATTCTAATAAAGTGAAACTACACACAATCGATCTATATTCCTTCTAAATCTTGCATCAAATCACAACATATAGAAAAATGATATAAATGATCAGTTATATATATCCACCACTAGAGATTAGAACAACTATATGTTGGCTTTAACAAAATAAGAAATGTGCACAAACTCTCAGCTTAATCCATAGACAATTATCAATACGAACCAACCAATGTTAGCCAAAACAAAGTAGGGAGCATCAAAAATATGTCTTGAACATGAAACACCTTAAAAAATTATGTCTCAAATATCCAAAACATGCTTGACTCATTTATTCGGTCTTTCTACACTGTTAGACTAAAAAATCAATACACCAGATCTTCTAACTTGCACACAAATCAATGTGAACCCCGATGATTCAAGGATAAGATAGTTCATACATAAAAATTCCTTCCCTGAGATCCATAACACAAAATGATAACAGAGAATTACATATGAGCCAATATACACAACTCTGTCAGATACCCTATTTTAGCTTTGGTAGATAATACATATCTTGAATCTGACTTATGGTATAAGCAATTACATAGATGTGGATGCGATTACTGACTAGGGTTTCCATCAATGACAACATCAGATAGCTTGTGTAGTGTCTCTTTCCTTGAGGGACTTAATATTAAAATTTCTAAAATGCATGCATAATTTAATATCCTTATTACTTTTTCTAGCTGGAATAAGGTTTGAAAACCATTTTTAATGTATGATTGGTTTAATAATGCCTCCCTTTTTTAGCTTCATCAATTCTTTCTAAATTTTAGGGGAAAGTGTAGGGTCTATCTAAATGGATTTGTACTATGATCCAATGGAATGGTCTATTTGGACAAGACTCCCCTATAAGCCTTCAAATAATCTATATACCTTCTTAATGGTGCTATTAACATTTTCTTCTCTAATGGTTTTAATATTTTACCAATTTAGATAATTTTAGGAGCTAATTTGATTCCTATATTCACACCTACATTTTCTTCACTAAAATTTTTATTATTTTTGATAATCAACATTGTCAACCATTATTTGTAAAGAAACAAGACCTCTTGGAATAGTATTTATTGAGTTTAAAATTTTCATTTCCAAAAAGAGTCTCCTAATCTTCATCTTTCTCCACCATGGGATACTAATCAATTAGTTGATTCTATAAGTGATAAATGTAATTTAAGAGCTCATATATCTTTTTATCATCATTCAAGACTTTCCAATTGTAATTTTTTTCTCAAATACTAGGTTTGGTAAGAATTTTAACATCATACCTGCATAGAGGGGAAGTAAAAGAAACATCAAATATTGAGGCTAATACAATAAAGACATCATCTATCACATTTTTATCTCTCTCAACCCATTTGATGTTGAATGCATCAAACATCTCAATAGCATCCCACACAACATTCGTATACATTCTCAATTTTTTTTCTTTTGTATCATATATGCCTATAGTTTGAGACACTCCAAGTTCTAAATCACCATGCACTCTAATCCATTTGATCCCATGTTTGGAATCCATATTCAAACCAATAAGTAGATATTCATACTTTTCCATGTTATTGGTGCATTCAAAGATCAACCTAAATATGAGCTTATAGCTTTTTCTCTATAGGGACAATAATACAACTCCACCATTACCCTCTATTGAATGTGCACCATAAAAATGAATGTTCCAAGTGCCATCATATTTTGGATACCAAGATTAGGGAAATAAGTAAGGATCAACCTACTTATCAAATTCATCATCACAATAGTCCACAAAAAAAGTTAGGTCGACATCAAAATAACAAATTTGGTTCTCTACTTCAGTTGGATTCTCAAATATATTCATCATATCTTTCTCTCTATACAGTATGACTTAATTTACATGGAGTGGTATAGTAGCATAAGGCAATTCCATATAAATACTACCACCAATTGAGGTTTCCCACTTTCTATAAAATAATATACCCAATTTAGGTGGACATTCGACTATGATAATATGCATTAATTTTTTTTAATTCGCTATTCATCAAGTTGTAGTTCAATATCATGTACTACAACCAGCTATATTTACTTCATGACAATCCATGTCAATCTTTTTAGAAGACTTTGAAACTTGCATGACTAGATATTTCATGATTTCTAATGGTATCACATTATTGGATGCCCCAAAATCTAATATAAAATTATGTACCAAATAGTCATTTATCAACAAACATATGTAAAATGGGTCAAATTATTATTTGTTACTTGTAGATATAGTGCCCAAGTAAATATTAGGTGCCTCTTGTACATTGAATTGATCTACCCTATCTTTGGGAACATCTATAGGTTTATTTGGCTTATATAAAATTGTAAGGGTGATATAAAAAAAATCCCTAGATCTCTATGTTTAGGTATTCTTAGAAACTCCTTGAATTCCACTTGAAATTTTAACTAAATCAAAGGTTGATCCATGCAAATTGGTTGGTATGCAAATAAAGGAGTGGGGAGTGGAATTGTCATGAAATTAGTATCAGGAATAAAATGAATTACCTAACCACTAGTATAAAATTTCTTTGTGTTGAATTATTTTCCAAACTCTTTTAGCTACTTTATGTTTCTGATTTATACTTCATTGACTTGCATTAGTTTTGAATTATCTCCAAAAACCTTTAAATTTTCTACATTGTTGGTTAGGAAATCAATAATCCAGTTTTTAGAGATATATCTCTTGTATAGGGATGCATTAAGGATATGTATGTTCTTCCTAGGTGGTGACCTTTCGGTCCTCATTTCTCTCTACATTTTTTTTTTTAACTTTCCTTTTATTATTTCTAGGGCTATAATATTTGGGGTAGCCACACCTCATGTTAGAGTAAAGTAATTAATTAACTTTACTCTCCTCTTAATAATTCACTTTATGCACATATATTAGTCATTTAATAATTAATATTTATTATTAAATGCACTCACCTTTAGGGTTAGGGTTTCCTTTAGGTTTAGATCTCCTTTTATAAGGATTGATCTCTTGTATTTTTTTTTCGATTCATTCATTTTTCTAATAATACATTTTGCACATTGTCAGAGCCAAACCCTTGTTTTGTTCTCTCTCTTTCTCTGTGACAAGTTTCTTGCATGCAGGTGTTCATTGGGTTATGTGGATTTGTATTTCTCAAATCTTACATGGTATCAAAGCTAGATCTACTGCAGCTTGTTCAGTTTTTGAAAGAATTAGAGATCTAGGCTTTGGTTACATCAGATCTATGTTTGTCTTCTAGTTTTTTATTTGGAATAGGGGGTTTCTTTTTTTGGTGCACTTTGAGCTCAAACTGACCTCACCGTTGAGCTCGCAGCATCCAAAACCCCTAAATTGACTGTTCATTCATCGATTTTGGCTTTAGTTGATCAAGGAGGCAAAAAAAAATTTCCCTAAAGTTGTACGGCCCTAGGGCACGCCGTTCGAGAAGAAAAAATGATTTATTTTTTTTCAATTTTTAGGTTTAAAAACCCATGGCTAGTGTAAATTGGGGCCACTACCGAGCAGCCACCCAATGGCCACCCAGTAGCCACCACCGCCGGTGGCTTCAGCCAATTGCGGTTGGGCGACCACCAAACCGCCCTCGGCCCGCTACTGCACCGACGCACCTCCACTCTGCCACCCGCCCACCACCTGCAACCCGAGCTCCACCACCTACGCCACCCATGCACTGCCTGAGCTCCACCTTCTACGTGCTAGCCCCCTGGTCGGCCATGTGACTAGGGGCCGAAGGATTCTTAGCCCCTGAGGGCTATGTTATTTTTTTTAAAACCCTTTCGAGCTGCTTTCATGAAATCAGGTGTATCTCGAGCATCTTAGCTCAAATTTTCAAACAAAAATAGGCATCAGAAAGATGGTTCTGGTTCTATTCTAGGGGTGCTAGATTGTTTTCAAAATTTTCTAGTTTGATTGAATTTTTTCACAGTCAAAGTCAGATGATCTTTTTGCACTCTGAGTGGCATAACTTGCTCAATTTTGCTCCGTTTCTCGAAAGCGAATAGGCATCGAAAAGGTGGTTTTGTGCTCTTTCCAGACCTGTAGTTTATTTCATCAAAAAAAATTTTAGGTACATAGAAATTTGTCTCAAACATATACTGCTTTCTACTGTTTTCTGGCTTTTAGTTTGTACTGGGGATTAGTTTTTTACATTGTGGGGGGTGTTTTTTCTTGCTTTCTATCATTTACATCAAAAAACTAGAATCTATAAACACCAAAATAATAAAAACCCCTTCTACATCTTCTGTCTAGGTCTGAAAGACCACTAAATAATAATAACAAAAATTCAGAGTAGTTGAGGCACAGTTCACAACATGGTCGACAGATCTATTGAGCCTCTCACACTGCATAATTATCACACTTGGAAGGGTCACATGATGACACTTCTCTAGTCTCGAGGGTTATGGTCCTGTTTGGATGAGGTTCATCCTCAATTGACTTGTGCCTTTGAGGTTATGTAGCATAGGAACAATATGGATCAGGTTATGGGATTGATGGCTTTGCACATTTCAGACAGTCTCCTGTTTCATCTTGAAGGGTGTCTTACACCTAGGGCTATTTGGACCAAGTTTGATGGACATTTTGGCACTATCAACTAGTTTAGAGCATTGCAGCTTTAGGCCGAGTTGACTTCCTTGGTACCTAATTCATTTCCTTCCATTGAGGAGTTTTTGATGAAGTTCAAACAAGAGAGATCTATCTTGTAGGGTTGCGGAAAGACTAAGACTGATACAGAGTGCATCTTCCTGATCCTCTCCAAGCTTCAGGATCCATTTTAGATCTTCTCTTCAACCTTCTATTCCACCATGGATACCCTGGGTACTCACCATGTCATTCCTACCTTTGAGGTATTTTGTGATCATCTGACTCGTGAGCAAGCCAAGCTCAGGCAGATGGATTCACTTTCAGGTTCACAGAACCAAGCGTTGGTAGCCTAGTCCTCCAAGGGAAAATAGAAGCAGAAACCAAAGCCCAAGAAAGATTTAGGGGCTAGTGAGCATCCCTCCAAGCCACCACCTAAGTCTGATTCAAACCCACAACCAAAACAACACAAATCTTCAAAGTCTGGTGAGTCTTCCTCCAAGATTGAGAAGAAATCCGGAGATCCTTGTAGTTTTTGTGGCAAGGAAGGACATCCAGTTTCTAGGTGTTGGAAACATTTAGAGGCTTTAGAGGAAGCCATGCAACAACATAATATCATTGCACCTTAGCCTCCTTCACAACCCATAGGGAAAGGTCATTCTCTTTCTGCATGAGCATTGTCCTCAGAATCCACTTGGATTCTAGATTCTAGTGCTTCTCACCATATGACACACATAGAGGATTTGGTCACTGCTCTTGCCCCTACAAGAACTAGACATATTGCAGTTGGTGACTCAGCACAACTTTCAGTTCAGGGTTTAGGTATTGTTTCATTGAATGGTAATTGTCTTCAGGATGTGCTTCTGGTTCCTGACATTTCAAAAAACCTTCTATCCATTTATCATATTTGCCACTCTAGCTTTGGTAAGATAGTTGAGTTCTCACCACATGATGTGTTTATTCAAGACCTTCATGATCCTAACTTGGTTGTGGCTACTGGGAGTGTCGATTTTGCATCATGCTTATAAATATTTGATGGCTTTGAGAGTTCAAACATTGTTGGTTCCTCTCTTATAGCACATGTAGATTCCGTGAGCAGGCTTTGGCATGAGCGTTTTGGCCATGTCAATTATAGATATCTCTAGTAGATGAGCACTCAGGCACTTGTGATTGGGCTCCCATAGATTTCTTGTACTGATGGTGTATGCTGATGTTGTGCCCTTGGAAAACATCATCGAGATCCTTTTCCTAAGGGTCAAGCCACTCGTGCTAAGGCACCCCTAGATTTGGTACATAGTGATCTTATGTCCTTTCTGACTCCTTTCTTTTCAGCGGCCCGCTATGTGCTCACTTTTATTGATGACTTCTCCAGACGTACATGGTTGTACTTTCTTAAGTACAAGTCTGATGTCTTTGAATCATTCAGGACTTTTAAGACATTTTGTGGAGAAGCAATTTGGACTTTCTATTAGGAGGATATGCACAGATAATGGGCGTGAGTATTTTAATCAGGCTTTCAAAGATTTTTGCACTGACCATGGTTTACAACATCAGTTTACACTCCCTAACACCCCTCAGTAGAATGGTGTCACTGAGAGAAAGAATAGAACCTTACGAGAGATGGCCAATTGTATGATACAGTATTGAGCTATGAGTTCTTCATTTTGGGCTGAGGCAGTCAATTGTGCCAATTATATTCAGAATTGGATGCCTCATAAGGCATTGTGACATATGACTCCTAAGGAGGTTTGGACCCATGTCAAGCCTAATGTTTCTACATTCTGAGGTTTTGGTAGTGAGGCTTGGGCATTTATTCCTGATGCTCAGTGGAAAGCCATGAAGAGGAAAAGCAGACCTCTCATATTTGTTGCTTACTTTGAGGATGTTAAGGCATATAGGTTGTTTGATCTTGATTCTAGAGAGGTCTTGTTTCAGTGGGATGTCCAGTTTGATGAGCACTATCCTCAGATGGATTCTCCATCACCAGCTTCTCCCTCATTGCCTACTCCTCCCTCTTCATCTCTTGAGGATTATTTATCTCTTGAGGATGATGTAGATGATGATCCACCATCTCCACCACCACCAGTTGCTCTACATTTTCCTAGGTGGTCCCATGTTACTGTTGATGCAGCTGGTTCTTTGGCAGGTGATCCTTCAAATACTCGTCATACTCATGCTTAGACATCTGGTTCTAGTCTTTTGAGTCATGCCATTTCAGATGATCCTCATAAGTTTTCAAAGGTGACAGGTCACCTTGAATGGTATAGGGACATGAATGAGGAATATTCTTCTTTGATGAAGAATCATACTTGGGATCTTTGTCCTCTTCCTAAGGGAAGAAAGTTGGTTCAGTGCAAGTGGGTGTACCATACCAAGTATGTTGCAGATGGTTCTATTGATAAGTATAAGGCACGTCTTGTTGTGAAGGGTTTTTCTCAAGTAGAGGGTATTGACTACTCCGAGACCTTTGCTCTTGTTGCCAAGATGAGCTCTATACATCTTGTACTTTCACTTGCAGCTTCACAGGGATGGACAGTGTTTTAGATGGATGTGAAGAGTGACTTCTTGCATGGAGACCTACATGAGGAGATCTATATGGAGCAGCCTTAGGGATTTGTGTAGGACACTTCTTTGGTTTGCAGACTTTGGCATTCATTGTATGGTCTCAAACAAGCCCCTTGGGCTTGGTATGAGAAGATGGACTCTTTCTTTCTTTCCTCTCACTTCACATGTTGTCATTCCGATCACATAGTGTATACTCAGTGTCAGGAGGGTGATCTTTTGAGTCTTGTGCTATATGTAGATGATCTCATTCTTACAGGTAGCTCATCCTCCATGATTCAGAGTGTTCAGAGAGCTTTGATGGAGCAGTTTGAGATGATAGATCTCGGTCTTCTGCACTTCTTTCTGGATCTTTAGGTTATTCAATCTTCGGATGGGATTTCCATATTTCAGGAGAAGTATGCTCTTGATATGCTTCCGCTATTTGGCATGCTTGATTTCAAGTCTTCCCCCACTCCATTTCAGTCAGGTGTTGTTTTTTCTTCCACTTGTTCTACTCCTTCAGTGGATCCCACTTTATACAGGTAGTTGGTTGGCAGTTTGTTGTACTTGACACATTCTCGTCCTGATCTTTCCTTTGCAGTTGGCCTTGTCTCTAGGTTCTCCCATGATCCTCATGAGAGCCATTGGAAAGAAGCCAAAAATATTTTGAGGTACATTCAGGGCACCACTCATTATGGCATTCACTACACTTCAGGATCCCCTCACATCATTGGCTTCACTGACTCAGATTAGGTTGGTGATGTCAATGATTGGAAGTCTACTTTTGGCTTTAATTTTTTCCTTGGTTCTGGTCCTATCACATGGTCTTGCAAGAAGAAATCTGCTATTTCATTATCCTCTATAGAGGCTAAGTACCGAGCAACAGTCTTAGCCAATCAGGAGGTTTTATGGCTTCGATAGTTGATGATAGAGTTTGGGTTTCCTCCCAATAGTCCCACTATTCTTTGGTGTGACAATCAGAGTTTCATTCACATTTCTCGCAACCCAATGGAGCATCAGCGGACTAAGCACATTGAAATCCACATGCACTTCATTAGGAAGTTCATTCAGGATGGTTATCTCATCTTGGAGTACATTCCTACACAAGAGTAGGTTGCAAACATCTTCACTAAACGTTTGGAATTTCCGCACTATCTTCAGTTGCACTCCATGCTTGGGGTGAAGGAAGTTGTCCTTGGGGGGTCTCAGTGAGGCCTTCCTTCCTTCATGTTTTTTTTTCCAGCATGTTTCTCTATCTCTTTTCGGAGAGGAGTTTTTTCCCACTGGGTTTTCTCCTTTACTCCGCTTTACTGAGATTTGGTTGTATTTGGTGTACCTGATCAGGCCTAGTTGCCAGGACCCAATTTTACTTTCATGGATTGTAGTTACATTTGCTTTTTTGCACATGTTTGTAGCTGCACTTTTTCTCATCTTAAGGGGGGGTGTTAGAGTAAAGTAATTAATTAACTTTACTCTCCTCTTAAGAATTCGCTTTATGCACATATATTAGTCATTTAATAATTAATTAATATTAATTTTTAAATGCACTCACCTTTAGGGTTAGGGTTTCCTTTAGGTTTAGATCTCCTTTTATAAGGATTGATCTCTTGTATTTTTTTAGATTCATTCATTTTTCTAATAATACATTTTGCACATTGTCAGAGCCAAACCCTTGTTTTGTTCTCTCTCTTTCTCTGTGACAAGTTTCTTGCATGCAGGTCTTCATTGGGTTCTGTGGATTTCTATTTCTCAAATCTTACACCTCCAACTTGATTTGTGGAACATACTTCCCTATTGTTTAGTTGGTAATCACTTTAGAAATTGAAGGAAACTACTTCAATGAGAGCTTTGATATATTCATTAGATGGCTTTTCTTTCTTATACCTTTGTCTCATTTGTTTGTTGATCTAATTGAGTTATTTTTTCGGTAATTTATATAGAACACAATAGTTGTAATGATCATACTAAAATAATTTCTCACTCTCATATACCAGAACCAAGTTTCCGTAACCCTAATAAAATTTTCCTAAATAATCTAAGAAAATTTGAGATATTCTCTTTAATATCTTGATTTTAAATATTTTATTCAATTTATAGGCATTGAATATTATCACTAGGTTAGTGACCACAATGGTAATAAAATTATACTTTAAATTTCTAGTTGTGTAGAAATGGAAAATGCACATTTCCAGTTTTGGCACACTTGATCCTGATCACTAACATCATTTCCTCTGAAATCACACTCTCAGCATTTCATTGTAATTCGATCCCTTAATATAATGAATCATTATTTATCTAATTAAGTCTATCACCTCCTTTGATTAAATTAATTAAAATAATTTAATTAACCTTGCATTTCTGTTTAATTAAATAAATCATTTTATTTGATTAAATTCTCTAAAGTCCTCTTATTAAATTATATAAATTAAACCTTATTTGATTTAATCTAACATATTCCTCTTTGAGTTAAATAAATCAAATTATTTATTTAATAAATCATTTCCTCTCAATTCTTGACTTAAATCAGTTCATAAATTCAAGTCAAAATTGTCACATCATCTAATTCTTCGTTAAAATTAATCAAAACCATTAGTAAGTTAATCCCTCTCATTAAAATCCTCTAGAGAATGCAAGTTACACAATAAATCAATTACTTTGATTTATTTAATTCCCTATTTTCCCTCACAAGGCATCAAAAGGGAATATTCCCTCATTTGAATTCAAAAAGGCCAAGTGGACTTAGTCCTTCCAACAAGGCATTTAAGACCTCTTACATGTCCTTGACCTTGAGCCAAGTGACATTAACTTCATTTCTCTTCCCTCTTCAACAAGTCATCTCACAATTTCAAATTCGAATTTATGAATTTATTGGCAATTTGGCCAAAATGTGCACAACCACTAACCATTCACATATTGACATGTGGCATTCAACCATTGGATTGAAAGATAGTCCCACATTGCTCAAACATTCCTTTCTCTTCCAAATTGAAAGTTATAAAATGAAGGCTTCTCTCCTCATTTCTCATCCACAATTATATGCAAATTTACTCTCTTCACTTTGAGAGCCAATTTTTTCCATTTCAATCAACCATTAATCATCTTTCAAAATTTGCAACAAGGCTATGCTCAAATCTCTTTGGAGATTTTACCATTTCTCAATCACACACCATTGCTACTTAAGAATTGGGAAAGGGCCAATTGCAACACTTCATTGGCACCAATTCCCCCATAAGATCATCATGCTATTAGCTTAATTAGGATTGAATCTCTTTTATTTAAAGTTTATTGTATTCTTCATTTCCTAATTTAGTTTGAATAGATGGATTTTATGAGGAATCTCTCATAATTTTTTGCATGCATTTGATCTAACTAATGTATTTTTTTGCTCTTATGTATTTGCAAGTTTAGGGGTTGACATTTTGGTGCGAGGAGGGTTAAATCAAAAATTCAATCACGTTTTTAAAAAATTCTGCAGTTTTTGACTTTTTTTTTTGACATAGGAAACACAGCTACGTGGTGCTATATTGCATCGCCTTTAGCACCATGGTGCAATACTTTTCCGCTTTCAGAGAGGTGGTACCATACTGACCCGCACTTAATTTCCTAGCCTCATCACATTTTCTCCCTTCCTGTCATTTTTTCAAATCTCCTAACTCCACTACATTCACGTCTGCGGTGCTATACTGCACCGCCTTTAGCACGGCGACGTTGTATCACACTATGTTTTTTCAAAACAATGCCACTCCATCTTTCTCGCCTAAAAAATTTAAATTTTCAAACTAGGTTGCTTACCTCTGTTGTGTCACTTTTGTACTCTCTATTTTTGCAGATCACTACCCAAAGTCAACCGTGTGACATTATATAGTGTCATTTTCACCCAAACTATGCCGCTTCTGTAAACTACACCGCGGAAAAATAGTGAGATTTAAAATTAACATGTGCTTATTAAATTTAGGATTTTTTTAATCTTTGACCTTGTTTTCTATCATTTTTGCAAGTTGGAGCAAAGGAAGAAGTTCATCATGACATTATGTTCACCAAACCCAGAGTGTTTCTAAACACTAAAGTGTTCTTCAACACTCTTTAAGAAATTTGTTAAATATCTTTGGCCTTAGGAACACTAAATTCACTTTGGGTTTAAAAAGAACAAGCAAATTTTTATTATGACACCATGCTCATTTGGTACAAATATTTTTAAGCACTAAAGTATTTTTCAAGACTCTTTAAGGAATTTTGATAAGTTCATTGATCTTAAGACACTAAATTTCTTTTGGGTTCTAAAATAAACAATCAAATTTCTTTTCAAAAGTTGCCAAGGGGCTAAAAAGAACCTTAGGAACAACATACTAGATTTTTTTTAAAGGATAACAATTGAACAAAGCAATCTCACATTTCATTTGGTGCTTAAAAAGAACTCATCATTGCTTTGAGGAGTTTAAAATTGAACATGCGTTTTTCATGCTATGTAATCCTTTTTACAAAGTAGTCTCTTTTAAAAGGGTGTATGCGCTTCTCTCACGCTTCATGACGATCTTGAGAATCAAAAGTCTTTTTGGTGACACTAAGTGGCATAAAATATTGCCTCCACATTTCAATTTGGGGATTTTAAAATTGAACAAAAAATGCGAGTGTGAGTAAACTTAATGTGAGTGTTCTCCCTTTGTTTTTAAAAAAATGTTGATCAAACTATGAATATGTTTATTCACTTTTTTTTATCTTAGAGGGCCTGCCTTGTGGGAAAAATTAATCACCCAAGGGAATTACCCAACCGGGAACACACTAAAGCCAAACGACTTCGAATTGGTATATATGTGTGGATTCTTGAGGAAAGTTCAAGAATCATGAGGATTATTCCAATGAGATGGACATAAATGGACTCTCACCAATGTTGGATAATCCCCCACAAATGGAATGCCCACATTAGAAACCTTTGTTTAGAAAAATGCCAAAACCTTGTCTATCTTGTTGGTGCAAAAGGTCATGTTCTTTGAAGCCACCCCACGTTATACAAGCAGTTTTGTTATAGAAATGGAAGGTATACCATTGGAGATTCATAGGTACTAATGCTTGGCTAACCCAAGAAGTGTGTGCCATGGAGGGGAGCCAGTGTGGTCAAGCATTTAGCCATTCGCACAAGATATTTGCAGCTGGATTCGTCCAAGTGGGAACCCAACAGTATATTGCCTCATCATCCTAGGATTGTAAAAAGTGCTTGGAAGGAAAGAACATTGCTTGGTTCTCGAAAACACTTGAAATGAACATTCACAAGACCTTCAACTTTCAAACCCATTTGAAGATACAAATACCTTTGACGAATTTAAGCACTCTTTCTTTCCCTAGGGATTCTACCCTTAGAGGTTTCTAAGTGCTTGAATTCTATCGTCATTTTTCTTCAATAAGGTTAAACATAGGAGACTTTTTCCCTATTTTCCTCGATTTCCACATGATGGACCTTATGGGATGAGAAAGAGAATGGGACATTAGACATATATTTTTAAACATAAGCAAGCAAGTGTTTTTGATAAAAGGAATTCATTAAGCCAATATAAAGAGACAAATTGAACCACATATGTGTTGTTCCCAATGATTTCTAGAAAGATCAAGATTTCAAAACCAAAGTTCAAAAGGATAAGTCTAAAATCCAATGAACAACACCTTGAAATGCTCCTTGAAGTCAGAAAGAGACTAGTATACAACTTGTACAAAAATTCTTAAAGGAATATTCCAGCTTTGTATGCGTTCTACTATCAACAAAATCCCAAACTTTTTGAAAGGTTTGCTTTTCTCCCATAGGAACTCTAGCATGTTCTTCAACACTGAGGTTTTGTAAAAAGAGTTGTGTCTAGGATCAAGTCTAAGATTAAATTTTTCATCCTCATCCATCTCTCCATCAAACCTTTTGTGAAGTCTATAAACATCACTCATGCTAAACTTAAAGGGCTAAACCAACATCACCCTATCTTGGCTTAACACACCTAGCCAAAATTATCAAATCTCTTGGAAAAATTTACCTCTAGTATAACTCAACTTCCTAAAGGTCTACTAGTTCACAAATCACATTGGCTTAACACACCTAGCTAATTCATCCCCTTGTGCAAGTTCCCCAAGGATAACACAACTTCCTAGGGACTATAGCTTCACTACAATCTTGTTTGACTTAATACACCTATTCAAACCCTCACAATCAATCTAAGCCCCTACAAGTTTGGCATAACCATTCAAAGGTTCTCCAAAAGGTTTCACTCATTTATCACATCATTATTACCACCCTCTTGGATCTTTGACTTCCCTAGTTCTTCTCTTTTGGGCCTAAAAGGTTAGGATCAAATGATCCCAATTTTTTATGGTTCAAAAAAGATCACAATACAAGAAGAACATGGAGAAAATTAGTGAAATATCAACTTCCATTGACATGAGTCAAGTAACCTCTGAAATAAACCTTGCGGGATCAAGCAATCCCCCAAGTAGCTCTTCTTTTCCATTGCAAAATCCTCAAGAGGAGATTAATGAAGAGGACATTACAAATGAGGATATGGGGATGACACAATCTAAAATGATAAAAATGGTTCAAAATTCAGAGAACCAAAAAATTGTTAGTGCCATGTTCAAATACTTAAACATGTTAGCAGAAGGAGGGGTCCAATTCCCTTTTGACCTTGATGCAAGTACTAGTATGGACATGCCTCTTACAAATGCATCCCCTATATTGAGTATCAATCAAGAAATGCCTCACACCACATTGACCATCATACCTACTTCACCAATGATGAACAAAGGGAGTGCTATGTTTCAAGAGTTGCAACAACATCACCTTGTGACCAACAAAGAGGTGGCCATCATCGTCGCACCGGATATTTCTGTTATGGTAAATCTATTACACCTATACGTCCCACTCAAATTCCACAATGTCATTGGTTCATCTTCATTCCATGCCTCACCAGCCTATCAACCAAACATGCAAACTTCTCTACCACAAAGAGAAGGTGGTTTGATTGGAACAACAGATGTTGCTAATCCCTTTTCATTCCAAGGTAGCATACCATATCTTCCCCCATTTCTGTTCACAACCACATCACCTCTCGGATTAGGTTTTTCCCCCCTAAATACCCATAGTTTCTCAAAATAGGGCAATATGAAAATCATGTCAAATTCCCTCTTCTTGCCCATAATATCACAACAACAAGTAGTGACCATCCAAGCCACTACATCACCTGGTCCTCAAATATCCCAAAGCATACCCTCTCAAGGACCAAGCATCTCAACCACTCCCCCAATAACCTAAGTCCTAATCACCACCATAAGCCTCTCACCAACCGCAACGGTTGGCATGATTCCCATTCCACCATCGATCCCACCAAAAGTCAATATGGAAAATTCATTCACCACTCTAATCCAAACCCTTCAAAAGGCCAACCAACAAAGAGTACAAGCTCTAGCCCAAGCCCAAGCACAAGCTCAAGCACAAGCCCAAGCACAAGCTCAAGCTCTAGCTCAAGCACAAGCACAAGCCCAACAATAGGCACAAGCCCAATACCAAGCACAACTACAATAAATCCATCTACATGCATACCAACAAGCCCTACAAGACTTTCAAGCATAAGAACGAGCCAAACAACAAGCTGTATTGGCACAACAACAACTCGACCAACAATAAGATTTGTTGGCGCAAAAGTAGCTAGACCAAAAAAAATCTTTGTTAGCACAACAATAGCTTGACCAACAACATGCTTCATGGGAACAACAACAGATGGACCAGCAAAAAGCGTTGTTGGAACAACAACAACAAGATCAACAACAAGCGTTGTTGACACAAATGCAGGCATACCAATAGGATTTGAACGCATAGTAGAGCTTGCAAAAAATGCCCACTAGTACTCTTCCCACCCATCAAATACCTCAAACACCTCACAACTCATTCATTCCTCCTCCCGACCCAAGAAAAGCTATCGCAATACAAATCAAATTGCTTTTATAGCAAGCATTGGAATTACAAGCAGGAAAAACCATGAGAACACTGGGCAACTTGTGCCCTTATCCTTTCAACATAAGTCTCACCATGATACCATTCCCAAAGGGATTCGAGATCCCCAAATTTGACAAGTATAATGGAAGGGGTAACCCTGAGAGCCACGTTAGGGAATTTTAGGTGCACTACGTGGAGGTCGCATATGATGAAACGTATCTAATGCGACTCTTCCCCCATAGTCTGATTGGTCCAGCCATGGAATGGTTTTCTTGCCTACATACAGGCATTAAAACATTTGAGGAAATCATGGAAAAATTTCTTAAAGATTATGCTTTCAATATGGGAGCAGATGTTAGTTTGGAAGAACTATCTACACTCAAACAGAGAAAAGGAGAGCTATTTGCATCCTTCTTGCAAAGATGGTGATCCAAGGCCAATAAGAGCAAGTGGACCATGCCAGAAGAATACAAAAATTTCACCATTATATCCAATCTAGTCGAAAGAGCCCTTACTGTATGAGGACGTACATCAACATTCACTCCACCACAGGATAACCACCTATCTAACAACTACAATGATAAAACTTGAACATGGTAGAGGCATAAAAATATCATGAACGATGGTGTGGTCGATGTTAAAGTGGTGATCAGTGCCCCCAAGCACAACATCCAAGCCCATCATCAACCACAAAATCATAATTGCAACAATGTGCAGACTAATGCGGTAGTAACACAACAACAACTAATGCCCACCAATCAAATCAACAACTTGGGTAATCAAGGACAACCACCTCCCCGAGGCAAGTATCCCCCTAAGAGGAAATTCATACCTCTTGGTGAATCAATTGAGTCCATAATGAAGAAGTTGGTCAAAGAGAATCTAATCAAAGTCTCTAACTCAGAGCAATACATAGAACCCATGACCAAGCTGCCATGGTATAACAAAAATCTCCTTTGTGACTTTCATAAAGTCAAAGGACATACCACTGCTAATTGCATGAGGTTGAAAAACATCATCGAAGACCTCATCGAGGATAAGATCATCAATATCGAAGTGCCAGCTGGAAACCAAGACTTGAAAATATATACAAATCTGATACCGAACCACAACCAAGGGAACAACCAAGGAAATAATCAGGGGAACAATAAGGGAAAGCAAAAATATGCTAGTGCTAATCTAGAGTATGAGGAGATAGTCGAATGTGTGGATGAAATGGTCATGGTCATAAATGTCAAAGGAGCCAACAACGACTATGGAGTCACTACACATGGCGGAAAGGTTACCATTGTTGGGGCACTAGCTAAGACCCCCATTTCTAATACAAAATCCATCCCCTATGAATACAATGTCATTGACCAGCTGAAGAGAACCCCCGCCCAAATCTCCATCATGGAACTATTAAAGATTTTCATTTCCCAAAGTAAGATCCTTGATGAAGCATTAGTTGCATCCACTGTCTCCACCACCCTCAACATAAAGCAATTGCAGGCTATGGTGGGTAACATCGCTACCCTGAATCTCATTACATTATCTAACCAAGACTTCCCCCTATAGCCATCTCATAACTATACACTCCACCTTCAAGAGCTCGTCCATAAAAAAAAAGTCAAAAGGGTCCTGGTGGATGGAGGTGCGGGCCTTAATATTTGTTCTCTAAAGCTCATAAATAAATTGGGATTCACCGAGGATTCCATTAATAAGAAAAAAAGCATCATGATAAGGGCGTATGATGATCAAGAAAGAGTATCTTAGGGAACTATCAAAATCCCCATTCAAGTGGGACTGACAACTATGGAAACCACTTGTCAGGTCCTCAACCTCAATCTACCATATAATATCCTCCTTGGATGCCCGTGGATCCAAGGAATGAAGGCAATGGCCTCAACATATCATCAATGTATCAAGGTATCACACCAAAACAAAGTGGTCAATATATATGGAGATCCCGAACCTTTTGCCTACTGGAAAAAACTTGGAAGCCAAGTTTGATAAGATCCCCCAGGTACCAAAAACTGATGAAGGCCCATCCACTTCATATATCGACCTGACCAACCTTGCTTCCACTTCTGTGACAGAGACTCCCACCATCCCTAACATATCTGAAATCAAGAACATAATCTAGGACAATGGATGTGGTGACTATAGAATGAAAATAAATGCATTTTTTGGAGGAGAGTTACCACAATCTCTTAGGTTGCATGGACAACCTTAGCCAGTTGAAACACCTATCCACATTGTTAGGGTAGAATCTTTTGGATTCCATTGTTGGGGGGATCTCAGTTGAGAGAATGTGGATGAGGAGGACATCTCAAACACATTATACCAATATGGAAGGCCCACCCCCACCCTACCAATGGATGAAACTAGCAGAGGATTGCAAATGATGTTGGGTATGGGCTATAACAGGAATGTAATCCTTGGAAGAAACAGTGATCAACGGCTGGAGCCCATCATTGTAGAAAGAAGAGTAAGTAACCTTAGCCTTGGGTATACTCCTCCAATTATAACTGTATGTGGTAGAGGTACTCCTAGAAGGTCAGTCAGGTCCTCTCCTTAGGTAACAAAAATTACTCCTAGACCACTCGTATGCCTAGGTATCCCACTTGATAACTTCACCTTTGACATCACTGATGTTTGTGCCAGTAGTGATGATGACGATACCATAGTAGGTCTTCCTAGGCTCTTTGAAGATTCAACCCTGTTAATTATTAGTGCATCCACAGCTATGTCAAACCAACAAACCCACTGAATCACCTTAGTACACTCGCAACTCATTGATCACGATCATCGACGACAGCCAATTCTAGACTCATTCGAAAATGATGAGGCACTCTCCGAATTCATGGGACTAAGGGATACAGTTCCATGTGGGGATCATAAGCTAGGCTTCAACATCACATTCGACACCCAAGCATACTATGGGGAGATGATTGAGTCCTTCAGTCACAAAAGGAAAATATCAAGAATAAACTCAGAGTTATGGAGTGAAAACCACACTGTGGCACTCTCTAACCAAAAAATAGTAAAAATAAAGGATGCATCCAATGGTAAAAACCTCTTTGAGGTGCCATAGGATGAAGGATTCAATCTCCCCCCTACTGCTCTACATCAAGAAAAGTTAGTAGTCCTAGCAGAGCTGTGCAACCCTATCAACTTGGGAACAGAAACAGAACCGCAAGTCACATTCTATGCTCAAACACTTCAGACAGAGGAATAAGAATTGTTGGTAGAATTCTTAAAATAAAGAATGAAAAAAATTGCATGGACCTATGCTGACATGCCAGGTCTAGATCCTGAGGTAGTGGTTCATCATTTGGCTGTTTACCCTAGAGTGAAACCAGTCAGACAAAAGTTGAGGAAAATGCACCCACAAATACTCGTGCTCGTTAAGATTGAGTTACAAAAACTCCTGGATGTTGGCTTCATATGCCCAATTGACTATCCAGAGTGGGTATCTAACCCTGTGCTAGTCTCAAAATCGAATGGGGGCATCCACATCTACACAAACTTTAGAGATCTAAACAAAGCATGTCCTAAGGATGATTTTCCACTACCCAACATTGACATGATAGTGGACATGATGGCCAGACATGAGATGTTGTCCCTAATGGATGGATTCTCGGGATACAATCAGATAATGATAGAAAAGGAGGACCAACATAAGACAACCTTTACATGTCCTTGGCGCACCTACTGCTGGAATGTCATGCCATTTGGGTTAAAGAATGCAGGAGCTACATACCAAAGAGCCATGACACTGATTTTCCATGAAATGATCCACAAAACTTTTGAAGACTATGTGGCTGACATATTGGACAAATCAAAGAAGAGACAAGATCACATAGCAACTCTAGGTTGAATCTTTGACAGGCTAGAAAAATACAAGGTTAGACTCAACCCAAAGAAATGTGTCTTTGGGGTACAATCGGGGAAGTTGTTGGGGTACATAGTTTCAATGAGAGGGGTAGAGGAGGATCCCGCAAAATTAAAAGAAATCCTTGACATGGAAGTGCCAAGAACACTAAAGAAACTTAGAGGATTAGAAGGTAGACTCGAGTCCATCCGAAGATTCATAGAACAACTAGCAGATAAGTAGATTGCCTATTCACACCTACTCCACAAGGGAGTAGCATTTAGGTGGGACGACAAGTGCAAAAAAGCATTCAAAAAGATCAAGGAATACTTACACCACCTATGTTTATACCACCGATCATAGGAAAACCATTGATTCTATACATCTCAGCAACGATCACCACCCTTGGTGCCCTTTTAGCCCGACATGATGAAAAGGGAATCGAGCGGGCGATTTACTATATCAACAGAACAATGGTAGGGCATGAGCTCAATTACACATCAATAGAAAAGGCTTACCTATCACTGGTATTTGCAGCCCATAAATTTAGACACTACATGTTAGCTCATCAAATTAGGCTAATTGCCAAGATAGACCCTCTGAAATATCTATTGTCAAAAGCAATGCTTACAGGAAGAATGGCTAAATGGGTTATGATACTATTTGAGCATGATATTGAGTATGTAGAGAAAAAATAAATCAAGGGACAAGTCATTGTGGATTAGCTAGTAGAAGCTCCCCTCTACATAGACAACCCACTCATATCAAAGTTTCCAGATGAGTCCCTTTTCAATCTTAGTGTAGCCGACCACTGGAAACTATACTTTGATGGCTCCCACATGCAACATGGATCAGGAGCCAGTATTTTCTTTATCACCCGACAAGGGGACTGTATATTGAGATCTTACAAGTTGGAATTCCCCTATACAAACAACATTACAGAGTACGATACTTTAACCATAGGTCTCAAGATTGCAGCACAGTGGTGAATCATGGCATAAAAGTTCTATGGAGACTCACAACTTATCATTAACCAAGTAAATGGTGAATAGAAAGCTAAAGATGATAAGCTCGCACCATAAAAAAATGTGGTAGAAAGCCTCAAGGAATCTTTCATCGACATCACTTTTGAGCAAATACCAAGGGAAAAAAACATAGCAGCAAATGCAATGGCAACAATCGGATCCTTGCTAGATATCCCTCGTAACATCTTGAAACATGAATTCCTAGTAGAGTAGCTTCTCATACCCACTTTCAAGGTACCAAAATCAGAATATGCATGTGAAATCATTGGTCCTAGTGATCTTTGGTACCACGACATCTACACCTATCTGAGATTATGAGTTCTCCTAGCTAACATTACCTTGAACCTAAAGTGAACCTTTGTTAAAAGGTCCTCATGATTTGTCATCCTAGGAGAAACCCTCTTTCATAGAAATGTTGATTTAACACTGCTACGTTGCATAAAACCTGAGGAGACTTTGACTGCTCTAACTAAGGTACACAATGGCACTTGTGGTTTGCATTTGAGTGGTATGACTTTGGCTAAGAAGTTGTTGAGAACCGGATACTATTGGCTGACAATGGCAAGAGTGGCACATTGACTTTGTCGGAAGATGTCTATAGTGCCAACAACATGGAGATCTCATTCATGCACCAGCTCAAGAATTACATCCCATTGTTACACCTTGGCCCTTTTCCCAGTGGGGGCTCAATCTCATTGGTAAAATATCACCCACCTCATCTAACGACCACAAGTTCATTATCACCGCCACTGAATATTTCACAAAGTGGGTCGAAGCAATTCCCATGACCTACATCATGAGTAAACAGATATCCAAGTTCATTCTGAACTACCTCATTTTCCAATACGGTGTCCCTCAATCCATTATCTTGGATAATGCGACACCGTTCAAAAATAAGGATGTCTGTGATTTGTGTGAAAAATTCAAAATCAAACATCACTTTTCCACTCCATACTACCCACAAGGAAATGGCCAAGCAGAAGCTGCTAATAAAACCATCCTAAAGATCCTTAAGAAAACAATCAATGACTCTGGTCATGAGTAGCATCTATAGTTAAACCCCACCTTATGGGCCTACCACACCAGCATCCACATGCCAATAGGTGCCACTCCATTCTCCCTGGTCTACAGATCATAATGCATCCTCCCTATTGAGATAGAGCTCCCATCCTTAAGGATATCATTGCAAAACCTCATCACATATGAGGAATATAGGGCCACAAGACTGAATGAGCTTGAGTTACTAGATGAATGATGCATGGATTCCCTAAATCATCTATAGGTCTACCAAAAACACTTGAAATAGAGCTACAACAAGAAGATTAGGCAACGCACATTCCAACTTGGTGACCTTGTGCTAAAAGAGAACCAAAAGAATGTGCCAAACCCGAATAGCAAGGGAAAGTTTGAGCCCAATTGGTTGGGACCCTTCATCATCACTGCAAGCTATAAATCAAGGGCATATTAGTTTTTGACACCAGAAGGCGAACCTCTACAGGATCCCATAAACATTTCACACCTCAAAAAATTTTATGCCTAAATCTTGCAAGGTATAGAACCAAAAAATATAAAAACAAGCAGAAAAAGTCCTGAAAAATGGCTACCTTGATGAAAACTTGGCAAATAGGCATCTTGGTGACAACAAAAAAAATCAAAAAATGCAAAAAAATCCAAAAAAAATAGAAAAAGGATTGAAAATAGTAAGGAAAAAAATCATCCTCTAGTGAAAACCACTTCGGTGGCGCTTTGGACAAGTACCTTGGTGAAAACCTGGCAAACAGGCAACAAGCATAAATAAAGCACTCTCCATCCACCAAGATCTACATGAATCACTCATCCATTCCATCACATTTCATTAATCATCCATCCACCCATCCACTCGCATTCATACCATAGCCTAAGCTGATGCCCATATCACATTCCACCATGGTACTACTTGGCATATTCCTAAAGGTTAGTCCTGCCTTCATCGAAGTAGTCCATCACACCATGTTGAGGGCATGTTCCTATATCAACATTGGATCAAAGTCATGTATATTCTTGAGATCTTCTCGAAACATTGAAAATTCAAAAACATTTAAAAAAATCATCAAAAAATCCAAAAACATGTCGAAATTTCAAATAATTCATCATTTAGTCTTGTTAGTCTTTAACCTAGTCTGAACTACATCATATCTAAGCTTGAACGTAGGCAAGGTTTATCTTTGATCATCCCCTAAGACATTTATGCCAGTCCTTTAAGCATCTGTCACATTGGAAATCTGTTTGCCCATCTATTTCACATTTAGGTCAATCCTTAGGCATCTGTCGCATTGGCAACCCGTTTGCCCATCTATCTTTTCATTGAGTCAAGTTTGTCATCATTCAAACTACATGGTCTTTGCATGTATAACGTAGGTAAGGATAATCTATGGATTAGATCTTGAGACCCCTAGGATAGGTCTTTAAGTTACTCTATTCGTCGAAAATCCTGAAAATACCAAAAACATTGAAAAAGGTGAAAATATCAAAAACAACCTCAAAATATCTAAAAACCCAAAATGGTGCATCCATTTCATCTTGATTTCACCCGTGATTGTCATCACTCATAATAAAATAAATCATCACCTTCACCCTTTGGTGAGTTAGTCAGAAGCAAGTTTAGTAGGTTCAAAAGTGAACACCTAATCATCAAAGTCTTGAATTTCTAAGTCAGTAAGCAAGCAAGTTGGTCAACTCAGAGTATCAATAGCTTATCATCCAATCAGTCCCACCAAAACCCTAATCACAACATTTCCTAGGATGAATCCTTCCCATGATGGACATAAGAATTAGGTACCCCATAGTAGTTAGTCTTAGCTAGAAGTATGAAAAACATTAGCTTGTTTGTTTGCTTTATTTGGTCTATTATTGACTTATCTTATTTTGTGCTCATTCCAAGGACCTCTCGATGATGCCTAAACAAACAGGTTTAGAGAGAAAGGAATGGGGCAAGGATCATTATATTTTTATCTACTATGATTTTGGGATACTCTTTTAAAATAACTTAGTCATGCATGCTTTGTAGGGAGGATGTTTTAGATATCTTGTTGACCACATAGGAAAGCTTGCTTTCTTTTGTTTTAGCCTGAGATATTTAGAATGTCTGACTATATCCTGAAGAGAGTATGTATGCTAAGTGTGAACAAGAATACTCCTATTTGTTTGTTGAGTCAAATTCCATCACACTAGGTATCATGCCATCCTGGTCCTTTATACCTTGATGCATCGTACCTATGTGTGTTATCAAACATAACGCAATTGACCCTTTGAAATTCCGAACTCCTAGCAATGCAAATTACCATCACCATCCTAACTAATACATTAATTCTAAATTCTTCTATCTTCCTTCCACACTAACATAGTATCATAACAGTAATTAAAGTATCGGCAATGCATACACCCTGCATCCACATGATCATTAGCATAAAAACACATTGCATCATATCATTATCTTAAGTTATGAGGAATAGTATAAATTTGTTATTCTAAACATCTTAAGAAAGCATTACATCATTAAATCATACACAATCATTTGCATCCATTTCTATTTTTTATATCATTACACCGTCATTAACATACATTACATTCATAAAGCATAAAAAATATACAAAAAGAAATACATCGATACATCACATTGCATAAGCATAAGAATAGGAACATCTCATAGCATCATAATAAAACTTCATATCATACATTTGCACCATACATGTCATAAAAGGTGAATCATCTCATAGATATATCATCAAAAATACTATTATGATACAAATCAGATCAAGTGCACATCGAATACATGGTACAATAAAGAGAAAATAGTGCAGCTCGTGAATCAAAAAGGGAGCAAACTATCTTGTGATCAAAAGGGCTAGCCCTAGTGACTGTGGCCCTCACCCTCCCCTACCTACTGCTCACCGTGATCCTCTATCAGCCACCTCCCTATCTACTGGGAGAAATCTGACACTCTGTTGGTTGATGGTACTGCCTGTCGGTAGTGCTGCCAATAGTACTCAGCCTCTCTGATGGCCTCTCTGTACTCCCGAATGCCAATTGATCGGCCCCGGGATGTGGAAGCGACACTCTCTAACTGTCTTCGTCAACCAATCTCCTAATCCCTCTTGGATCATGCCAAATCTCTCTTTGCTGTAACTACAACAACCTGCTGCCGGGCCTCATCTCGCTCAGGTGTCAGAACCTGTACCTAGCCCTGCAATTGCTGAATCTGTGCATCCCATGGATCTAGCTATGTCGCTAGCTATGCCACTGGCTGTACTTTCAGCTATACTAATGGCTACTATTGTGGGACTACCTAGGGCTACCCATCCTCTCCTACTGTCGGTTGCACCGATGGTACACCTCCTCAACCTCTGCTTGCTGACCTACCTCTAGGCCTCCGATGTGGAAGCATTGTCCTAGGAACTGTCAATCTCACTGGTGGTCTAAACCATGCCCTGTATGCTGGAGTCACCCCTGCATCTACTGGCCCTTGATCGTATGGCCATGATCGAGCCACTAATTTTCTGAATGAGGAAACTACCTCATCTGCGAGAATAAGCGGTCCCCATGTGGTCTCTCTAGTTGAGCACATGAAGAATGCCATGTACTGGCCATCGGGTATATCTTCCACCTCACCGAACTACCTGGCTACCCTATCAGGAAGGTACCTCTCTATCATAGTGTGCTCCCAGCCCTGCATAAATCTATCCTGGTGAGCAAAGAAAAGTTGCTCAGCATTATTGTACCATGGCCCTATACCCATCCATGGCCTCCATATAAACATTGTGATCTCATCCAAAATCCACTGCCAATGGGCTATACCATCCATACCCATGTGAGTGAAGTGAATCCTCACCCCGCCAGACCACGGGCTCATCAATATCTATAATGATCGGTGTCACAATCGGGTGAAGCATTGGGATCTGCTCCCATGCCCAAATGTGCAGAAGAGTCAATCCTACCCCAAGAGCTCAGCCATCCAAATAGGCGAACTTGTGAAAATCTCAGTACAAGGAGGCCAGTAGTACTAGTCCCTAAGCAAAGTATACTTGGTGAGCACACATCTACTGCCATGCCAATCCCCAACCTAGATTGAAATATCAGCCATGCAGATTAGGAGGTACAAGACCAGAAATAATGGCAGCCACAATTAGGCTGTAAGTAGGGGCTATCCCCCGATATGACTCCAAATCTGTCTGGCCATCAAGAAGGATAAGCTCATCAATACCCATAACACCAAAGCAGGCATGCCTACCTGCCTCCACATCATAGATCACTCACTCTCCATGAATGGGTAGTCGCAGGATGCGCCAGACATCCTCGAGAGTAATGGTAGCCTCGCTAATAGGAAGATGAAAAGATGATGTCTCACTGTGCCACCGCTTGGCCAAGGCATGCATCATACTCAAATGTGCTTGAACAGGATGAACATACGCAATGTGCCATAGACCAAGCATCCCAAGTTGCTCCTGAAGGAATATGTGCATATCCTATAATCTCTCAAGTACTGGCCACCGGTGCTCCCTCAAATGAATGACCTCATGACTCTCCTACACAAGGAAAGAAGTTGCGTCAGTATTCTTAAAGAAAATCTGCTGTCTGTATCACTTTTCGCTTTTGAAACAACAAAAGCGGTGCTATTCTCAAAAGTGGTGCAGTTTGTAATGTTCCAAACTGTGCCGCACGATGGACTTTGACAACCAAATTTGGCAAATTGGCTCGCGTGGTGCTATTTGTGATAGCGGCTAAGTTTGCTGACCAAAAATCCTAAAACCTAAACTACGCCGTGCGATGCTCTATGCACAAGCGGTCCTATATAGGACCGTGCAACCTTGTTTGTGCATTTTTCGTAGTTCTATATCATGCCGTGCCACCTTGACCATACCTAAGAACAAATAAATGCATGAATAATGAGAGAACAAAAGGTCAGACAAGGGTACATACCATGGGTCCTGCGGTGACTGGTCACTGATATACTCATACCTGCTCTGACACGTGTAGAGGAAGCTGTCAATGTGCCATCACGACCAAGTCTCAGAGCTCAAGTGTCAAATTTATCAAGGTTTAAGATTGCAAATGTATTGAAAGTGACCCCTCGAGGTCTATTTAAGCATGAAAATTAGGGTTTTTTGACCTAATTTGACCTTTTGGCTAGGGTTTTGGTCCCTCGATCCTATTTTCATCCAACTGAGGGCCGTATTACATCTTTTTTTGGAATCTTGACCTATTTCTAGGTATTCTAGGGCATTTTTGGCTTGTCGAGCACCTTGTCATCTTTTTTTTTCACGGGATCATCCAAAAAATCAAATTTTTCCTCTGATCTCTAGAGGGGGCAATAACCAGCATTATCCTTCCATTGGGGCAATAGTGGGGCATCTAAAAAAAAATCGAGAAAATTTTTGAACCTTTGATCACAGTAGTTTATTCTTTGAAACAATGCAACAAGTACATTGCTTCAAAGAGGGGCAAAATGTAGACATGGAAAATGTAAATTTCTAGTTTTGGCACACTTGATCCTGATCACTAACATCATTTCCTCTGAAATCACACTCTCAGCATTTCATCATAATTAGATCCCTTAATCTAATGAATCATTATTTATCTGATTAAGTCTATCACCTCCTTTGATTAAATTAATCAATTTAATTTAATTAACCTTGCATTTATATTTAATTAAATTAATCATTTTATTTGATTAAATTCTCTAAAGTCCTCTTATTAAATTAAATAAATCAAACCTTATTTGATTTAATCTAACATATTCCTCTTTGAGTTAAATAAATCAAATCATTTATTAAATAAATCATTTCCTCTCAATTCTTGACTTAAATCAATTCATAAATTCAAGTCAAAATTGTCACATCATCTAATTATTCATTAAAATTAATCAAAACCATGATTACGTTAATCCCTCTCATTAAAATCCTCTAGAGAATGCAAGTTGCACAATAAATCAATTACTTTGATTTATTTAATTCTCTATTTTCCCTCACAAGGCATCAAAAGGGAATATTCCCTCATTGGAATTTAAAAAGGCCAAGTGGACTTAGTCCTTCCAACAAGGCATTTAAGACCTCTTACATTTCCTTGACCTTGAGCCAAGTGACATTAACTTCATTTCTCTTCCCTCTTCAACAAGTCATCTCACAATTTCAAATTCAAATTTATGCAATTATTGGCACTTTGGCCAAAATGTTCACAACCACTAACCATTCACATATTGACATGTGGTATTCAACCATTGGATTGAAAGATAGTCCCACATTGCTCAAACCTTTCTTTCTCTTCCAAATTGAAAGTTATAAAATGGAGGTTTCTCTCCTCATTTCTCATCCATAATTATTTACAAAGTTACTCTCTTCACATTGAGAGCCAATTTTTCCCATTTCAATCAATCATTAATCATCTTTCAATATTTGCAACAAGGCTATGCTCAAATCTCTTTGCAGATTTTACCATTTCTCAATCACACACCATTGCTACTTAGGAATTGGGAAAGGGCCAATTGAAACACTTCATTGGCACCAATTCCTCCATAAGATCATCATGCTATTAGCTTAATTAGGATTGAATCTCTTTTATTTAAAGTTTATTGTGTTCTTCATTTCCTAATTTAGTTTGAATAGATTGATTTTATGGGGAATCTCTCATACTTTTTTGCATGCATTTGATCAAACAACTAATGTGTTTTGTTTCTCTTATGCATTTGTAGGTTTAAGGGTTCACAAGTTGAAATTTCAACTATAGCTACCTTACTAGCTATAGTCAAGAATAACTAATTTTTATTGAGTGAGGGATGAAAGGTAATGTATAATACATCTTCTAGCCATATAATCTTCCTTGAAAATAAATATATGGATATACACCTAGATGGATTAATCCATAAGACTTTACCATAGTAAATAGACCCATTTTAAATGCAAAGAGTGTAGAATTTTCTAAAAAAGAAAGCAAGATGCCTCAATTAAGGAAGTCCACAAGTCAAATATGATTTTATCTCTTTAAAATAAAATCATGTTCTTCTTGAAATGATTCAAAAAAATATTTTCAAATAGGGAAATCCAATTAAATTCAATTAAATTCTCAAAGAGAACAACATAAATGAAAAAACCCAACTAACTAAAAGAAGATAAAGAAAAAAATATAAACAAAACCTAAAGAAAAACTATGTACAAAATAATGAATCATAAATAATGTTTGAGTAATTGGAAATTCACTACGGGCAATATTTCCTTACTATCAAGAATTTGTAACATAAAGTATTATCTCTATGTATATTATAGATTAAATAGGAACCTAACAAAGAACAAGTCAAATATCCCATTTCCCATTTTCATGTTCTTTGGATCTCTTATTGTACTATCATTCGATAACTTTTTTTTTTAATAAAATTCCACAAAAAAGAATCAAAATTTTCTTGAGATTATGGAAGTTTCAATTCTCAAACTTCTATTATGTAATTTTCTTGGGATAATAAATAATAAATTATAAGATAGGAGTATTTAATTTCACTAGAAATTATAGAGAAGGAGGATTCACTACTCATGAGTCTCTTGATTACCAAGAGAGTCTTGTTTCCAAATTTTCACCTACAACTCAATTTGGCAAAGCTGAAGCCGTTTATTTTTATTTTAGGGTGAAAATATTCCAAAATGTTTCTTCTATGCTTAACCATTGCATATTTAAAGATGCTTAAAAGGGATTGAATTCAGTTTTCTTTGTTCAGTGCTTTGCAACATAAAGGATATTACATTAAATTGAAAGATACTTTTTTCATTCATTATTGTAATGTTGCATTCATTTTGTAATGAAATATACACAAGTCTGAAAGATGTTGAAATTAGTTACATTTTAAAGAAAATAATGGTCAAATTTCCCACACATGCCATGGGAGTAGTTGAACTAAAGTAACATAGAAATATGCTATACATTTGAAGATGGAAGAAATGAAAAGAAGCATATAAGAAAAGAAATATCCATCATTTCTTAGTAGAATCTTGGGTGGATCTTCATTATATTTTGATCCTCCTCACTCCTAATCTTCAAGTGAACTTGCATCATGATAAAGAGTTGGTTAGAGCTCTAGATATGAATCTTCCTATGTGCACTATCAACCAAATATAGCACATGCCTATGATCCATTAGATCAAGAAAAATAATATGTATGCAAGAAAGCCTAAAATTTAAAACATCATAGGAGCATTGAGCTTCACTGTGTTTTTTTATCTAACATGTTTGTTCACTGTGCAGGTATAAGTGAAATCATGTTGTTGATTCACTTTTTAAGACATCATAGCATGTGGTGCAAAAATGGGTTCCCACAAGGGTTGAGCCCAACATGCTGCCCCTAAATCTCAAGAGGGATATGAAATAAAAGAAATTACATCTATAACTCTCAAGTAAAAGCATTTAAATGCTTAATAAATATGCAAAACATAATTTATTCATTGAAGGAGTTCTATTAGCATAATAAGTTCTTATGAGATGTTTTTTTTTTATCTCATTGATTGATGATGGTCATCACATTTTATGTTTTATTGATGCTATATATCATGTTTTTCTATTTTCCATATTGTTTGAAGCATATATAGTGGAGGTACAACCATCAAGGAACAAGAAATAATGGCAAATAATGCTCACATATAAGGGGTCAACAAAGAGTGCATTATTAATGGGATTCTAGAGGAAGAAATCAACAAGCTTTTATTGCAAAGGATACCTCACATAGACCATTATCAATGATAAGGAAAAAACTATGTGCTCTTCAAGGATTGAAGGAGTGATAAGTTGTTGAAAGTGCATATCCATAAGAGAAATGAACAAATAGTAAAGATGGAAACCGATTTAGTCATAGCATAGAGTGAAAAGGAGCCATCATTGGCACTTGGGTAACATACGGAGGTCATTGTAAATATATTTGCAAAAATTGAAAGAGAAACAATGATTTTTTTCTTAGGGACAATATAATTTTCTTTAAAGAAAAATAAAGGCACAAGATTCAGATTTGTGCTTCTACATTATGAAATAATTCATTTTTTTAAGGAGTATTCATAAAACATGACTTATAGTCATATGCTCTATGCTCCTAAAGAGACAAGGTAGTGATAAGAAGTAGTGTTTCATGCATATTTTTAGAGTGTAAAGGGAGCTAAAACCTATAGTAATGGATCCTCATGACACCTGTAGGTTCCTCTTGTGCCTTCTAAATGAAAACATGTTGTAATAGTCATACAATATAGTGAATGGAATGTTGACTTCAAGCTCATTATGTCACATATAATGCATCTGTGTGTGAGTTTAAAAGTGCTCGAATGGTGGCAATAAGCTGAAAATAAGAGACTGTGTGTACATTCTACAACCATGGTAAGGGGAAGCAAATGCCTTATTAAATTTTTCTCTCTTTCATGTTCTCAAAAATGGGGTGGTGATTTTGTGAAAGTGAGAAAACCTAGAATAGTGAATGTATACCCATAAATCCCTTTATGCTTGAAAAAATAAAATGAACTCCATTTGCTTCTTCATAGGATAGAAATACAAACTTTATTTTGCAAATAAGAAATTCAAAAAACCTTCAAGACAAAGCAAATTTTTTCATCTAAGGTCGAGCATGATGGAGCTAAGAATTTTCTCAAGCCTTGTGTCATATTTCAAAAGAAAATAATGAAGCTCATTATGGACATTAGTAGCCACGACCATGGTTGTGTTTTAATTTTGCATAAAATACATAAAAGGGAGGATAAGATTAAAGAAGTCATAGCCTATAGAAGTTGCACGACCAAGAGCCAAAAGATCAAGTTTCCCATAGTGATTTCATGAACATGGAGACACTAGGAGGCCTCAGATATTAAAGAAATAATAAGACCTAAACTGCAGAAAATAAGCCACCATATAATTTCATTGTATTTCTCAAATCAAGCATCTTATTAGTAAGAAGCAAGAAGAAATTCAAATTTTGATTGAAGGAAGGCTTACCTAAGTTTTTTGTTGATTTTTCATAAAGAAATTTTCCCTCAAAAGATGCAAAAAAACCCTTCAAAACTATCTAATGGTGGAATCAAAAAAATGATCAAGTTGCGACAGTGAAACAAAGAAGATGTATCAAAAAATTGACAAGGGTCACAACTAAAAGCCTTAGAAATGCCTGCAAAATGATGGAAATGCAAAGATGGCTACATATTCAACTAGAGATATAATCACCAGTGATTTCCTAAGAAGGTTCGACATGGAAGCAACTGAAAATGGAAAGATTTAGAGCTTCAAACCCTAGTTCATGATGGTGGCCTTGTAGAGCTACTTTTTCAAAAAGATCAAATGCAAAATAAGGGCAAATAATGAGGAGCTCAACTAGTTTTGTGTTTAGGATTTTCACCTTCTCCCTAATTCGAGCTTGATGTATTTTATCACATTGATTTTAAAAATAAATTCCTTCAATAATACATTCATGTATTAATTTTTCCTTGCATATAGTTACAAACCTAGGCTACACTATGCCTTATGTGTTTTTCTTGATTTTTTGAAGAAAAATCATACAACATATGCCTTTGAGATTTTTATCATTTTATGATTTATAGAAAATAAAAATCTTAAGTTTTGAATACCTTGATGAGCCTTGAGTTTTATGATTTTGAAGGAAATCAAATATCAAGGGGATGTATTGTATATTTGGCAAGATTTTATCAAAAAACCCAAAGTTGCCTTATATTTTTGTAAAAATCAGATCAAATCCCAAGTTCGATTTTTCTTTTTTTGTAATTTAAAATTGCAAGTATTGTAAGACATTATTAAGGCAATATTTTGTAAATTTACTTGATAATTTTTATTTTTAATGCATTGAAATTAGGGTGAGTGCATGTAATTCTCATAAAGCTTCATTTTTCAATGTTAGTCGCTTTTGTTTAAAACAAAAAAAAATTGAGTCAACTAAAGCTTTCTTTCCTGATTTTCAATTAGAACTAAATGCTTTTGAGTCATTTCTGCATCGACCCTTTTGGGAGGGAATCTTTCCATATTTTGCATCTAGTTTGGAGGTAGTTTTGGCACTACTTTTGAGGTTTTTCAATGGAGCTCAAAAATGGCTATGAAGTTACTATTTTGGAGAGATTTTCACTCATATTTTTCTATTCTCACTCTTGGAGGCACATTGGAGATATAAGTTGGAGAAAAACTTAATTTTTTCTCAGTTTAGATTTGCTTCCCACTCTCTTTTTCACTTTCAAAGAGCTTTGTAAGCTTGATATTTGTACTCAGATTCTCATTTTTCATACTCCTTTAGTTTAATAGAATAGCAGAGAATTCCTATCTCATATTTTTGTCTCATATTTGTAGTATTAATTTAATGTTTCATTGTGATCATAATAATTAGATCCTTGTTATGTCTCATTATTGTGAATTTGTGTGCAAGAATTTCATATGATTGAGGTTGTGTGTTGTGTTCAGTTTTCGAGCCTTCATGCAAATCACTGTGAAATTTGATGTTTTGAGAAATTGATTGTGAGTGAAATTATTAAAATAAGTCAAATTTATATTGCATCACCCCTTAGGAGTTTAGGATTTTCATTTTTAGTTATATTTCTAAACCCTTTCCCTCAATTTTTTTTGTAGTTTAGGTGATTTTCTAGGGGAACCAACCTTATTTAGAGATTCATTCTTGCCATAGGTCACCCAAAACCCAAGAGTGTTTCCATGTTTCAACAAGATAGCTGAGGAAATATTAGCTAGGGCGTAATCCTAATTGACAACAAGTCTCAAGGAACAAACTTCCCTAAACTACCTGAGATTACCTAATAAGGAATATCACTCAAGTGATGAGAGTTTTGGAATTAGAATGAGTAGGTCATAGAGATTTTTAGGATAGACTAATGAGTTTTTATTCAAAGGATGGCAACATAACACATTAACGACAACGTGATGCACTGCCATCTCAAAGGTGCACTGACATCTTGTACAGACTAGAAACTAAGAATGTAACACAAAACAACAAAGTGACTACTAATAATATAATTAATAAGAATTTCTAGAAAGCAGGAAAATAACAAAATATAACACAATTGAAATAAAGTAATGTAAACTAAGTGAAACATAAATGATAAAGTGGGAGAAAGAGAGAAAGAGAATTCTTACAACCCAAGTAATGAAGCCTCCAAAAAATAAATATATTTAGTACCTACACACATATGACTAAGGAAATTTTTTGGGGCTATTTAGGGTTTTTTCGCAGTCAAAACCCTAGTTCAATGTTCCCACCTCCATGGACAACCAAATAGATAGATAAATAGGGTAATAGATAGATAGATGAGATATTAAAATAGATATAAAAGGGATCTGAGAGATCCAAATATGCTCAAATACACAAGACAAGAGATATATCACCTGCAAGGCTTGAGGAAGCCAAGGAAAGAGAGAGAGAGAGATGGTAGGTTGTCGTTAGGCCCCATTAATTTAGAAGATAAAACTTCAATATGTTGAATAGGTAGTGTCCAAGGCTATTTGCAATAGAAGGTGACTTGACTATCTCTTTTATATGTTTTTCAAATTTTAAGAGTGGTTGAACTTTATTTTAACCTAAGGCCATTTAACTAGTTAGCCAGAAAGTAATTTATCTAAAAAGCTGAAAAATATTTAAACTAGGAAGCATAAGACAATGAATCTAGAAAACATGATAAATAAACTAGAAAGCATAGAAATAACTAAACTAAGGAGCTTTTAAATTACATAAGTATTAACACTCATAAACCACCTATGAAACATCTAATTAATACTAGAAATAGTTTTAATCATTAACAAAAATTAACTATAGAATCGAAAGACAATAGTTGCTCTAGAGCTTCAAACTCTTATGATGACAAACTTAATTATTATCCATGCAATAAAAATGATTGAATTATTTAAAAGGGAAGTAATCATCTATTTAAGCTATCAAACCTTGAGTGTCCAACTCATGGGTTCTTACATTCTCAGGTCACATGTACAATGTAATTGAAAGCTTCTCCATTAATGATAATGTTCATCCATAATATCAACAAGTCAGAGATTGATATGCTATAATTTCTTTATTCATATAAACTCAAAATCATGTCGACATCATAATAGTACTATTTTTTGTGTGTGTCCTTTTACTTTTGGAGATTACATATATTTATCTAAAAAACCTCTAACTAAATCCTATATTTCAGATGGTCTTTAGATTACCATTGAAATTTTTTGTAATAGTTTCTAAATTAACTTTGTCTTTAAATTCCCTTTACATAAATATTAATGAGCTCTAGTTGAGCCATGAAGTATTTTAAACTTTAAAGCATAAGAAAAATTCAACTTAGAAGAAACTATGATTTCGATCCATCATCAATAAGTTCACAAGCATGTTCCTAGCTCATATTTTTAACCTTTTCTAGAGCTCATGTTGGTTGAATTCCTTTGATTTCTATACAATGACCAATTATTATCCTATAAAACACTTTAAACTACCCTTTAAATCTGCATTGGTAAGTTACTTCAATAAATCACAAGAAATAAAGTTTATACTTTTTTTCTCAAAATATAAGCAATTATTATGCCTAAAGTTTAATTAATTGGCAAAGAATAAATATTTTTCATATATGAGGAATGATTTTATTATTTTATTATGACGAGGTTATTTTTACCTCATTACTTCCCCACCTTCCTATTTTTTGGCAGGTCATCCTACCCTCTATTGTGACCACTACCCTCCTCTATTCACTTCTTCATATTTAGAACTAATATCATACAAATCATCTATTTCCTTATCACACTCTTTAGGTGTGTGTAGGAAGCCTTGATGATTAGTAACATCTCTTATCCATATGTTGAAGACTCTATCATCCTTATCTGTATTAATATGAAAAGCAGGTGGTGGAAAGAGCAACAAGGGAGGTTTGTACCTCATCCCCATCTAATATTTTCTAAGGTATATTAGGATTTTGGCCAAGGTATTTGCTCTTTTGTAGGACCATTTGATGTTAAGAGGTAAGATCACTTCTCTTTTCTTCAAATATACTGGTAGTTTGGTGTATCTTTCTTCACAATCATACCAAGCCTTACCAATTAGTTTTGGTCCCTATTCCATGAAGTGATTGAAACATAGTTGGAGGTTATCATTATATCTCTGATTCATAGTTGCTTTTGTTTTAACAGCCAAAAAATGTGCTTTGAAAGCTGTAGGTTTCCTAATGGGAGATCTCATCTGAAGACCCACATTCTTCTCTTCTTGAGAGTATTCTCTAGTGCATTCTTTCCAATGAAAGTTATTACACATGGTAGATAACAAATATATCAATTTCACTTCTCCAACAAAAAGGTGAACAAAGAAATTAGTATGTGTTTCCACCAGTCAATTGTGAACAAAGAATTCACATAACATATCTTTCTTCTCAAGAGTTGATTCTAAAAATACTTTAACAAATTAATGGTCATCAAGGTCATGTGGTTGGTCATGATAAAATCTTAGCAATTTCCATCTTAACAATTGTTCATTTAAAAACATAGAATATAGCCTTCATGGTCTCCTATATTCTAGTAGAAATTATCCTATTTGGCATGCATCTTTTTTTTCCCTATAGACCCTATCAAATGACTCTTTCAAGAGTACCAATTCATTTTTAAAACTAATATTCTCAACCCTAGCATTCCTCAAAAAATAGTATCTTTCCATCCACTTCATCAATGATGGGGGAATTCAAACTTGAAACCATTCAGTTATAGTGTGTTCAGTTGATATTTTCTTCCTTTTCCTAGAGTGAACTCTTTCTACATCTACATGAATAATTTCAACATCCCCTAACTAGTCTAGGGTTTTCAATTCATTGGCCAAGGGTTGTCAGTATTTGAGCTTTAGGAGATTTCAAGGCTTCAGAAGAAGTTCCTCCAGAAGGAAAAGCAATTTGTTTGGAGGATTCCCCTTCCCCTAATTTTCTTTTAGGCATAGATTTTTCAAATATCTAAAGAAATTTATCCCACTTACTTTTAGGTTTCTTTCGAAAATGATATTTACAAATTAACTGAATTAACCCATGGTGTTTCAATGGACCTAAACCAACTTTATATCTTTTGATGGAGGAAATGACAGATTCACTCAAAAATTTGGGCAAATTGACCCTAAGAGTAGGGTTTTATTTTCCATGACACAAATATATAAGCATGTGAAATGAAGGTCCTACCACAGTAGTAATTTAGCCCTCATAAGTAAAATATTTTATGATCCATGCAACAAATATTCCCCAGGGTTCTAATATGGGCATTCTTTGGAACCCTTTGTTCTGTCCTCTAGTACTAACAACTATCATGGGTTGAGGGTCTCCATCTCTAAGAAATAATTCTAATAAGTTTTCATATGTAATTTGGGAGGTTTCAGATAATTTAATACCAAAATTATCTAAACCAAAGAGGCGAGGAATTATTTTTGGAGTCACCTTAAAATGCTTCCCATGTAGTATCACTTGGCCAATGGAATATTTTTTTTACAAATGTATTCACCAACTTCTCATTATATCCTTCAAACGTTTTGATAAAATCCAACCATCCCACTTCCTGAAACAAACTAGAAATTTGGTGTAATCCTAGTAACTTATTTGTTGAGGTTGGATCTGATTTCTTCTTCATACCTCCCATTTACTATCCTTTATCTTCCAATTCTAACAATATTATAGTGCAAGAAGCTTGCACACAATTGTTTTGAAGATATAATTGAGGAGCGATTATTTATTGATCTTTGTTTGAAACCTTATTATTTAATGATGATAATTTACATGGAGGAGTGTGAAAAGAGTTTCGTACTACCAAGCAATCACTTATTGGATCAAGTTACTAAATTAGGAGGAGAGAAACTCATGCCAATTAATTACACCTTATTCAATAATAACTACTTATTTAAGTGAAAATTTATACTTACATTATGTGATCACCTGAAGATTACGTACCTTTGTTGATTTAGCAAGAAGACGAAATGGTATTGGCTGAGGTGATAACATATTTATTATGATATGATTGAGGCAGCTTGTGAATGACAAAGTCATAATTAAGGACAGGTTGTCATAATTTATGATGGTAAAATGGTGGCAGTTTGGAATAATTATACTAAGTGTGGGTACAAAAGTGATAACTTAAAAATGAGGCATGTGGACATGCATTTGAAAAATCAAAGCATCAAAAAGAGATTTAAATTTTATGAGAAGAAGTGGGTGGAATGGAAATGGATAAGTTTCAGAGCATGCTTATGAGCACAAAATCAAAACAAGTGAACAATTTTTGGATCACGCTTGAGGCATACACTTAAAATGAAGGTGGATAAGTTCTGGATAATAAGAGAACTTGAACTTAACTAATTTTGAAGCATCGTCGAAAGATGCAACTCATGTAGCAACCGAAGGCAAGGTTCCAGAGCATTATCAAAAGATGCAGTCGAAGCAACAACCGAAGGGATGGTTCTAAAGCATCATCAAAAGATGCAGCCAAAAAGAAGAAAATGAATGTATGAATGAACTTGAACTTCTAGAGAATTTTTCGACCAATCACCATTCTATAGGAATGAAACACACAATGCAATGAGTTGAAATGTAATTTCTAGAGCATTTGTATATCAAAGCTTACAGGTTTCAAAGCACCACCGCAATCAATGTCCTAAGTTCAAAAGCACCGTTGCAACCAAAGGTAAGTTCTAGAGCATTGAGGCACCTGAACTAACAAGTTTCAGAGTATCATAGAAAGATGCTCTGGAAGTTATTTTTGATTTATACTAAAGACCTAAAAAATGAAAACAAAATTTAGCCAAGTCTAATTAAAATAGGAATTCATAAAGAATTCTTTGAAAAAAAATTTGAACACATGTCTTTTTATTACAATTTTTCATATATTTATACATATTTATTTATATTTTATACAAGGTTTTTATGGACTCTACCAAGGCAGAGTCGATAAATTGGATTTCACCCTGTATTTCTACCAATTTTGTAAATTTCTCCTGATTGAAAGGTTTTTGGTAGATACGTAGGCGATGACCATTTACCAAGAGAGTTCATGTCACACCATCAATAGGTTTCAACTAAACTTTTCCATTCAAAAACACATCAAAAAATTATATTGACCTAGCTAATGAGTTTTGAGTTTTCCATGATGATCTTTATATTTGGAATCAAACAAGGAGGCCCGCTCACCATTATGGAACTCTCTTTCTTAAATGTCCCTATCATGCCACATCTTTCATTGTTGTTGAACCAATTAAGTTTGAATGACAACATCCAAACAAAGCTCATCAAACTCGCTTAGCTGTAAAAATCACTCTATTTGGGCTCATTTTAGATCTAGGCCCAACTCCATAGCTATTCTCAGAGTTTGGAGTTCAAACTCAATGGAAAAGAGAAGTTTCTTCCCAGAAATAAGCTCATAGGGGCTAAACCCAGTTCTAGATTTCCATGTTGTATTTGATTCCCAAACGGCTTCAGGTAATTTCCTAGCCCAATATTTTCTCCTTGAAGAGATCATTTTCATCAATATGTTCTCTAGCACCCTATATTTCACCTCTACTTGACCATTTTACTGAGGGTGATAAGGAGACAACCTCTTATGACTCACCTGAAAGTGGTTTGTGAATTCCAAGAGAACTTTGGACATGAATTGGGGTTCTTGGTCTGTAACTATGGTTCTAGGAGCTCCAAACCTTAGAGAAATCTTATTATAAAGGAAGTCAGCAACTTGTTCCTCTCTAGCAACTCATAGGGCCTAAAATTTTGCATATTTAGTCAAGTAATCAATAAAAACCAATATGTATTCTTTCCCTTGAGAGGAAGGATCTATGGAACCAATAAAATCCAATCCCCAATTCTTGAATTGTTCAAGGAATACCTATGACTACAAAGGCATTTCAACATAAGTTGTTGGTATTTCAATCCTTTGGCATTCATCAAAATGATGAACATAATTCTTGACATCTTTGTGCATTGAAGGCCAATAATACCAAGCACCCAAGATCTTATGCAAAGTTATTTTTGTATAATAATGACCCCCAGAAGGATCATCATGATAGGCTCTAAGGATACTATACAATTCATCTACCTTGACACATCATTAACAAGCACAACAAATATAGCCAAAACGGTTCTTTGGAAATTTGTAGGAGTGTTACAAATGCCAAAGGGAAGAACATGATATGAAAATGTTCCCCATAGACAAGTAAACATCATCTTATCCTGATCTTTGTGTGCTACCTAGATTTGGTTGTAACCACTAAATCCATCTAAAAAGGAGAAATATTTCCTCCTAGCCAAATTGTCTAGAACCTGGTCAACAAATGGTAGGGGAAAATAATCTTGATGACTGGCTTTGTTAGGTTCTTTGTAATCTACGCATATTCTCTATGACTTCCCATTTTTCTTTGGCACAACAACCATAGATGAAACCCACTTACTATCAGAAATTGGATAAATAAATCTTTCTCAAAGGAGTTTCTCAATTTCAATTTTGACAATATCTTTTAATTTAGGATTTAGTCTCCTATGTGGATGACGTGTTGGCCTTATATTAGGATCAGTATAAATGTGATGTGTACAAACACGGGTGAATTCTCCTCATGTATGTATAGTCCCAAGAAAAAGATTTAGACCTTTTTACCAAAAACATTAAATAATATATCATCTTCTTATTCAGTTAGTCAACTATTGATGTTTAGGGTTTTTCCTAGAACTAACATAATCATTTTTGTTCCTAGGTGGATGAAAGTTACCATATTTATTGGTTGTAACAAGGTATTGAGAGGAGAACTATGAGGTATAATTTGATGAAATCTAGTAATGTCCTCAAAAAATGATTAGTCTTGGGAATCATATTGGCCAAAGGACAAGGCATTCCCATAGTAGTATATTCTTGTTCAATCCCATGTACAGCGATTGGTTGTCCTAGGATTTATGGTGCATCCACCATTTCCTCATTTCCTAGGCTTATAGAAAGTTGTCTTATATCATTTAATAACTCATCCTCTAATTCTTCTCCATGTTGTTTAATCACTACCATGGCCAACGAGGCCAAACTGTCTTGACCATTAGGCTCTTCTGGTTCATCAACCCAAATTTTGTTACATTTAGTGGGTTTAGCAAGAGGGTAGAAGAATAAAATTTCACTATCTAGACCATGTGAAATGGTCATTCCTCCCTCTCTACAGTTGATTTTAGCTACGACATTGGCCAACCATGGTCTTTCGAGAATTATTGGATAGCTATCTTTGGGTGTAAGCGACTGAATTACCTAAAAATCTACTAGATATTCCCATCCATCATCTTTGACAAGAATGTTTTCAATAACACCCTTGGGAATTTCTATGGACTAGTAAATTAGTGAGATGTAGTTTTTCCATCATGTCCATAGTCATTATGTTAATGGATGCTCCTAAATCCACTAATTCATTAGGTATTGCTACCTTATTAACTGTGAAAGTTATCAGTGGACTACCAGGATCATCATATTTTGGAGTAGTGGTCTTTCTAGAAAAAAATTATAGCTAAATATCCATTGATATGTATAGTATTTATTCTCTTTGTTTTCCTCCCCATAGTTTTAATGCACAACTACTTGATAAACTGGTTCAAATCTAGAATCTTGTTTATTGCTTGCAGCAAGGGAACCTCTATTTGCAATTTTTTAATTTCCTATATTAACACAGTTTCAGAGGTAAAAGGCACTTCTAGAGTATCCTTCAAAATGGTCAGTTTTAGACATTCTGAGAACATTGTTTGAGTTGTCTCTTTCATAGTAGTATCCTTCCTAAGATTAGTTGGAGACTGACCTACCTCCTCCTGAGGTAAGTCAGAAGCTCCTACTGACAAGAGTGGTAGACTAGTGTTTGTGGTAATAGTTTGGGTGGGGTCTAGAGGTGGAGTGCCCTTTTTAGGAGGTTCATCCACAATTTCTTCAATGGCTGGTGGTTGAGGTGTTCTACCAGAGCACAACTAAATATTTCCACAATTTATTGCATTTAGTCTAGTAACATTATCTAGTTTAGTGGAGTATACTGGAGTATTTTGTTGATTGTTCTAAGGATTGGATAGTGGTTGCACCAGAGGCTGAGGTTGATTTATTTTATCACTCTATGGATTATTTTGGGATGGTGGCAAAAAATTTTGTTGTTGATTTCTCTGAGGGCCAGTATATAATTGATTATATCCCTAGTCCCATTAAGGAGAAGTATGTTGTGGATACCACTATTGTTAAGTTTGGTTTGGCCACTGTTGAGTTCCCCATGATTGGTTTGCCCATTCAAGGGGTCCCCAACAAGGAGGTCCCCAATTAGGTGGTTGAGATGGTGCTTGAGGCCAAGATGAGTCCATTGATTATTAGGCTAGTTTTTTGGGGTCTCCAAGAAAGATTGGAATTTTTCCCATAGGAAAAATTTCCTCCTTGGTGTTGATTGACCATATTAATTTCTTCTTCAACCTGTGCAGTCCTTTTCTTGGAATTCTTGAGGTCTATAAGAAGCTCACATTAGTTTGTAGGATGATTTTTCTTGCAAAGTTGACAAATAAGAGCCTCTTCTAGCGAAAATTCTCTCAAAAGATGTTTATTTCTACATCAAGGACAATAGATGGACAAAGTCTCAAGATTGCAAATCTTATCTTGTATACCATCCAATGTAGTGTTCAACTGAACTAGTATATCCATTTTAAGGTTTTCTATTTCTTCTCGTAGCTTGCCTATTTTGTTGGACCCTCTAAAAGGAGTAGTTTTGCGGATTCCTCTATCAGTACATTAGAAATTATGACACAACTTAAATATGTCATCAAGGCCCAATTGAGACACGTCTCCTTGTCCCATTAGATCAAAGGCTTCTTCTTGCATCATTATCGAGTTGCTTAAGAAATATAGTCTTGAGAATCTCAACACTAATGGTCTCTTCTCCACATCGTTTGGATAAGAAAATAAACCTATCTAGGTAGTCCTCTAGACTCTCATCCTCATTTTTTCTAAGTTTAAACAACTCCTCCTTACGATCACTCACCCTACAACAGCTCTGGTATTTTTGCAAGAAATCATTTTCTATGTCATCCCAAGACATAATAGACCTAGCAGCTAATCCCATAAACCAAAAAATGGTTGTATCCTTCAAAGTAGAAGGGAACAAATTCAGTTTTTGTTTATCATTTTTATAGTCATAAGTTTGAAGAGGACCTTAAATTCAAAAAGAAACTAGTCTAGGTCTTCTAAGGGAAAACCTCAAAAAGTTGGTAGGAAAGCTAGAGAGATGTTTTTTATTGTAGTATCATCATCTACATCTAGATTAATAGGATAAGTGAACATTTGTAGTATCAGATGATCATTGTTTTTATGGTTAGAATTATTTTGGTTAGCTTCATCCCTATGATCACTCATGATGTCTAGTGAAAAGTCTATGGTGGACTAGGCTCAATTAATTTTCCAACAGAGTAATCTTTTGAGCCTTGTTCCTACCTATGTATAATTGGTATGTATTTTGGGGCGATCTTTGGGATAAATCTCCCATGAGGCCCTCTTTTCCTAACCATGTAGAAAAGGAAGCCAAAGGGGGTATTTTGGGCCTAAAAGGGTATTCAAGATATCTTTTATTAACACTCAAGAAATAAATATTTCCTTGAAAAATGATGCCAAAAAGTGATAGGCTGGCATTAGGTCCCATTACTTTAGAAGATAAAACTTCAATATGTCAACCAAGTAGTGTCCAAGGCTATTTGCAATAGAAGGTGACTTAACTATCTCTTTTAGATTTTATGCAATTATTAAGAGCAACTCAACTTAATTTTAACCTAAGGCCATTTAACTAGTTAACCAAAAAGTAATTTATCTAAAAAGCTGAAAAATATTTAAACTAGGAAGCATAATACAATTAATCTAGAAAACATGATAACTAAAATAGAAATCATAAAAATAACTAAAATAAGGAGCATGTAAATTATAGAATTAGGAAAACTTGTAAACCACCTATGAAACATCTAAGTAATACTACAAACAATTTTAATCATTAACAAAAATTAACTATGGAATCAAAAGACAATAGGTGCTCCAAAGCTTCAGACTCTTATGATGAAAAACTTAATTATTATCCATGCAATAAAAATGAAAGAATTATTTAAAAGGAAATTACTCATCTATTTAAGCTATCACGCCTTGAGTGGCTAGCTCGCGGGTTCCTACATTCTTAGGTCAGATGCACAATGTAATCGAAAGCTTCTCCATTAATGATAATCTTCATCCATAATTTCAACAACTTAGAGATTGATAGGTTATAATTTATTTATTCATATAAACTCAAAAGCATGTTGACATTATAGCATTACTATTTTGTGTGTGTGTCCTTCTACTTCTAGATATTACATATATTTATATAAAAAACCTCTAACTAAATCCTAAATTTCAGATGGTCTTTAGATTACCATTGAAAACGTTTGTAACAGATTCTAAGATAACTTTATGTCTTTAAATTTCCATTACATAAATATTAACGAGGCTCAAGTTGATCCATGTGTAGACACCGAAAATTGGTCTAGGCTTGCGAACACCACTTTCGACATAATTTTCTATTATCCATGGTCATGATTAAATAATGTTAATTATTTAATTACCCTTTCTAACACATATTTCCTCTATTAGTTAAATACCCATTTTTCATTTATTCATTAATTCATAAATAACCTTTATTCAACCTTGATTAATTAAATAGATCATATTTATTTGATTATGCCGCTAACTAATTAATTCTTCCTTCTTAATTAAATAATTTATTATTTAATTACCCCTTTTGTCATATTTCAACTATAATTAAATATTTATTATTTAATTATTCATTTGATCCCCTTTATCTATAACTAAATATTTATTATTTAATTTATTCAATTCCACCTTTACAACAGTCAAATTAAATAAATTATCTTTATTTATTTAATTAAATCTCTCACTTTCAAATGTTGAATTAAAGTAACATTTAATTCATATTTAATTATTTATGTCACATTCTTCTATCAATCAGTTGACTAATCATTCACTTACCTTCTAACTCAAGATCTATTTTTAGTTCTCTAGTTATCTCTGGATTCAACATCTGATTGTCTCTGTGAGAGGACTCTCTATCACAGCTAGTCATTTAACTAGTTCTAACTCATATGCATTATGTGTTTATTAATTAAATATCTTTATTTAATTAATTAACTCATGTTTGCATTCAAATGCATTATTCTTCAACTTCTAACTTTGTCTTTGACATTCAAAGTTTGTTTCTTCTATTTTGGAAGACTCTTAACTGAAGATTAAGATTTTGAACTCATGTTATAACTCACGTTCTAACTTAATCTTTATCCTACAGTATTTTTTGACTCATGTTCTAACTCATGTTCTATCTGACACATAACTCACATCACATGGAATTCATCAATCTCGTCCGTCAATCTCTCTTTCAATTTGAGCCGATCATTCAAAAACCCAAAATCTATAAAATGGCCTATCATTATCATTATTCCTCCTCCCGAAATCATACACTTTTGAGAAGAAACTTATCTTCAATATTTTTCTTAGACACTTAACGAAGTTATGTTTGCATCAATACTGAAAATTTGAGGGCAATAATATTGATACAACAAAATGGAGAAGAGCAATCAAGATAATTTGAAGGAGTGAACACATATTCGGTGAGATCTTTTCAATCCATTGGTTTAGTTATTCATTATGTTTTCTTATTCATTCTTTGTTGTTTGATTTAGATTAATATTGGTTAGATTAAGATTAACATAATTTATTCTAGTTGCAGATCATATCTAGATTTTATTCTATGTTACATTTGGTGAACCCAACATGAACACGCTTCAAATTTGTACATCTTTTCGTCTTTCTATTTTTTTGTTTTTCATTTTTGTAGGTTATCATATGGCACACCACATTTGTTTAGAAAAATGAGGCATCTATCCTCATGCACTGCATCTACCATTCTGAACCGCATCTATGAAGCCATGAACTGCATCTTCCTATCAACAATTCATGAACCACATCTTCTTGTCAATAATTTGTGAACCGTATCCACCTGTCAACAATGAGCCACATTTGTGGCTCGAAACATCGCATCTTCCTGGCAATGTTTTTTTTTAATTTTTGGTCATTTTCGTATATTCGTATTTTCATTTTCGCTAATGTTTGTTTACAATTGTGTTAAGGTGGATTAACCTAGTGTTTGCAGGATGAAGCATAGAAGACCATAGAAACAAAAACCATTTTTTTCTGTAGGACGAACGTCCAAGACACCAAAAATGAACTACTAATCAATTTTCATGCAAGACCTAATGCCTTTGTTTTTTATTTATTTAGCAAGATTTCTGTTTAATGGATAAATAACTATCATTTGGATTAAAAAGAATCATTGTCTACTTTATCTAGTGCATTGCACATATTTGTCACCCTTTACGATTCAGTATATTGGATTATCCTCTCCCCTTGCATAGTCATGTGATCCTAGGTGTAAGATAAACCTTTACTATCTCTAGAACTTGGGCCTCTCTTGGTGGGAAAAATTACTCACCCCAAGATGACTCAGACCAGTAGCATGCTAGACACCAAGCAACTTCCAACAGGTATATAAAAGTGGATTCTTGGGGAAAGCCCAAGAATCACACTCACTATTCTGATGAGAAGGGAAGAAATGGTCTCTCGTCGATGTTGAATAGTGTCCCATGAATGGAATGCCCTTACTAAACACCTTGTTGTAGATGTTCCAAAATCCCATCTATTTGTTGGTGCAACAGGGTCAGCTCTGTGAAGCCGTCTTACATTTTTACAGTTTGTGTGGAGATGATATGTATGCCATGGGAGTTTCATGGGTATAGTGGCTTGGCTGCCCCGTATAAGTGAGTGTCGTGGAGGGGAGCTAGTGGGGTCAAGCTACTAGTCATCCACCATAAATATGTGTAGCTGGAGAAATCCAAGTAAGAACTTAGCAAGAATTGTCCACAAAGTCTAAGTAGTAAATTTTTTTGGTCTTAATAGTCCTATCATCAAAAACTTAAAATACATTGATTTTTGTGCTTGTTTTTGTTGTATTTGTCAAAAATCTTGATCAACACACAGATTCAGTGAAAAAAACTTTTGAAAAACTTCACCTATCAAAAAGTGAGTCACAACTGTCAATTTTAACATCGCGTCTGACTTAGCGAGTCACATCTGTTAGGGGAAAATCTGCATGTGTCTGTCAAAAAAAACATTTAAATAGTCTGGATATTATGAGTTGCAATTGTCAAATCTTGAGTCACGTGTGTGCATGCAAGCCACATCTATCATAGAAAAAACCACATGTGCTTGTCACAAAAGTCCTTTGGTATTACAAGCCACAACTGTCAAATGTTGAGTCACATGTGTGCATGCAAGCCGCATCTATCAAAAGGAAAACTGCATGTGTCTATCAACCAAGTCAAATTCACATAATCATTATTCCAAGCCGCAACTATTACCGTGAGCCGTATTTTCTAAAACATAAACCGCATCTGTCAAAAGTAAAAATTGCCTGTCAACATTTGAAACTAGGTTTTCGTCAAAACACTGCATGCATATTGGTAAACTACATCTATCAAAGTTAGAAGCACATCTGATAGGTGAACCACATTTTACTGTCAACAAAAACTTAGTAAATTGCAAATCAAGTCTGAAACATAACAATCATTTTTTCTTATGTTTCCTAAGATCAACCTTGGATAGAAACTGGATTTTTTTTTCTCAAAAACCTTGCATCATTAGGTGTCATATATGTCTTAGTCATAGTCATCCTAAGTTGCATGCATATAGAAACTTCCTAGGAAATTGAAAATCGTAGAAATAAGTAACTTTCCTTGTCATTGGATATGTTCATATTCCGATTTGTCACAAGTCATTGAACCTAGTAACTTTAGTCCTATTTGTTAATCTTTCTAGCTCAACAGTCTAGTTTGGAAAATTCATCTTGTCACTGTCTTTGTCCTACAATCAGGTTCCTTGGTCAAAATCAAATCCTTGCATGCATTTAATCCATAAGAGGTAGGTTATACCCATTTTAGAATCATTTACTATTATAGTCTACTTAAAATTTTGCATATTGTCTGTCCTACCATACGTCATCATAGTATACGTCATTTCAGAAATCTTTTTTTGCAAGATCCTTTATTGTCAGAAAATCCAAAAACATAGACATAGGACATATCAACTTTTAGACATAGTATACATTCCCCCATTTTGAGTAACTTTTCATGGTCGAAACAAGGTCTCAAAAGAAACAAAAGGAAATGTCGGAACCTATAAAATTTTTCAATCCATTTGGAAATCAACCATTAGGAAGTAAGAGACGACACAAGCCTTTTCTTGAAAAACACATCACTAGAGACACACATGGACGAATTTATATAGAAGACATAGATGCCACCGTACAAGATCCTAAGTTTGCATCCTTTATGGATGAGTGTTTGGTAAATGATCCCCAATGATATCTAGAAAAGTTGCTAGTAGAAGGTGCCACACTACCACTAGGTTTTAACATTCATACTTTTGAAACTATTCAACCAACACAGACTATGACCTCAAGTGTTTCAATTCCCCAAATCACCGCTGCAATACCAACTGACATAACAACTCAAACATCATCAATTGTAAACACAACCCCTTTCAACATAACACAAGGTTTACAATTTATTGCGGGAGCAACTTCATCAAGCCCCTTTGGCACCAACATGATTGGTAAGTGATCCAAAGTTGGCATGAATATACCTATACCAAATCAAAACATGCAAACTAGAAATATTCCTATACCAAATCAGAACATGCAGACAAGATATATTCCTATACCAAATCAGAACACATAGACAGGATATATTCCAATACCAAATCAAAACATTCAGACAAGATATATTCCTTATCCAAATCAGAATATTCAAACAGGAAATATCCCCAATCCGAATCAAAACATTCTAATGAGATATATTCCCTCTCCAAATCACAACCCATCACATAACATGGCATTTCAAAATATCTACATTGATCTAAACACCACCAACAACATGTCCTTGACACAAGTAGATGTCCTCCAAAACCAAATGCAAAATCTTCAACAAAAGATGGAAAACATGCTTATGTTCGGTAAATGAACTATCTTAGGGCAAGATCTATGTCCATGTCCATTCGAAAAAGTGCTTTATATGACACCTTTCCCCCATGGATACATTATACCAAATTTTCCTAAGTATAACATTAGAGAATTCTCAATGGCATGCATGGACATATCATATGACCCCACATACTTGATGCAACTATTTTTGTGAACCCTTATAGGGATAGCACTGTAATGGTTTTTCTAAATTACCCTATGGAATATGATCCTGGGGTGAATTAGCTGAGAAGTTTGTCAAAAAAATTGCTTTTAACATAGACAATGAAGTAACAATAGAATCCTTGTTCCACACGACACAAGAAGATGATGAAACTTTTACTACTTTCTTCTAGAGATGGAGAAGTCTAGCTAGTAGATGTCTAGTTGAAATACCCAAAAAATAGAAGGTCACAATATTCCTCGAAAACATCAATCTGAAACTAAGAGGTGACTTACGGGTACATTATTGCACTTCATTCCTAGACTTGGTACAAAAGGGAATCATCCTTGAAAAGGGCCTTATTGACAAAGGAAAAATAAAAGTACCAAGTAGATGCCCAGTTGTCCAACATCAAAACGTATCAAATGATAGAAATAAATTCTGCTCTAGAAACAAGAATGTTATGAATGAAAACATTGTTGATGCTAAAAACATACATACAAGACCAGTTGTCACACTTAGAGGATACAACCAAAACGCATACATGATGAAACGACCAATTATGTCCAAAATTCACAACAACAAAGACCACAAAGGATATTTTCTACATGTGAATTTACACCTTTAGGACAACCAATCGAGATAGTTTTCAAAGAAATGATTAAACTTAATCTCACTAAACCTTTGGAACCATGAGAATATGATCCTAGATAGTTTAAACCTTCATGGTGGGATGACAACGCCTATTGTGACTATCATCGCATAAAAGGACATAACCTACAACAATGTCAATAGTTAAAGAATATCATAGAAGAATTTGATGAAAACAGAACCATAGAGGTCAATGGGTAGAAAAATACTAAGAACAGTGATCATAAGGTCTTCACAGACCCATTATATGACCACACGAAAGGAAAATCCTCGAGTTCAGGAACCAAGAATAATCCATTTGCCAATTATACCTATACCAAGTATGACTATGGTAAAGGATCAATCATAAATCACCTCTGAGCTATAACTGAAAATGTCAACACCATCATCATTAAGAAGCACTCAGAATGTGTTGTGAACACATGCAGAACTAAGATAACTATTCCAAGTCCTTTTCTAAGCCACCTATGTATAGATCCAAGTTTAGATACAATCTCCTCAATCAATTGTGAAAAAGCCCCGCATAAATATCTATCTTGGAACTATTGACTTTGTCACCTAATCATCAAGCCATTCTTGAGAAAGCTTTGTAGAACACGACTATTCCTAAAAACTTAGATGTCAATCATTTCAAAGAAATGGTGGGATATTTGACCAACTCGCATCATGCCAAATTTTCCCAACAAGATTACTCAACCAAAAAGTCTGATCATAATGACCCATTACATCTTGAAGTTCTAGTCTATCAAACCAAATTCAGATGAGTCTTGGTAGATGGAGGAGCAGGTTTGAATCTGTGTACCCTAAAATTGGTTAAGGCATTAGGATTCTTAGAAGACTGCATAGCCACTTCTAAGAGTATAGTCATCAAGGCTTACGATGATGAGGAAAGATCATCCAAATGATTTGCAACACTCCCTATCAGAATTGGCCCAGCAATTATGAACACCAGCTTCCAAGTCTTAGATCTCACCCTTCCATACAACTTGTTGTTAGGTAGACCTTAGATACACGCAATGAAAGTTGTACCTTCAACATATCACCAATGTCTTAAATTCCCTTATAATGGCACCGAGATCATGATTGATAGTGATCTAGATTCTTTTCAATATTATACAAGCCTAAGGGAAATTCCAAAATGACAAGTACCAGTTAATCAAGAAGCATCATCATCCACTTTATCCCTATACATTGACCCATCACATCTTACCAAGTCCATTTCATTCAAACCACCATCAAACACTCCTAAGGTTGAGATCCAAGACAAGGGTTGTGGTGAATATTACATAAAGGAATCATACTGTGTCAGTCGATTGATTCAACCAAAGGCATATGGCTTACCCATGGTAGATAGAAGGTAGTCAATAGTCACATTATGTGTTCCCCCTACAATGACATTGACAAAATGGGGAGAGTTAAGTGAAGAAATTATGGATCAAGGTGATATTACCTCCTGGTTGTATTAAGAAGACAATGAATACCCCCGCCATCTATTCAAATAGCTAAGGAATAATATGGAAAAGGCTTTAAGATTATGCAAAATGAAGGCTATGACAGGCACAGTGGGTTAGGACTACATCAAAATGGAAGGATGAAACCGATCATTGTCTCACCATGACCGAAATACCTAGGGCTAGGGTTTCAACCACTTAGAATTGGGTTTCCTAGTACTTCATCACCATTTCAAGAGGAAGAGTGTGCTTATGTAGGCATCGAGACATCTCATGAACCACTTCCCCCAATCTATGATGAGTCTCATGAACCACTTCCCCCAGTCTATGATGAGTCTCATGAATCACTTCCCCCAGTTTACGATGAATCTCTCGACTCAAGTGATTGTGAATGGGATTATTTTTCCTCTACCAGTTCCATGAGCATAGATGATCTCTTTGGAGAATTATACCTAAAGGTAAAACCTATACCAAAACCAAATTGTCCCTGTCATAGGAAGCACTTGTCTAAAGAAGAATGGCATAAACACTATTATTGGGAAACCCTTGATCATGCATCTTGGGCACTTATTGAACCATCTTCTGATGACCCAACCCTTACAATAGTCTCACAATAGAATATACCTACCTATAGGAAGAAGAACAAGAAGGAGTTGGTCCAAAAATTTTGTGATCATGTCAACCACTCTATATTCACCTTGTCAGTTGCTACCTTTCAAAACTCTAATGATTGCATGCCTCTCATATATCTTGAACTTATCGAGTGGGATCAACAAGGTACACCCATCATAGATACATTGGAGAACAACGAAGAAATTGGTGAGTTCATGGGACTTCGAGAAGGCATACCAAGAGGGGATCATAAAGCTAGTTTTACCATAGACTTGGATGACAAAGCATATTTTGGGGAGTCTATTTTCACCTCTAGTCACAAAAATGAAAATAAAAATAAAAATCATGAAAATGACAAAAATGATGAGTCCCTAGGTGAAAACCGAAAGGCACCTTTGGACGAATAAACAATCAAAATAAAGGACCTATCTGAGGGTGAAAACCTCTCTGAGGCACCCAAGGATAGAGGTTTAAATATTCTCCCAATTGAAGAAGAAAAATCACCACTGCTAGTAGAAGAGTCTATTGCAATCAACATAAATACAAAAGAAAACCCTCGGCACATATACTTTGCAACATCATTGACAGAGGCAGAACAACATAAGTTTAAGGAATTCTTCACAAAAAGATAGATAAACTTTACATGGTGATATGCTGACATGCCTGGGCTAGATCCAGACCTTATCTTGCACCATCTACCATTACAACCAAGTATTAAGCCAGTCAAACAAAAATTAAGGAAAATGCATCCACAAATTGCTCTACTAGTCAAGGTAGAACTTAAGAAACTCTTGGATGTTGGATTTATAAGAACTATAGACTATGCATACTGGATTTCAAATCTTGTGCCAGTGACTAAACCAACTGGGGGCATCCACATTTGCACAGAATTTAGAGACATCAACAAGGCATGTCCTAAGGATGACTTCCCTTTGTCCAACATAGACATGATAGTAGATCTTACAATAGGATACGAGATGCTATCCCTCATGGATGGTTTCTCTAGATATAACCAAATCAAAATCATAGCTGAAGACTAACACAAGACAACTTTCACGTGTCCATGGGGCACGTACTATTGGAATGTTATTCCATTTGGGCTTAAGAACATAGGAGATACCTATCAATGGAATGACTATGATTTTCCATGAATTTGTACACAATCTCATGGAAGATTATGTAGATGACATTATAGCTAAATCAGAAACAAGGGCAAATCATTTGAAGGTTCTAGACAAGATATTCCAGAGGCTAAAGAATTACAATGTCAGGCTAAATTCGAAGAAGTGTGTCTTTGGAGTGAAATCAGGGAAACTGTTAGGGTATATCATTTTTTGAAGAGGAATTGAACTAGATCCAGAGAAGGTAAGAGCTATAATAGAAATTCCTCCTCCTATCAACATTGGTCAACTAAGAACACTACAAGGAAGATTACAGTCCATCAGGTGTTTCATTGTACAACTGGCAGATAAAATACACCCATTTCAACATTTACTCAAGAAAGGAGTACCATTTGTGTGGACACCTAAATGTCAGGAAGCTTTCCAACAAATCAAGGACTACTTGCTCACTCCACCTATTCTCATGCCACCTACAGATGGAAAACCTTTGATACTATACATTTCAGCAACACAACCAGCATTAGGAGCTCTTCTCACACAACATGATGATGAAGGTCATGAGAGAGTAGTCTACTACATTAGTCGTACCTTGGTAGGGTATGAATTAAACTATAGCAACATAGAATGTGCCTGTCTTGTGGTAGTATTTGCTAACTAAACTCTACGATACTATATGCTCAATTGCCAAATAATGTTGGTCATAAAGATTGATTCCCTCAAATATCTCCTAAGTAAGGTAGCATTAACGAGCTACTTAGCTAAATGGGTTATGATACTTAGCGAGTATGAAATCCAATATGTGGAGAGGGAGGCTATAAAAGGACAAGTGATTGCAGATCAGTTAGCAGATGCACCCATGAAGGTAGACCATCCTTTACTGGTGGATTTTCCTGATGGATTTATCTTTAACATTGACACTAGAACAGACTAGAAATTATACTTTGACGGGTCACATACACAACATGGTTCAGCAGTAGGTATTCTATTTTTTACACCTCAAGGTGACACCATTCCTAAATCATTCAAGATTTCTTTCCCTTGCACCAACAACATAGCAAATTATGAAGCCTTCGTGACAAGATTAAAAATGGCAGCATAATGGAAGATTAAGAGTCAACATGTTTTTGATGATTCTCAGCTAGTAGTCCAGCAAGTAAATGATGATTATGAGACTAAGTATGAGAAAATTGGCCCCTACAAGCACATGGATGACAGTTTCAAGCAGTATTTTGATCATATTTCCTTCCAAAAAATACCACGTATTCAGAACAGGGCTGCAAATATTATGGCAAACGGTGGGTTCCTTATTGGATATTTTGAGAAACGTGCCTAAGTTTGAGTTTTTTGTTGAACAGTTGTTCGTCCCTGCCTATGATGTCTGTGATTATGTGATGGTGTGTACAATTGTTGGTCCTACTTCCCCTTGGTACAAAGACATATTTGATTACCTAACCAACCAAACCTTACCTCTAGACCTATCAAATAACCAACACTGAACCTTTTTCCATAAGTCAGCTAAATGCACCATCATCAGAGATACCCCATATAGACGTACCTTAGATAACACCCTAATGAGATCTCTTGATGTTGAAGAATCACACACAACTTTGTGAGTGGTGCATGAGGGTATATGCGGATCCCATTCGAGTGGTCCTACTTTAGCTCATAATATTATGAGATTAGGTTATTATTGGCCTACAATGGAGAAAGACTCATATATCTTTGTAAGGAAATGTAGATAGTGTTAGATACATGGAGATCTGATAAGAGCACCAACACAGGAGCTTCATCTAATTACATCACCATAGCCTTTTTCCCACTGGGGACTTGATCTCATAGGTAAGATACACCCTCCATCATCCAACAACCATAAATTCATCATGATCATCACCGAATACTTCACCAAATGGATCAAAGGTATTCCCATGACCTACATCACCGACACAAAAATATCCAAGTTTATCTTAAACTATATCATTTTTCAGTATGGTTTACCCCAATCCATAATCATAGGAAATGGCCGCCCATTTAAAAACCAAGAAGTACACCATCTATGTGAAGAGTTCCATATCAAACATCATTTTTCCACCCCATATTGCCCACAAGGTAATGGCCAAGCTGGAGCATCTAATAAAACCATTGTTAGAATCCTAAAGAAGACTGTCAATGACACTGGTCATCACTAGCACCTACAATTAAATCCTACCTTATGGGATTACTGCACAAGCATTCATACTCCCACTAGAGCCACTCCATATTCCCTCATATATATATCTGAAGCTATCTTACCTATTGAGGTTGAAATTCCTCCCCTGAGGGTATCCTTGGAAGGTCACATTGACGATGAAGAATACCATGTATCTAGATTAAAAGAGCTAGAATTAGTGGATGAGCGAAGACAAAAAGAACTAGACCATTTGCAAGCATATCAGAATCATCTTCGTCAAAGCTATAATAGGAAAGTTCTAAATTGACACTCTGACATTGGTGACCTAGTTTTAATGGAGAATCCCAAGAATCAAGCTGAATGGGAAAAGCTAGGAAAGTTTGAACCTAACTAGTTAGGGCCTTATATTGTCACAAAATCCTTTGGATCAGGAGCGTACCAACTCTCTAATCCTGAAGGAGAGCCACTTTTTTCACCAATCAATAGCCTCCATCTAAAAAGGATCTATGTGTAGCTTTTGAGAGTCTTTTTCTTAACTAGAAAAAATAAAATAAGAAATGGTTACCTTGATGAAAACCTGGCAAACGGGCATCTTTGTAACACCAAAAATAACAAAAAAGTAAAGAGAAATAATTCATCCAATAGTGAAAACTGCTTTGGTGGCGCTATGGATAAGTACCATGGTGAAATCCTGGCAAACAGGCGCCATCTGTAGTCAAAATCTCTCTTTTGTCTACCATCATTCCAATCAGACTTTTCACCATTCCTCATAATAAATGGTTGTCCTATCCATTGTTTGGAACAATTGAAATCTAATGTCCATTCCATCATACTCCCCACTCCATCTCACATGTCTTATTCCCGACTAGGGGAAAATCCTTGTTCTATTCCATGAAGACCTTGTACATAGCATTACACCATCGGAAAATGTCTTGAAAAAATCCAAAAGCATTAGAAAACTTAAAAAACAAAAATAAAAAAAACACAAAAAAAATCAAAACATGTCAAAAAATCCCAAAAACAGAGTCACGTCAGTCATCTCAAGTCAATCGTGTCAAGTCAATCATGTTAAGTTAGTTGTAGGGATAGTTAAACTACATTGCCTCTATGATAGGGACATCGGCAAGGCCATCAATCAATGTGCCCCCCGAGGCATTAGGTCTGTTTGTCTAGGTTTGTCATGTATCACACACATTAAAATCATGACTCTTTGTACATTCAAAGTCATTGGTCATGTCAAACTATGAGGTCTCTGTGTGTACAACGTAAGCAATGCTAATCAATTGATGGGCTCTCAAGACCACACTAGGTCAGTCTAATAGGGTTCATTCACATTCAATTCACTATCACATACATTGCATATCATTCACTTAGATTCATGTCTTTAGCCACCTTAAGTCAGTACTTTAGGGTATCATCTCATGTCATACACTGTCAATACACACACATGATTTTAATCATTCAACGAATCAAAACAAGTCATGCACCAACAAGGCAACATCTCAAATAGTCATTAAGTCAATATCAAACACATTGTCAAAACCATCAACTTATGTTTTTTCAAGATATGTCTTTCTTGTCAATGAACATCTTCAAATTGTCATAACCTCATGTAGCTTGTCACATCAATGTCATCAGGCTCCAACATCTTATATGATGTGTTTCTTTCTGAAACCAAGCTTTGTAATGCCTTATATAGATAGTCACCAATTCAAAACTAAACTCAACGTCTTATTGTGGTATGTGTCATCCCTCACATTACGCTATGTCAAACATCAAAAAATCAAAAAATCCCACAAGATCAAGTTTTGGTGAATACTTTTATTTGGCTTTATCTTTATATCTTATTTTGTCTTATCTTTTTATCGATTTGTGAATTTAGTCCAGTTACTATCTTTCTCAAGGATGTTCCTTGAAGGATTTAGAGAAGCAAGGATGTCTCAGGACTCTTTTTCTTTGGCTTTTGTCTGTCAACTATCTTTTTAGCATTGGTTTTTGAGTCATGTTACTAGTTTCCTCAAGGATGTCCTAAAAGGATTTAGAGAAGCAATGACATCTCATGACCCATCTTTTATTTGTTTGTTGTTTGTGGTTTGTTAAGACAACATGATTGAGGAAATCTTGTCCTTAGTATGAGTTAAGACACTCCTTTTCTATGACTGTTTGTTTTTCAGAGATGGATGACTCTGTACACTATGGCCTATCTCATATCATAGTGTGTACTATCCACTTGTGTCATGTACCACCCAATGATGATAACAAGTAAGCATAGCATATTTGGAAAAATATCAAAGATCATATATTTTTCAATCAATCAACCTTTGTTATTTCTTACTAACATTCTAAATTCATTCATGCTAGCATTTCTTCTCTGACATAATGATAAAGTCCTATGACACAAAAAAAACATTAGATAATCTGTATACATTCTATAAACATGTCATATAGTTACATTGCATTAACATCTTCATTACATATTTATGAAATCATTGCATCATAGGTATTTCATCATCATAAATAATGGAAACATTACACATGTACATCTCACTATCACATATAAATAACATCATATACATTCATTACATCCATTATCATAAGTAAATAAGGACATCCATATCATCATAAACTGCATAAACTCATCATGTAGAAACATTCATTTATAACAACATATACATACCTCATCTAGGAAATACAACCATATAGAAGCAATGCATCACCATAAAATAGAACTGCATATCATATAGAAGCCACCAAAATCATATATATATTGCTCAAAATAATGTGTCACAGTACAATGTCATAATTTCTCCATAAATAAAAATGAGCTCGCAAGCTTTTTGATCAAAATAAAGTGTCTACATATATAAAAACTGCCATCGTGTCCCACTGCCACTACTATCTCATGGTGAAGGTGGTGGAAACTGCCTCATAGGTTCTCTCTATGAGGTGGAAGGCCTGTCATATGGACTTTTCCTTGGTTTTCCTACCGCACCCTTTGTACTATGTGTCCTGGTATGACTCCTGCTTTGTGATCTATGGTTGTAAACCTCTAAGAAGCTAGGAGCTCATCTCTCTGTTGGTACCATAGACTCATATAAATCCCTATAATATGTAGCCCTCTTTATGGCTCTGACTAACTACCATACCATGCCATCAGATGAAGACCCACTACAAAGGTGTCTAACCTCTATAAAATGCTTTTCGGTCTCCTGTCTCTGAGCTATGGCCCGATCCCTCTCCATGAGTGCACTGTCTCTCTTTGCACGAACACTGTCTCTCTTTGCATGAGAATTGTCTCTCTATCTGCATAGCATCAAGCTCTACTGTCATTAGTCTCAGTCTCTCCTCCATGGCCTCCCTAGGGGCATGATCCTCTTGTCTTCCCTCCATAATCCAATATCTGAGCTCTCTCTCCTACTCCTCCATCGGTGCGTCCTCCTCAACATTATCCTCCCCATATCCTACTAGAATACCTAGAGGGTCTATATCCATATCCATATCCACATCCTCTATAGAATCCTCTCCCCAATATCCTCCTCGGCTAACTCCTCTACAATTGTCTCCCCTATAGCATGCTCATCTCCACCTTGTACATCAGCTCAACCTCCAATGTCCAACATCGATACATCCTCTACCACCGCCTCTCGAATAGGTGAAAGTCCACCTACCTGACCCCCTCTCCATCCTCTCTGTCCTTGCCTACTACCTCTTCCATCATCACCTCTCCCTGCAACTCTACCGAATTTGGCACCTCCACCTCTCTGTCGTCCTCTCAGTCCTATGCCTCATCTCTCCATTGGTGCTAGCTGATCTGGATCTGTGTCTAGAATCGGACGATGCTCCACCCACCATGCATCATATGTAGCTTCCGTCCCTTAGTTTTCTGCTCCATCTCTCCATCCCCAGTGTACTAGCTATAATGCTTGTATCTCTGCCTCTGTGGCAGCAACAAGAATCATGGGCCCCCAATATGGAACCTCTCTCGAAGAATGTGCAAACTCTACTCTACTCTGACACTCATCCTGAACCTTGCCAAACTATCTCAAAACTCTATCTAGAAAGTGTCTCTCTATAATGTGCACACTCAAAACAGTCCTCCCAATCAGGTACTATTTCTGTATACAATATGATAAATGTCTATCCTCATCATACCACTCCTCACAGTCCATGTATGTTCTCCAAGTGAACTGATCTAGAATATCGAGCGCATGTCTCCAATATCCAGTGTCTCTCACATGGCTCTGAGTGATGTACCCCGTGTATCTAAAAAAATATGGAGCTCTCTCCCATCACTCTATAGTAACCAAAGGATGAAACACAACTATCCTCTCCCATGCCCAAACCATCAATAGAGTGGTCCCACAACTTAGTGACTGTGCGTCTCTGTATGCAATATCATTTAAATGGAAATATAACAACCCTAATAGACATGGACCCCAAGCATACATGGTCTCTCTCTCCAACATACCAACCAACATCTCACCCCATCCAACCAAAAAACCATGACCCCATTGATCTAGTAATACTATCCCACCTATCAGTGTAAATAATATGTAGTCAATCCTCTCATATCTATCCACCAACATCGGCCATCTGATCTCATAATGCTCTATGCCGAGCCTACTGATATCATCCACCTGATAAAATCTCGCTAGCTCGGTCAATCTGCGTTGGGTATCGTACACCACCCGTTCTCCTCTAATCGGTAGTCTAAGTATCTTGTACACATCCTCCAAAGTGATAGTCACCTCCCCAGTCGGCAAATGAAACAAATATGTCTCGGAGTTCCATCACTTGCACAATGCAGTAAGCATCCCCCTATTAACCCGAATGGTGGGCATTGAGAGATAGTGACATAGACCAAGTCTCCACAAGAGCCATATCTCTACACTAATCAAACAATCTCTTAGATCGAATGTGTTAGGAGATTTCTCCCACGTATATATAGGATCCAATACAACCCACGTTTCAACAACGATGTCAAGATTTTCAAACGTTTTCCTTAGAAAAAAAATTCAGAAAATTTTACCAGCCAAATGCGGCTCACTTTAATAGATGCGGTGCATTCTTACAAATGTGTTTCATGGTAACTCATTTGTGTCACATATCACATATGTGTTGCACATTTCGCACACCCATTTATACCTACTACAAATGTGGTGCAAAAAAACCAAACGTGGTGCATTTTCTAAGCCTGTCTACTTGATGCAAATGCACTTCACTAATGCACACGCGGTTCACTACCCTACATGAGTTTATCCCTAATGCAAATGCATTCTATAACTACATATGTGGTGCATAATAAGTCAAATGTGTTGATTCCCTAATATGCCTAATCTAGCCTAGGAAAGTTTTAGCACATGTGTCATTTCATAGTCAAATGCGGTGAATATGACGACATATGCATTGATCTTGAAAGACTGCTTATGCTAATTAATTTTTAAAGACCTTGAAATATGTGCAAAATAAATTTCAAGAGTTTTTTTTTGGTACATACTAGTGGTCCTACATCGGCTGGTCGCCTGAAGGTCTAGATCTGATATCCTTGATGTGCAACATAAGGAATGGGTGCCATTTTCGTCCGCTAGTTAGAGAAAATTATCAGTTTTCCAAAATCTTCTAGGTGCAAATGAATTAGTTTTCAACCTGATTCTTATTTATAGCTAGGGTTTGGGTGACATTACTTCCGCCCTTGTATATTGGTCACTTAACCTTTCAACTTCCAAAGACCCGTACACATCTGTATCACCTCCAATTTCAATTCCGTCAACTCCATAGCATTTATAACTATCAAATTGACTTATTAGGAATATTTCCTGATTTTTTTGGAATTTTTTCAAAAATTGTCAATTTTCCTGAGGGGGCATACCCTAACCTGTTTCATGTTGGGGCACGATTAGGGCATATTTTCTTTGACACAACACTAAAACAACATTGTATCTAACAGGGGCAAACTGTAGACACCGAAAATTGGTCTAGGCCTACAAACACCACTTTCAACATAATTTTCTATTATCCATGGTTATGATTAAATAATGTTAATTATTTAATTACCCTTTCTAACACATATTTTCTCTATTAATTAAATACCCCTTTTTCATTAATTCATTAATTCATAAATAACCTTTGTTCAACCTTGATTAATTAAATAGATCATATTTATTTGATTATGTCGCTAACTAATTAATTCTTCCTTCTTAATTAAAAAATTTATTATTTAATTACCCCCTTTGCCATATTTCAACTATAATTAAATATTTATTATTTAATTTATTCAATTCCACCTTTACAACTGTCAAATTAAATAAATTATCTTTATTTAATTAATTAAATCTCTCACTTTCGAATGTTGAATTAAATTAAAATTTATTTCATATTTAATTATTTATGTCACATTCTTCTATCAATCAGTTGACTAATCATTCACTCACCTTCTGACTCAAGATCCATTTTTAGTTCTCTAGTTATCTTTGGATTCAACATCAAATTGTGTCTGTGAGATGACTCTCTATCACAACTAGTCATTTAACTAGTTCTAACTCATATGCATGATGTATTTATTAATTAAATACCTTTATTTAATTAATTAACTCATGGAATTTGAATGCATTATTCTTCAACTTCTAACTTTGTATTTGACATTCAAATTTTGTTTATTCTATTTTTGAAGACTCTTAACTAAAGATTAAGATCTTAAACTCATGTTCTAACTCATGTTCTATCTGACATAGAACTCACATCGCATGGCATTCATCAATCTCATCCCCCAATCTCTCTTTCAATCTGAGCCGATCGTTTGGAAACCCAAAATATATAAAATGGCTTGTCATTATCATTATTCCTCCTCCCAAAATTATACACTTTTGAGAAGAAAATTATCTTCCATATTTTTCTTAGACACTCGACGAAGTTATGCTTGCATCAATACTAAAAATCTGAGGGCAAGAATACTAAAAAAACAAAATGGAGAAGAGCAATCAAGATAATTCAAAGGAATGAACGCATATTCGGTGAGATATTTTCAATTCGTTTGTTTAGTTATTCATTATGTTTTCTTATTCATTCTTTGTTGTTTGATTTAGATTAATATTGGTTAGATTAAGATTAACATCATTTATTCTATTTGCAAATCATATCTAGATTTTATTCTATGTTACACCATGAAGTCTTTTAAACTTTAAAGCATAACAAAAATTCAACTTAGAAGAAACTATGATTTCGGTCCATGATCCTTAAGTTCAAGAGCATGTTCCCAATGCATATCTTTAACCTATTTTGGAGCTCATGCTGGATGAACACCTTTGACTGCTATACAATGATAGATTGTTATCCTACAAAACATTCAAAACTACTTGTTAAATTTGTATTGGCAAGTTACTTCAATAAATCACAAGAAATAAATTTTATACTAATTTTCTCAAAAGATAAGCAATTATTATGCCTAAAGTTTAATTAATTGGTAGAGAATAAGTATTTTTCATATATGAGGAATGGTTTTATTATTTTATTATGATGATGTTATTTTTACCTCATCAAGAGCTGCAAGAGCTAAGAGGGTTGTAGATAATTTTGTGATAATGTGAGAGTGTTGTTCTAACAAGATGTAGAGATTTGTGCATGTTTAAGAGAGTGAGGAAAGAGGGAAATAATTTCCAATAAAGGAGAAGAGAGTTCAAGATAGAACCCAAGAAGACCAAATGGATTGGAAATATGCATTTTAAAGAGAGAATATGAGAGAAAATAAGTTGCTTGATCTGTTACAAGGTGTCCCAAGTTGTTACCACTAACAAAGGGATGTGACAAGTGGCAAGGCACCTGAAAAACAATTGTTTGAATGTTAAAATGTTGTGGAATTCTAGTGTGATAGGTGAACATCTGTACAGTGTGCTAGTTTTCCAGAACATCATGCTACAAAACTATGAGAATGAGAAAAGCACAAGGTTTGACATAAATCTAACATGTGAAGGTAGCTACTAAAAAGGGGGGGAAAGGATAATGTAGGGGCTAAAATGAGCCTACAAAAATACTAGGGGAGTGGACACTAAAATGGATGCCAAAATTTAAGTGAAATTGTAAGGGGTACAATTTTATCACATTACATTTTCCCCCACTTTAGTGGGCTTATGAATTTACCTAAATATGAATGCTAAAGGTAGTATACTAAATAGTAAATAACATGACGATACCAAAAGGATACTATAGAGGAAGAAAATAGCTCTTCAAACCTAGGAAACATGCCCCAAGGTTGAAGACCTACAAAATAAATGCATTAGACAAGACAGATTTGTACAAGACAACAAGGTTAGAGGATAAAAATCCATTACATCATTGGGTTAGAACATATACATGGATAACACTAACACACAGGCACATAACAAACTAAAGGATTTGATTCAACAAAGTGAAAGAGACTTTGATATAGAAGGTTGTCTTAGTATTATGCGTCTTCCCCAAATTAAGAAATAACACATAGAAATTCTTAAATGGAGAGAAGAATGTAAGGATTGATTAAACTAGTAAAAAAACAACAATATATGACTAGATAAACTACTAAAAATTGCATATAAATTAATAACTTTAGTCACTTGACTATTAGTGGTTTCTTTGTAGTCATTTATAACACTTAAATTTATGACTAAAAAATTTTAGTCATTAATTTGGTCATTGATTTGGTCATAGATTTGGTCATTTATTTAGTCATTTATTTAATCATATATTTAGTCATTAATTTGGTCATTGATTGTTGTTAAGTGGTAATTTATTTAGTCATATATTTAGTCATTTCTTTAGTCATATATTTAATCATGTATTTAGTCATGTATTTAGTCATTAATTTAGTCATATATTTAGTCATTACAAATCAAATCTAACTTAATTAATCCTCACAAATATATATATAAACTTCAAGTATCATAGATATTCAAATGTTAAAAAACACCATGAAATAAAGACTAAAATTCTTGAACAAATATGATTGATCAAACACAAACACAAATAGATTACAAATCAAGAAGAGCCACAACATACTATTTATGAGTGGAGAAAAAACCACTCTAAAAATTTACTTCATTAATCCCAATTGGAAAATCAAAATCTCATTGGTTACATTTGATGTCTCAATGAAACTATACAACTTACATAAACTATATAAATAGAATACTCCTATTTTCATATAATTATACTATTTTCCCCTTCCTTAACTACAGTCATTTTGGAAGGGCAGTGACCTCCTATAGGGGCTTGACCCATTTAATCCCCTTGCAAATCCACAACTTTCCCACCGCTATTGGTTTTGGCTCCTCCAAAATCCTACTTGTTGGTATTCACCTTTCACTTCTCCAATTTGGAGCTGTAGCCTGAAAATAAGGTTTCAAAATTTTCACATCAAAAACTCAAAAAAGTCAAATAATACAAAGGATAAAATTCAAACATTTTCTAGTTTTCCTTTTCCAACTATGGCACCCTAAACTTAGGTGCTAGATATAGTGAATGTATTAGAATTAGATATGAAATCCATCAAAATAATATTTGGAAGTAGATTTTTATCAAATATTGTAGTTGCAAGTTCCACTAATTATAATAAAGATAAATAGTTTTACCTTTCTGCATCAACTAATGCAATTCTAATAACTTTTAGAGGATCGACAATACTAGCCTTTATCATATCAACATACTCACTTGCAATTTGCAACACAACATTAAAATTAGTAATTAGACTCAACATCTAATGAAACAAACCAAGCTTGAAGCAACCAAAGTAAGCATTTGAGTCTCTGAAATCATCCATTCCAAACTATTTTCCTTAAGAACAAGTATATTACACATCCATACTAAATAAATAAAAAGGTCAATTTTTGCACATATTGAGGACATAACCATATAAGCATGCACCTTACAACCTACTCTACTTAGGGCTAGAGAAAAAAACATCATTCATTCCAAATTCTTCTCCAAATAGAAAGTACATAGCCCATCCATAATAAACAAATAAAAAAACAACATTGCACATGTACACATCTAAAAATGGTCATGGTTAATCAAACCTGTTAATTAATTAAATATGAAATATTTAATTAATATCCTTAAGTCATCTACATATAAATAAATTTAATTATTTATTTATATTGTTCATTTTCCAATTATTCTAATTTAATTAAATAAATAAGTTTATTTAATTAATGCTATCTTTCCTCTTAATTAATTAAATAGATTTCATAATTTATTTACATTAATTATCACAAGTTTAAATTCTAAATTTAAATAATATTCTTCATTCCACATTTAATTAAATATTTTCAATATTTAATTAAAACATTTCCTAAATTCCTCACTCTTCTCACATAATTAAAAAGATTTTTCCTCTTCTCACATAATTAAATATTTTCAATATTTAATTAAAACCTTTTCATTTTTTTCACACATAATTATTTATTTATTTAAATTATGAGAGACACCTTTCAATTGTCTCTTCATTCTCCATCCATCTCTTAAAATTCCATTTTCTTTTCGAATTCCTGATCTCTCACCGTTCATTTTAACAAGTTTGAACTCAACCATCGATCTTGGCCAATTGAATTCCTGCCTTCAAAAATCTATAAATACGGCTCTCTTGTGAGTGGAAAAGGACCTTCAATCTTAGATTTTCATACGTAGTTATTATAGTCACATTTTAGCATTTCTAGCATTTCAATTTCATAGTTTAAATCTTTTAGCAATGCACATGCATTTCCATTAATCTCATTCTCTCAAGATGTCATTCTACAAGCTGCTATTTTAAACAACTGAGAGCAAGCATCTTGAAATGAATCCTTGGAGATAGAGGACAATGGGATGAATTTGAAGGAGCTGCTTGTGTTTTAGAGTTTGCATTTGCTTTCTTTAATTTAGTTTCTTCAATCTAATGTTTCATTGGTGTATTAGTTTAGATTCAATTTGATTTGCACATTCTAATGTACACATTTCTGGTGCCCACCATGGGGCCTAGCCCTACATTTAATTTTTCTTTTTGTAGATTTTTCTGGCAGGTGACAGACAAAAAAATCACGTTTTGGCGCATACGAGTCTCGATTCGGCACATACGATGACTATTTTGACGCATACGAGGACTATTTCGATGCATTTATGAGATCTTTCGATGTATACATGACCTGTTTCAGTGCATAGACACTCTGTTTCAGTGCATCCCTGGGAGTTGTTTCGGCACATACATGACCTGTTTCGGCACATAGACGACTTGTTTCGGTGCATAGACAACTTGTTTCGGTGCATACAGTTGTAAAAATTTTAAATTATGATTTTGATGCAATCCATGGATAGGATTTTCTAAATGTTATTTTTAAGAGAATGAACCAATCCTAGGGTAGACATTTAAATCTGAATTAACCAATCCTAGGATAGTCACCAAACATAAATTTCTTTTGGTTAAAATGAATCTCATGTTTTGAGTGAAGCAACATCTTCACTTAGAATAGAGAATTTGTTAATTTGGGGATTTAAAATTGAATCATTATTGTTTGTTGTGATTGTGGGTAATAGGTTTATGCTCTCCCCTTAACTAGGTGATTAGAACACCAGACTTACCTTTATTTTCTGTAATTTAATGCTTTATTACATCCTTTTGAAGGCCTGCTCTTGTGAGAAAAAGTACTCACCCAAGAGGAACGACCTAAGTGGGAACATGTAAAGCCAAGGTTTCCAACCCACTTTAATCAAAAGCAAGTTGTTGATGAAAATCCAACTTGATAGTAGTGCACAGGATAACCATCCCCAAAACCTTTGTTCTAAAGGTTGGGAGGTCTCTCGAGGGAGTATATCTATTTACCACATTGAATGGATACCCTTACTATGAACCATAGTGTAGAAAGCCAGCCGTGTCAGTATCCAAACATCATCTTAATCATGGTGCAAGGGGAGGGAAAAATCTACCCCCAAGACACTCACCATATAGTCGCCACAGATTGTTTACTCAAAAGATTCGATATCCACTTCTGTCACTTTGAGTATGCACCTGGAAAAGACAAAAACACGGGTGCCCTTTAGGGGGTGACAAGGTTGTGTGAGTCGCACGATTTTAAGCTATGGGCTGTGATTATTATGATGACCTATTTGAAAAATTAAGAGTGAGTCTGACTGAATTGCTTATCTTGTTTAAAACCTGTGGAAATCTCAAGAACATACACTCTTTGTTTAGATTTTAGGGTTAACAAAACAGTTGTCTTGCTTCTATGTTTTGTTTTTCACATTTAAATCAGATTAAGATCATCCAAAATAAGAAATTTTTATCAAACTATCAAAACATATCGGTCTCAGAAGTAATTTGGCGCATCTCGGGTCTATTTCAGCGCATCTGTGCCCTTTTTCGGTGCATCTGTGCTCTATTTCAGTGCATCAGTGCTCTGTTTCAGTGCATATGTGCTCTATTTTGGCACATCTGTGCTTTGTTTTGGTGCATCTGTGCTCTATTTTAGCACATTTGTGCTCTATTTCAGTGCATCTGTGCTTTGTTTTAACTCATCTGTGCTCTATTTCAGTGCATCTGTGCTCTGTTTTGGTGCATCTATTTTTCAAGCCTAGGTGATTTTCTAACTTTCAGAAATCAAGTCTTATCGGTCTAGTCTTTTTGATGCTCAGAGTTTGGAAGTCTACAAAATTTGCTAAGAAGTCCTTAGAAAGAAAGATTAGAAAGCCCAAGAAGTCTCTTAGTTATAAGAAGATATTGAAGAAGAGGAAATTTCTATATCAAAGGCGAAAGGTCTTGCTTGAACAAAAAAAACCTTTATTCATCGATATCATGACTATATTAGAGGTTTCACTAATGATTATGTTGTAGAACCCTTATACTCAAGAGCTTTCTTTCAAAGAAGAGCCCTTTCTCAAAGGCATAACCACAGTTAGCGTATTCGTCCTTCTTATATTCCCCAACCTGCTATCACATACGCTACTCATCCAAATCAAATTTTGCAATAGAGAACTCAAGAACATTAGGCATCCAATAAATTCATCTTTCTGCAAAGCTAAGATCAAACTTCACAAAGTGCAAAATCATCTTTATTTTTTATCTTTGGTTTAATTCTCACAAATAGGATTTTCATCCTTTCAATCAGGGAATCACAAGCTAAAGACTAAAAATCTTTTAAGTCATAGAATCTTAATTCTAGCCCGACTTTCATATCCATCACCATTGCACTATTTCATTCCTTTGATCAAAGTTAGTAGAATTTGAGTAAAGCTTATGCCTGTTACCACAAGATCTCGAAAGCACATAGAAAAAGATGAAAGTACAGTGAGAAAAATGGGTGATAATAGTGAGAGGGAGGAAAACCCCTTTAACACTTCAAATACTAAGGAATTAACGAAAGAAAAACTTCAAGAAGCAGAGCAGGATCCTCAATTCCATACTCTTATGGAAAGGATTTTAGAAAGAAACAAGGAAAGATACTTTCTTTCTTTAGCTATTCAAGGAGCCAAGTTACCTATTGATTTTGACACAGAAGGGATTAAAGAAAAACCTGAAACTCCGCTTAATGATTTTAGTGCCCTTACTCAACAAATCAAGGAATTACAAGGGCAAATAAAAGAAATGCAAGGGGGAGCAACAAAGAAGTATGTTTTGGAGGAAATATGTCCTTATCCACTCGATAGAAATCTTCAAATGATTCCTTTTCCAAAACATTGCGAAATCCCTAAGTTTGATAGGTATAATGGGAAAACTGACCCCATTGAACACGTGAGGGATTTCTGAAATATGAGCTTAGAATTTTCTCATGATGATACCTACTTAATGCGGTTGTTTCCAGGAAGTCTGGGTGGACAATCCATGGAGTGGCTTTCAAAGATCACTCCCCCCATCAAAACCTTTGAAGAGTTGATAAATAAGTTTATATCACAATACTCTTACAACATCCAACACCAGATAACCATGCTTGATATTTGTAAGATAAAAAAAAAAGTAGGGGAATCTTTCACTACATTTTTGCAAAGGTGGAGAAGGGTGTTCGCTAGATACTCTCATCTTGTTCCTGAAAAGGAAAAGATGGAGATCTTCATCTATAGTCTTAATCAAGAAATGAGTTACAGACTAAACCTTCACTGTCCTCAATCATTTGAAAAATTGATTGAAAATGCAATTACTATTGAAGGTGCATTGATCAAGCATGGAGTTCTAAAAATTGATAAAGAGGGTTCAAATTCATATAATGACAACAACAACAACAACCATAATAACAACAATGACAAGTCACAATTTTGGACTCGAAATAAAAATGTTGTGAATGATGGGGTAGTAGGTGCTAACAATGTGAATACAAAGCCCGTCATCCTTAATGTGTCAGGTGTTCAACGTAACAATAATACTAGAAATTCTAGCACCCAAGGCAATTTTTCTAATCAAGGAAACATAACTAACACTTGTGGAAATAATTTTGGCAATAATCAAAATTCAAACGTGCCCAGATCATCATATTTTTTGAGTCGATGGAGTTTCACTCCCTTGGGCCAATCTTTGGAATCCATTCTCAAAGAATTATTGAATCAAAATGCTATTACATTGCCACCACAAAGAGATTATGAACCTCAAGTTAAACCATCATCGTGGAATGACTCACACTTCTATGATTATCATAGGTGCAAAGGTCATAAGATAAACAGTTGCCAAGGGTTAAAGAATATTGTTCAAGATTTGATTGATAATCATACCATCACAGTTGAGGGACATAATGTCAATAATGATCATCAAGCGTTCAAAAACCCACTCCCTAATTATCACAAAGGGGAATCCTCGAGTGACCAGGGCAAGAATGTTAATAACATACACAACATTATTATCAATCATATCTATACTGACGATCCTCAAATCAATTCTATTCGAATCAGAGGTAAGCAAGAATATCGAGAGGTCAATATTACGACAAGGGGACAAGCCAAGATCATCGTCAAAGGTAGCTCATCTAAAGCAGAAATTCCCCCTCTAAGTCAATATAATTTGGTTGATCAATTGAAAAAAACATCAGCCCAAATTTCTATCTTTGAACTTTTAAAGTTATCACCTACACATAAGGACATTCTTGAAAAGGCCCTTGTTGATACAACTGTATGTCCTGATCTGGATATCGATAAATTTCAAGCCATGGTAGGACACTTGTCCTCCTACACATGTTTATCTTTTTCTAAAAAATATGATTCATCCATAACCCATCTGCATAATTCATCACTCTGTTTAGAAGTCATGGTTCACAAAGCCCACATTAGACATGTTCTTATAGATGGGGGAGTTGGATTAAACATTTGTACTTTAAAATTGGTCCTAGATTTGGGATATTTAGCAAACTCTATAGATCCATGGAGGAAAATTACAATCAAGGCCTATGATGATGAGGAAAGGACTTCCAAAGGTCTCATCATGCTACCAATTAGAGTGGGACCTATTGTGAAGAATACCTTTTGTCAAGTTCTCGATCAGAATCTAACCGATAACATACTATTGGGTCATCCATGGATCCATGACATGCAAGCTATTTCGTCTACTTATCATCAATGTTTGAAGTTTCTATATGATGGACAAGAAGTAACAATACCCACTGATCACATTAGCAGTCAAACTTGTTCTAACCTGAGAGCAACTCAGGACACATTTGTCCCACATAATAGAGAGGCTTTAGCCATCTCTACCTCCAAAAACAAAGAACAAGTGTAAGAAATGATAAGTAATTTTGGCACCAAGTTAAAATTGAAAGATAATGGGGTGGGAGAATATTATTTATCTCTCTCCAATCTACCCCTATCTACAAGATCCCATGGTCATTCATCAACATCTATGCAACAGGCTGCAACAGTTTTAGCCTCAACTTTAGCTCCCATCACCAAGTCTAATGGGATGTTTATCAAATAAACTGAAGGATAAGATAGAGCTATTCTTGATTGGCTCTATAAAGATGAAGAAGAATCCATATAGCATATCAAGTTACCCACACAACAATATGGAAAGGGTTATGATATCATGCAACAAATGGGTTATGAAGGAAATGGCCCTCCAAGTAAAAGGAAAGAAGGTATTGTGGAACCTGTCCAATTAAAAACAATGCACCCAAAAGATAAGATTGGGTTAGGATATGGTGAGGATACTAAGGAAAAGGTAGCGCAAATATCATCAAGTGAAGAGTTAGTTGAAACTATTCTACGAATTCAAGAAAACAATTCTGACACTGACTCCAATGAATATGAATGGGACACCATCTTTGATGATCAATTCTGGAGGGATAAAAAGGTAGATGTCATACACAAATTCTCACCTGCATTCTTACAAGGAGAAAGCTCAAGACCTCCACTTGAATACGTCATACAAAGTGATCAGGACTTTAGTGAGACCAACTCGATTCAAAGTGAGATAGATCATTTTGAGGAAGATACCATTTTAGACTTCTCCCATAATAATGTTGATAATAACATCATGACCCTCACAGCCAATGACCTTACTCATCCTAATGATCCATTACCTTTGGTTCATCCTAAACTCATTGATTGGGAACAAGTCGCACCCGTTGATATTCCAACTTTTCCAAATGACGAAACCATAATAAACTTTCTTTGTTCATTCCATCTCGAAACAAGTTCCACCAGGGAATCACAAGATCAAAGTTTTCGACAGGAAAGTGCCAAGTTTCCTAGCTATGAAATAAATAATATAAAAGAAAGATCTAATGGTGAAAACCTAACAAAGGCAGTATTAGATCAAGATAAAAGAAAAATGAAAGAAAGATCTAATGGTGAAAACCTAACAAAGGCAGTATTAGATCAAGAAAAGAGGAAAATAAAAAGCGTATCCAATGGTGAAAACCTTTCAAAGGCACCAAAGGATGGGAAACTTGACACTCTTTCAGAATATTATTGGGAAAGATCTTCCATTCTAATTGAACCAACAAAGGCACTCGATATAGGTACTACATAAAAGCCTAAATTTTTGCAATTGGTTGCATGCCTGACAGATGAAGAAGTACCTAGATTCATAGAATTTCTCAAAGATAATCAAATCAGTTTTGCATGGTCCTATGTAGATATGCCTAGATTGGATCTAGATCTCATCATGCATCATTTATCTATTACATCGGGGGCAAAGCCTATAAAATAGAAACTCAGAAAAATGCATCCACATGTTGCGGTGTTGGTTAAAGAGGAATTAAAGAAACTTTTAGATGTTGGATTCATCTGGTCCATAGATTATGCAGAATGGATCTCCAATATCATGCTTGTTTCAAAGCCAGACAAAAGGATTAGAATTTGCACATATTTTAGGGATTTGAACAAATCATGTCCTAAAGATGACTTTCCCTTACCAAACATTGATATGATTGTGGATCTAACTGTTGGACATGCAATGTACTCATTGATGGATGGATTTGTAGGATACAACCAGATAAAGATTGCACTAGAAGATCAGGATAAAACAACATTTACATGTCCTTGGGGTACCTATTGCTGGAACATAATGCCATTTGGATTGAAAAATGCAGGAGCTACATACCAACGAGCAATAACAACAATTTTTTATGATATGATGCATACATTCATGGAGGATTATGTTGATGATCTTCTTGCCAAATCTAACACTAGAGAAGGACACATCGATATTTTATCTAAAATTTTCAAAAGAATGGAACAATTCAAAGTAAGACTTAATCCAAAGAAATGTGTCTTTGGAGTAAAATCTGGAAAGTTATTAGGATACATTGTGTCAGAAAAGGGAGTTGAAGTGGATCCAGCTAAGGTACAAGAAATTCTTGATATGCCACCACCAAGGAACATTAGTAACTACGCTTTTTATAGGGATGGTTGCAATCCATTCGCAAATTCATTGCTCAACTAGTAGATAAAAGTTTTCCATTTACACATCTCTTACATAAGAATGTTCCATTCAAGTGGGAGTAAAAATGCGAAGCAACATTTGATCAGATAAAGCAGTATCTCATGAATCCACTAGTATTGATTCCACCAGTGCAAGGTATACCTCTCATATTATATATTGCTGCCACATAAGTGTCTTTAGGAGCGTTATTGGCACAAGAAGTCAACTCAGGAAAAGAACGAGCCATTTATTACATCAGCCGAACCCTCACAAGTCATGAGCTAAATTATACCTTCATTGAAAAATCTTTTTTAGTAGTGGTGTTAACTTTTCAAAAGTTACGACACTACATGCTAACCCATATAGTAAAGCTTGTAGCTAAGATTGACCCACTCAAATATCTTCTAAGAAAGGCAACCTTAACTGGAAGGCTAGCTAAATGGGTTATGATCCTAAGCGAGTTTGATATTCATTATGTGGATTGAAAAGCTATAAAGGGGTAAGTAATTGCAGATCAATTAGTGGAAGCATCAATACCAGCAAAACACCCAATACATGTTGATTTTTCTGATGCTGACATGTTCATTGCAGATATCCAATAGTCATGGTCACTTTACTTTGATGGTTCTTACACTCAACATGGTTCAGGAGCATGAATTCTTTTTATTACACCTCAAGGACATACAATCCCAGAATCTTATCAGCTAATGTTTCCTTGCACAAACAACATAGCTGAATATGAGGCATTGATAATCGGCATAAGGATTGCAGTAGACTGGAAAATCGTAGAACTTCAAGTTTTTGGCGATTCACAACTTGTTGTAAATCAAATCAATGATATTTATCACACTAAAGATGACAAGTTGATACCTTACAAAAGAATGGTGGAAGATCTCAAGAAATACTTTGTTAATATTGAGTTCATATAGATTCTGCGCATTGATAATAAAGCAGCAGACGCCATGGCTACAATCGCCTCTCTACTCCAATTGATAGAGAATAAAAAATGGTACTATTTCCTAGTGGAACAATTGTTTTCTCCTGCCCATGACAATCCTGAAACGCAAATCATTTGCCATCTGACAAGTTTTGACTCTTCCTTATATGGCCAAATTTACACTTACCTAAAAGATACTATTTTACCCTTAGGCTTGTCTAGGAATCAAAAACAAAATTTTATTCATCAATCATCCTATTACACCTTAATTGCTGACATCTTATACCGGCATGGTCTAGATGGTACCCTCCTTAGATGTCTTGAACGCGATGAATCGGAGAAGGCCTTACAAGAGGTCCATGGTGGAATTTGTGGGACACATTCAAGTGGACTAACCTTAGCAAAGAAACTTGTAAGATTAGGGTACTATTGGCCAACCATGGAGAAAGAATCATTCACCTTTGTGAAGAAATGTGCAAAATATCAGATTCATGGGAATCTCATTCATGCTTCTGCTCGGGAATTACAACCCTTCACCACAACAGGGCCTTTCACTCAGTGGGGATTGGATTTGGTTGGCAAGATACATCCATCATCTTCAAATGGACATAAATTTATCATTACAACCACTGAGTATTTCACTAAGTGGATTGAAGTTGTTCCTCTAACAACTGTTATGGGAAAAAAAATCTCTTCATTCATCTTGAATTATATCATTTGTAGATATGGCATCCCTAACTTCATTATCATAGATAATGGTAGACCCTTTAAAAATCAGGATGTTGATGAACTATGTGAAAGATTTCGCATCCAACATAGGTTCTCTACACCTTATTATCCACAAGAGAATGGTCAAGCCAAAGCTTCAAACAAAACAATTCTAAAGATTTTAAAGAAAACAGTGAATGAAGTAGGTCATGATTGGCATGTCCAATTGAATCCAGCATTATGGGCTTACAGAACAAGCATTCACACACCAATAGGAGCTACTCCTTATGCTTTGGTCTATGGAGAAGAGGCTATTCTACCATTAGAAATTGAGATTCCTTCACTTTGAGTATCACTCAAAGGGTTAATCAATGATGAAGATTATCGAGTATCAAGATTGCAAGAGCTGGAACTGCTTGATGAACGGTGTCAAAGTGCGATTAATCATTTGAAGGGATATCAAAAAATTATGTCTCGTAGCTACAATCACAGAGTCAAACCATGAAATTTTTAAGTGGGTTATTTGGTTCTCAGAGAAAACCCTTGAAATCAATAGGATCAGGAAAAGAAAGGCAAGTTTGAACCTAATTGGCTAGGCCCATTCGTTATCATTGCAGCATACAGATCGGGGGCATATCAGTTGTCAACAGTAGAAGGGGACCTGTTTGAAGATCCAATCAACAACATCCATCTGAAGAGGTTCTACACTTGAGAAAATATCAAAAACAATATAAAAAGTCCTAAAAAAATTAAAAAAATCATAAAATCAGGAAAAAGTGCAATAAAAAACAAATGGTGAAAACCTGGCAAACATGCATTGTTTGTGATTTTATTTGGCTCTCTCATCTATTAGGATTCATTTTGCATATGCATCCTTTCATCAGCATCACGCACACACCTCACAATCACATTCGCATTGCATCATCTCCTTGGAATGACAAAGATCTCATCATGACTTGATGATTTGAGGGTTATCCATCACAACGGTTGTGTTTAGCAAGAGTCAAAGTACAAGGTCACTAGGGGGCAGTTCGCTTCTTGAAGCTTTTCTAGTAGGTAGTCATCAGTGTGTGTCTAGCATTAGGATATTGGAAACAATAGTCTTGTCCAACTAAACTGAGCTTACATGACTGTTTTGACAGATAATTTAAAACAAATTGGATGATCTTAATCTGAATAAAATGAATGACAAACTTAAAAGCAATGAGTTGCAATTTTTGTTTTGATATTTGATGACATCATACCTTTGGAGTGGTTCAATGATGTATTGAACTAGAATCACAAGGAAGAAGTATGATTTTTCTTTGCTTGTTGTCTATAAGTTAATCATTAGTATTGTGCAAATAGGTCGTGGGACATGCTCTACAACGTATCATTGATGAAATTTTAGAATTTGCATAGGAAAAAGGTTAATTTTTGTCTATTTATGCAAGCAATGCTCAGGTCATCTTGGTTCAATTATACCTTGATGCTTGTATTAACTTGCTATATCAAACATTATGAAAGCAATGCTCAGGCCATCATTGGCGCTAACATACCCTTTGATGCTTGTACTAACTTTCAACATATCAAAAGGCTCAATGAGGACAACTAAACACAACAAGAAATTGCAACAAGGAGAATGGTTCATTATTTCATTTAGGATTGCATAATTCATTACTAGGACTGCATAATTCATGTGCATTTTGAGGGCCTTTTAAATAGATTTTTGAGGGTTGATCACATTCTTAAATATCTTTTTCAGACAACGGTTGAGTATGACTGGACATTTGTTACATCTTATTATCATTATCATTTGCATAATCACATCATTTTTCATTATTAGTATCATTTGCATAATCAAATTATTTTTCATTATCATTATCATTTGCATACTTACATCATCATTTCTATTCCTTATCATGAAACTAACATATACATTCAATCATTATCATATTCGTTATTTTAATCATTCATTAATCATTCATTAACATATACATTTGCATATTTCACATACATTCATAAATAAAATTGCATTCCATTCTTTTTACATCATCACTTAGTTTATCATGTTCATTTGCATCATATATCATAAGTTCATTACATAAGTGCATTTCCATTACATCATTATTTACATCATAAATCATGTCATGTTCATATCATTCATTACATATTACATCATCATAGATCATATTCTCTCATTCCATCTAAAGCATTTACATCTTGCATCATACATTCATGCATTCATCAGAAAGAAAGAAAAAATCATTTAGATTATATCATATCATTATTGCATTATCATACACGACATAGCATATAAAATAAAAACATACATCCATAACCTGTGCATAAATCATCCATAAACACGTGCATAATCAAATCACCACTACATATCATAGATCTCATCAAAACAAATGTCTAGGAATACAAGGATATCAAATGTTTCAAAAAGGTATATCGCATACAATGGCATAAATGTGTACAAAATGCTCATCACTGAGGGGCATCTGGTCATAGAACATGACTGATGTTGCCTCCTGAGGTGGTATCGATGGATCTCTACTCCCAGAAGCTCTGATCTCTCATCTGACTGACTGACCCACACTCCTAGTCGCACTCCTAGAATGATTGCATGAATGAGTCTGAGTCTGAGTACCGAACTATGTGAATGCTATCCACTGCTCAGGTGGCACTGCCTCAAAATACCACATCCTATAGTACTCGGCCTCCCGGGTAGTCTCTAGCCCCTCTGCTACAACCTCTCCAATAGAGGTGCTCTCAATTGATCTCAGTAGTCTTTCGGCTACCCCCTCAACCTATATGCATCGCTCTTGAAATCTATCTCTCTTGATTGTGAGCTGAGCTATCTGTGGGTCAGGAGGTAGTGGTTGTGCAATTTGTGCCTATAGCTGACTAATGGTCACCTACACCTATGCTAACTAACTTTGAAGAGTCTGAATCTCAGCCTGTAAAGCATCCACCTATCCCTATGACAGAGCCCTAATAGTAATGTGTGGTGTTGAAGTGCTGGTCTGACCCACCACTCTAGATGTCCATGGCCTCGTGCTGAAGGGAATATCAAAGAATAAGCTCTGCCTCACACCACCCCTATCATCCCCATCATCCCCACTATCTGAGTCATCTGACTCCTCATCCATCTCCTCATCCTCGGAGCTCTCATCATCCACATCCATAGCCACTCCGCCGATATCCTCGGCTTGATCTGCTTGTACCCCTCCCTGTGCTAGTACCTATGCTTGACCCTATGGCTTCCCTACTGCTGGAGGTCCTTGAGGCTGTTGTTTCCCCATCTGTATCATTGCTCCTCCCATCAATGGGGCAAGCTCATCTGGACTTGTGAATCTAGGGAAGGCATGTGTGTAAAAGTAAGCTGCATAGTCATCCATCATCCCTACATCAGTAACCTCTGGATGCATGGCCCACTGAGCTGGCTGCAACTCAAAGTACTCTACCCTAGCTACCTCAATGGTCACAAAGGGACCCCACTCTGATACATCCTCTCAGCGTCTGGTATAATAGGCCACACCCTACGGCATCATCTGAACCAATCCAAGCTGTCTCAGCACTCTCATCACCAAAAAGCACTTGATGATGAAAGGGGTCCTCCTAAGCAAGTATCTGGATCTATTCATGTAAGGTAGCTCTATATCATCGACCTCCCATGGGTCACAATCTACATATGGTCGCCAGATGATGGTATCCAAATCATCAAGTACCCGCCGCCAGTACTCTAATTTTCCGAGCCTCGACTGGATAAGGGGTCTTGTATATGCATAAATGTATGGAAATCCAATGGGGTGATCTCTCTGGACAATGGGGCATGTAATCGCAAAGTGCTCCCATGCGAATATCTATAAAAGAGTCACCCTACAGGAGAGACTCTTCCCATCTGTGTACACAACCTGATGAAGGTCATGGTATAGATGGGCAAGCATGCATTACCCCCATGCATATCTAGTATGGTGGAGAAGCATGTCCTCTAGGATCCTACCCCACTGATCATGCCTGCTAAAACCAAAGGCAATGGGGCATATCTCTCCATCATCTCCTTCCAGGGAAGCTCATATTCGGAGACATGAGGATACTGGAAGACTCATCTCAAAGCATCTATCCCTTCGATCTCCTTGTGATCATAAATCACAAGTTCTCCAACCACAAGAATACCCATAATCTTGTAAACATCCTCTGGGGTCACCATGATCTCTCCTGTCGGCAAATGGAAGGTGTTGTGCTAGTTGTGCCACCGCTCCGCTAAGGAAATCAATAGTGCCCTGTTGATCCGATACTGCAGGATACTCAACAAAGCTCTTAATCCACATTGGTATATCACTCCTAAGTCCTTGTGAGACAGTCGAGAATCATCTCCCACATCTGTGGAAATCTCTCTCTAATCTGGAGGAGGTTAAATTCCTCCTTTACAATATCATCAAGCAATCATGCAAATCAATCAACAATGGATATCATCAATCAATCAGTACATCGAGCAAGTTCAAATCAATTTCTATTTGTTTTCATATCGCATGGAAACAAATTTAACAATCATCATGACTCAATATCTATCTATTTGACTTTCAAACAGGAAAGGAAATCTATCATATACTATTTGTTTTTCATATTGCATGGAAACAAATTTAATAGTCATCATGACTCAATATCTATCTATTTGACTTTCAATTAGGAAAGAAAATCTATCATTTTTATTTGTTTTCATACCGCACGAAAGCAAATTTATCAGACCTATATTTTCTTCAAGCATGAAGATAAATTTATCAAATCTAATCATTAATGATATTCAAAAGCATAAAATTTGTTGTCTAATCTAGCAACAATTGTCAAGCATGCATTAATTTTTCTTCAAAAATTGAAATTCAGCAAAAATCCATTGATGCACCAAAACAGTCAATCAATGTGCTAAAACCATGGATGCACAACTTTACTCCATGGATGCGCTAAAACAGACTATCGATGTGCAATTTCATGAATGCACTATTTTATCAAGAAAAATGTGCTAAAATAGTTCATCTATGCACTAAATTCATCTATGCGCTAATCTATCATTCTCCGTAAGCAAATGTCATGGATGCACCATTTGATCTATCCTATGTGCTAAATCACCTATGCACGACTATTTTGCATCTATGCGCGACTGTTTTGCACCTATGCACCACTTTGGATGTGCCGATTTATCTACTGTATGCACTAAACTACGGCTTGTATGCGCTAAAACATAATTTTAAAAATCCAAAATTTTTGAAAAAGCATCCAAAAATCATTAAATTTTTCACGGAGAGATTTGGATCGACTTACCAGAGGTCCATACGCAGGTGGTCTCTGATGACCGCGACCTCACTCGAATCTATGGTGCTCATAAGGGATTGACATCACAGATGTCTCTCTTAGAGCTCCAAAATTTGCAAAGGTTACTATTCAAATGAAAGTGACTTCTCACCTTTTTCACCTTTTAAAGGGGTAAAAATGTCATTTTTACTATGCAAAGTGCTATTTCAAGGGTTAAATCACCATTTTTTCTCCAAAATCATCTGAATATCTTCCAAATCAGTTTCATAATCATTTTCATCATGTGATTTATCTCTCGAGGGGGCATATAGCTTCATCAGTAATTTTTCAAAATCAAGGGTAAATTCTTTGAAGCAATGCGTAAAACACATCACTTCAAAGAGGGGCAAAATGTACACATCTAAAAATGGTCATGGTTAATCAAACCTGTTAATTAATTAAATATGAAATATTTAATTAATATTCTTAAGTCATCTATATATAAATAAATTTAATTATTTATTTCTATTGTTCATTTTCCAATTCTTCTAATTTAATTAAATAAATAAGTTTATTTAATTAATGTTATCTTTCCTCTTAATTAGTTAAATAGATTTCACAATTTATTTACATTAATTATTGTAAGTGTGAATATGTGAATAAGATCAAAATACTTCTTAATACAATATTATATCAATGATTTAAACAAATTGAATCAATTCAAAACAGTAATCAATTGAAAGCGTCATATTGCTCTCTATCTCCAAAGATTTATTAAATCTAAATTGCTCTCAGATTGTGTAAGCAAATAAGACTGTTAAAATGACAATTCAAAGAACGAGATGATGCTAATGCAATGCTAAATGATAAACTAATTAAACTAGCATGATATTGACATGAAACAGATAATTGTAGCTACAAGAGGCAGCCATGGTTGAAGCTTGATTGCTGGATATGCTTGATGTGTGAATTCTTGATGCTTGATGCTTGAATTCCTACAGAGTAAGAGTGCAAAAAAGCTTGATTATCTGGATCATTTTCCTGGTTCAATGAGGCTTTATTTATAGATTTCCTGGCTATAGAAATGCATAGAGAAATCTTTGAGGGGCTTGGATTCAATCTAGAGAATTGAATAGTGAGAGATGGAGAAGATTGAGAGAAAGATGGAGATTGTCTCTACCCATGAAAACACCAGGCAAGAGAAGATGAAAGATTAATGGAGGAGGATTGAGAGATCAAACTCCAAATTTGTCTCCAATTTGTCTCCAAAACTTCCTGTGAAGTTTCAATCAATTAATTTTGACATATTTTAGACATGGTTTAGACATAGGATATCTAATTCATTTTTGAGAGAATGTAGATAGAATATTCCTTGTGCAATAATTCAAATATTTTGATTTATTTAAATTAGCAAAAGAGGGATAAATAATTTAATAAAACGAACTATAGGATAGTTGTTTATTAAATTAAATAGAAGAATGTGGCAATTAATAAATAAAGTGTTTTGATCTTTATTTAATTAATTCAAGATCGACGTGATAGATTCAAATAGGGATTTGATAATTAAATTGAACAAAGTATTTAATTTTGTTTATTTAAGTAAGATGAATTTAAATGTGAACTATATAAATAAATATTTATATTTATTCAATAGTAGAGGAAATCAGGATAATTAATCAAATAATTCGTATTTAATTAATATGAATTCTCTAGACCAATTTTAAGTGTATACATTTTTCCCCTCTTCGAAGTGATGTGTTTACACGTTGCTTCGAAGAAAATTTTGCTGCTACTGCCAAGATTGATGATATTAAAAAAAAAAAAAATTCGTGTGCCCCAGACATGCCCTAGATTTTGATTTTCAGATGATGGATGATAATATGCCCCCTCAGGAGATAAATTAATGATTTGATGATTTTTAAAATTTTTTCAAAAATTTATGATTTTCTAATAATTTTATGATGATTCAATGATGAAATAATTTATCTCCCGATATAGAATATTGACTCTCCTAGATGATAAAATGTTGCCCTGCTTTGCCTCATTGTGTTTGATGTTTTTTTATCGTGTCAGCCTTTGATTTGATATTGATTGTTGATCCTAATAGATTAGAAGATTATTGATCTCATGATAGGTGAGATTCAATGATTGATTGATGATTGACTTCATGATAGGTGAAGATCAATGATAGATTGATGATTGACTTCATGATAGGTAATGATCAATGATAGATTGATGATTGACCTTATGATATGCGAGGATCAATGATAGATTGATGATTGACCTCATGATAGGCGAGGATCAATGATAGATTGATTGATTGACCTCATGATAGGTGAGGATCCATGATGGATTGATTGATTGACCTCATGATAGGCGAGGTTTAATGATAGTCGCTCATAAGATTTGATCGAAGTCTCACTAGAGCCAATTAGATTGATAGGCTGCTTGATTTTTGATTGATTATAAGAAGATTTTTAGAGTTTTTACCAAAGATGTGGGACATGATTCTGTATCTAGCATAGGCTGATACAGATATCATTAATCGATGTGAAAAATCTATAATGTAGATGCAAAACTAATATGAATGCAGTTTAATTTAATCATGCAACTATATGCAAACTATTGTCATTTTAATAGTACTTTTGTACTTCTTCTTTTTTTTCATCATAGAGCTTTATTGGATGTTGAAAGTGAGTACAAGCATCAATGGTATATGTTAGACCAATGACGACCTGAGTACTACTTTCATGATTTTTGATATTGCAAGTGAACACAAGCATCTAGGTATGATTTAACCGAGATGACCTGAGCATTCATTGCGTAAACAAGCAGTGATTAATCATTTCAATGTGTGAATTCTGAATGTCATCGGTGATACATTTGCATAGCACATCCCCCAACAATTCATACATTCATATGATTAACTTACAAACAGTAGACAATAAAAATATCATTCTCCTTCCTTGCTTCTCTAGTTCAATACATCATCGAGTTACTCCAAAGAAATGATAACAATGATCAAAATGCAACATGTTCAACCTTTTCTTAAAGTATTTCAATCATTATTCAAATTAGATCATCCATCCTGATTTTATGATGTTTTTGTGATTTTTGACTGAAATTTTGACATGTTTCTTGGATTTTTGATTGAATTTTGACATTTGTTTGGATTTTTTGACTGATTTTTGACATGTTTTTGAATTTTTGACAGATTTTTGACATGTTTTTGGAGTTTTTGACTGATTTTTGACATGTTTTTGGATTTTTGGTATGATACGAATGTTTGAAGTGTTCTGATGGTGATTGATGTTTGCACTTCGATCATTGTTTTTGTTGTGTTTTTACATTGCTCATTTTTTTATTGCCCCCAATGATTTCAGGATTTTTTCCCCAAGCTAGGGTGAGACATGACCACATTGCAATGATATGTTCTTGAGATTTTATTGCACCTTTTTTCAAATTTTATGATTTTTTTGTATTTTTGAGGATATTTTAAGATGAAATGAGATGATATGCCTGATTGAAGGAACAAGATGCCCCACAATATGGTTAATGCAACCATGGATAATTGATAGATCAAAATGAAAGTTTCACTACAAAACATGTCACACAAGCAACATATCTCTTGTCAAAAGATGATAATGGTATGATTGATTAAGATGCCAGGAATGATCGATTCCATAAGACATGATGATGATAAGATTGATGATTGATTGATGATTGATTGACAAAAGATATGAGGATTGGATAATGTTTTGTAGCTAGGATTAAATATGATTTGTATGATAAGATTCGAGGTTGCAAATGGACATGATGACATGAATTTTGATAAGCTAGAAGATATGGAATGGAAGAAAGTGAGGATAAAAATGATGAATGGAGATGATCAAGATTAACTAGATAAGATACAGACACAAGGCCCAAGTATTTTGCCCCTATTCCTCATCAAGACCAAGGAAAGGAAGAAAGGATGTATTTAGTAAGAATGATGGAATATGGATAAGATAAAAGATATGGTATGGAAGATATGGATAAAGTGTATAGGATAAGATATATGATGTTCAAGAAGATCCTTAACCTTGTCAAGATCAAAGGTGGATATGTAAGGAATGAGCATAGAAAGGATAATGACCATGAATGATAAGATGGATGAAACTTGTTCCTAAGTGTAGAGTGCAAGAGGAATATGGAAGATAGGATATGGATGATAGGGAAATGGAGGAAGGACTTAAGCATCAAGTTTCACAACAAAATATCCCTCTAATAAACCATGGCAATGGGAATTAGACTCCTAAATGTTGGTAGATTAATGATATGATGGAAGAATCTAAGGACTTATGCAAAGGTTTGGATTAAAGGAGAATGATGGGGGATGAATGTTGGATAATGGATAGGAGGTTGGAAGGCTTGTTGATGGATAGATGGAAAGGATGGAAAGATCAACATTGGCACACACCTTGAAGGGTGGTGGAGTGATGGAGGAAAAATGGATTTGGAAGGTGATAGGTTATTAGATGGAAAATTGGAGGAAGCTTTTGGATTAGCAAATTTGGATGCCAATTTATATTTTATTGCTTCTATGAGACTTTTAGGAATCCACATGATTTTTGACTTTGATTTTTTCTTTGTGGGCCTTTGCGGCCTTTCACATTTTTCTTTTTGATTTATGGACCTTTGTGGTCTTTGAAAATTTCCTTTTTCTTTGATGGGCCTTTGTGGCCTTTTGAAATTTTCTTTTGATTTATGGACCTTTGTGGTCTTTGAGATTTTTTCTTTGATGGGCCTTTGTGGCCTTTTGAAAATTTCTTTTGATTTTGGATCAATTTTTCTTTTATTTTTGCATGTCTCTTCGAGGAGACATGTTGATCCTTTGATACATGTGGATTTTGATATAGAAGCTTTTGATTTTTGGCACCTAAATTGCTTCCAAGAGCAATGGGAGGGCTGGATCAATATGAATGATATGGAGACCTATTATGGATGAGTTAATGTGGGTAGAATTTTGAAAGGGTGTCAAGGATGTGTGCCTTTGTTGTTCTTGAGAAATAGGATATGGACCTAGGATAGAGGGAAGGTTTGATGGACTAGGATGAAGACCTAGGATAGATGGTATGTTTGGTGGATTAGGATGAGGACCTAAGATAGATGGTAGGTTTGATGAACTAGGACACTTAGGTGTATAACCAAGGCCATGGTGATATGGGTTTCTTTGAACAAAAAGAGGTTCTAGGATACCTTGTTCATGAAGGCCTAATCCTTTTCCTTTGTAATTCATACTTTGACACATTTGTTTACCAATGGGATATGTATTTTTTGTGAAACAAGATGCGAGTCCATTTTGGGGAGGATATGACATGGATGAGAGGATAGGTGTTGGAAGTAAACCAGAATGGATAAAAGTGGAGGATCCCAATTTATAGGTGTGAGGTTCATGGATAGCTTGAATAGGTGTGATAGGTTCTTGACATGGGGATGATGGGGTGTTTTGATCTTGATTTGGAAAGGAATTATGAAGTGGTATGAAAGGAATATCTTGATCATGAGAAGGATAAACATCTTCATGGGATGAAAGGGTATCCTTGAATAGAAGCATATATTGACCTTGATGAGGAAGGGAATCATGAGATTGTGTAGAAAGAATGTCTTGATCATTAGTTGGTAAGACATCATTAGATAGGATGGAAGAACTATCATGCTCTTGTGATGTAACATAATCTTGAGATGATATGGATTGATGAGATGATGTGGAAGAAGAACCTGGAAAGGAATCATTTTGGATGAAAAGTGAAAGGAGGGGATCATCATAAGATTCTTGAGAAATGGGATCTTGATCAAAGATTGGAAGAATTTATGGAATGTTGATAGTGGAAAGAATATTTTGATCTTGATGTGTAGGGGAGTCTATGCTAGCATGCTTTGGATTGAGAGATTGACATGAATCATTAGATGTTGAAGATATGATAGAAGAGGATGATTTAGTTTGTTGAAATAATCTTGAGGTTTATTTTGGCTTATTGTGGATGGAGATAAATGCATGACATGATAGGATTGCTCAATATCATTTGTGTTTGAGGACTTAGATTTGGGCTTATGGATCTTTTGTAAAAATTCAAAGACATCAAACTTGGATGATGTAGTTGTTGGTGGAGAGGGTGTCATGTCAAGATATTTTTTAGAGGAATATGCACAAATGTCTGGTAGCAAATATCTCTTTGTGGTTCTTTCCCTTTGTACATCCTAGATTTGTTGTTGAAATTTTTTCATTTGATGAGTTAGAGCATTCAATTGATTCTCATCTATTTTGGCCATGGTGGTTTGAGTTTCAATCTCCTGTTCTTTGGATTTTTAGTCTTCGTGACCTTGTTAAAATGGACATACAAACGTTATTGTTTTCAATAAACTTTTGATCTTAGTTTGGTATAGTGTTAAGGATATTAACTTAAGTCAAATAGAATGATAGATTCTATTGATTAGACTAAGTTGATAAGTTTGATTATAGGGTTTCATTTCTTTGATTTAGGATGACTGATCCTGAAACTTAACTTACTAATCAAATGTGTTTGATTGAGACACTTTTAGATGGTAGATCTTGGTTTGATCTGAACAAATTCAATTGTAAAGTCCAATTTATGCAAGTTTAAGACTCTGTTTTGATTTAGGAATGTTTATGTTCTGATAAAAAAAATCCAAATTTTGACTTTAACTGTCTGACATTGGTTTCCAATAGATTTCCGTTTTCTTTTTGTTTTTCAGGATGATCTTATCTGAATTAATGTTTTGAAAAAACAATAAGCATTTGTAAAATAGTTGTTTCTAGAGTCTAAACAACAAGTGTATGTTTAAGAATCAAACATGATCCTTCTTGATTTTGATGGGTTGTTTTGACAATTGTACATAAATCAAATAGACTCACACTTAAGGACAAGTAGGTCATCATTATACTCATAGCCCACATCTTGAATTACGTTGACTCGCACAACAATGTCACCCCCTAGAGGGCGCCTGTGTTTTTTCATTGCCAGGCACGTACTCAAAGTGACAGAAGTGGATACCGAATCCCTTGAGCAAGTGGTCCTTGGTAATTATATGGTGAGTGTCTTGGGAGTAGATTCTTCCCTCCCCTTGGACTATGAGTATGACAATGTATGGATACTGACCTGGCAAGAAACTACTCTATGGTTCGTAGATAGGGTTTTGTTCAGTGCGGCAAATAGATAAACTCCCTTAGGAGACCTCTCAATCTTTAGAACAAAGATTTTGGGGATGGTTATCTTGTTCACTATCGTCAAGTTGGATTTTCATCAACAACTTGCATTTTTATTATAGTGGGTTGGAAAACCTGGCTTTGGTTGTTCCCACTTAGATTGTTCCCATAGGGTCAGTACTTTTTCCCACTACGACAGACCTGCTAAAGGATTTAATAAAGCATAAATGATATGAAGTAAAAGTGAATCTGGCACATTGGTCACCCAATTAAGGGGAGAGCATAAGCCTAATCACCCCAAGCATAACATATAAGTTGTTTTGTTTTAAAGCCCAAAAAGAATTTTCTCATCTATGTGAAGGTGTTGCTCCACAAAAATCATGTTGTTCTTTTTAACTTGTATTGTAAAAATGCGGTGACTATCCTAAGATTGATACATTTGCTTTAAGAAAAACAAAAAGTGGCTACCCTAGGATTGATCAATTTTAATCCAAGTGACTACCCTAGGATTGGTTCTTTTTAACCAAATTTGACAAAGCTTGTGTAGCTGGTTAATTTTAAGCCCAAAGTAATGCTAGTTGGTCCTAAAGTATGCATGAAAAATAACATATGATGGGTTATTTTCCCATGAGTGTTTGAAAGCACTATTACAATGGATATCAAATGACTCTTTTTTTCACTTTTTTTTTTTTTTTGAATTTAATGCTCCATATTCCTCTTAAAACCTGAAATAAATGCTCAAAATGTTAGATGAGATCAAGAAATAAGAAAAAAAAAAAAGGTTAGATGAATGATTAAACAAAAAGAACCTAAAACTTATACCAAGTTACAATGTGATTTGACTTTAAATGTAAAATTGAAGATTTTAACTCTAAAAGAAGTGAGAAATACATACAACATTGCATAGCTTATGAAATTCTACCCCATTTCAAAAAAAAAAGTTTCAAAAAAGACCTCTGTATGACCAAGATATGACCATTTTAAGATTAACTGTCAAAGCGCTAAAACAGTGCCCGAAAGCGCTGAAACACCGAAAGCGCTAAAACAGAGACCAGAAACGCTAAAACTTTTAACGAAAGTGCTATAAGAAAAACACACCGAGAAACTGTGTGACACTTTTCAAAAAATTGATAATTTTGATAAAATTGGGGTTAATGCCCCACGGTGGGCACCAAAATGTAACTGTGAATATGTGAATAAGATCAAAACACTTCTTAATATGACATTATATCAATGATTTAAACAAATTGAATCAATTCCAAATAGTAATCAATTGAAAGCATCATATTGCTCTCTATCTCCAAAGATTTATTAAATCTAAATTGTTCTTAGATTGTGTAAGCAAATAAAACTATTAAAATGACAATTCAAAGAATGAGATGATGCTAATGCAATGCTAAATGATAAACTAATTAAACTAGCATGATATTGACATGAAACAGATAATTGTAGCTACAAGAGGTAGCCATGGTTGAAGCTTGATTGTTGGATATGCTTGATGTGTGAATGTTTGATGCTTGATGCTTAATTCCTACAGAGTAAGAGTGCAAAAAGCTTGATTATCTGGATCCTTTTCTTGGTTCAATGAGGCTTTATTTATAGATTTCCTGGTTGTAGAAATGCACAGAGAAAGCTTTGAGAGGCTTGGATTCAATCTGGAGAATTGAATGGTGAGAGATGGAGAAGATTGAGAGAAAGATGGAGATTGTCTCTACCCATGAAAACACCAGGCAAGAGAAGAGGAAGGATTAATGGAGGAGGATTGAGAGATCAAATTCCAAATTTGTCTCCAATTTGTCTCCAAAACTTCCCGTGAAGTTTCAATCAATTAATTCTGACATATTTTAGACATGGTTTAGACATAGGATATCTAATTCATTTTTGAGAGAATGTAGATGGAATATTCCTTGTGCAATAATTCAAATATTTTGATTTATTTAAATTAGCAAAAGAGGGATAAATAATTTAATAAAATGAACTATAGGATAGTTCTTTATTAAATTAAATAGAAGAATGTGGCAATTAATAAATAAAGTGTTTTGATCTTTATTTAATTAATTTAAGATCGATGTGATAGATTGAAATAGGGATTTGATAATTAAATTAAACAAAGTGTTTAATTTTGTTTATTTAATTAAGATGAATTTAAATGTGAACTATATAAATAAATATTTCTATTTATTCAATAGTAGAGGAAATCGGGATAATTAATCAAATAATTCGTATTTAATTAATAGGAATTCTCCAAACCAATTTTAGGTGTATACAATTATCACAAGTTTAAATTCTAAATTTAAATAATATTCTTCATTCCACATTTAATTAAATATTTTCAATATTTAATTAAAACATTTCCTAAATTCCTCACTCTTCTCACATAATTAAAAAGTTTTTTCCTCTTCTCACATAATTAAATATTTTCAATATTTAATTAAAACTTTTTCATTTCTTTCACACATAATTATTTATTTATTTAAATTATGAGAGACACCTTTCAATTGTCTCTTCATTCTCCATCCATCTCTTAAAATTCCATTTTCTTTTCGAATTCTTGATCTCTCACCGTTCATTTTAACAGGTTTGAACTCAACCGTCGATCTTGGCCAATTGAATTCCTACCTTCAAAAATCTATAAATACAACTCTCTTGTGAGTGGAAAAGGACCTCAAATCTTAGATTTTCATACATAGTTATTATAGTCACATTTTAGCATTTCTAGCATTTCAATTTCATAGTTTAAATCTTTTAGAAATGCACATGCATTTTCATTAATCTCATTCTCTCAAGCTGCCATTCTACAAGCTGTTGTTTTAAACAACTGAGAGCAAGCATCTTGAAATGAATCCTTGGAGATAGAGGACAATGGGATGAATTTGAAGGAGTTGCTTGTGTTTTAGAGTTTGCATTTGCTTTCTTTAATTTAGTTTCTTCAATCTAATGTTTCATTGGTGTATTAGTTTAGATTCAATTTGATTTGCACATTCTAACATACACAACACATATTAAGTACATGATCATATAAACATCCACCTTACAACCTGCTCTACCTAGTGCTAGAGCGATAGCTTTGTCAATTCCTCTAGAAGATCCAGTCACAACAACTACATGAGATTCAACCACCTTAGAAGTCTCAATGGTTACTTGTTCAACTAAAGCAACTTGAATTTTAACCCCTACATGCCAATGCATATAGATAGTTCCAAAAGTTTAGTTCCTACAAAATCTTTTGAATAAACAATAGAAATGTTTCTTCCTTTAGTTTCTAACTGCTTGATTTAGAGGGTGCTTTGAAATTTGAATCTATGAACTATGAAGATACATAGCTAACCTTTTTTTAAAGAAATAGTGAAACTATCCAACCATAATACAAGCATAAAAATAGCTTTGATTGTATACAAAACAACTTAGGATATCATTACACTGCCTAATCCCTGTTTGTTCAAAAAAATACAACAAAGTGCAAATTGAAAATTTCAGAAATAGAATCAAGTTCAAACCATGCAAAGTAGATTTTGTACTCAAAAAATTAGTTGATAACTCCTATCAAAACTATTGGTTCTGAATACAAGAATATGTAAACAAATCATATGAAAAATCTGACATCAAATATACAGTATTGAACTCTCAAACCTACAATTGTCTTAAAATTAAATCTGAAAAGAATAACAATGCACTAGCTCAAAAATGGAATCAACTAATCACTCACATCACTGTCCTTCTAAATGAAGAAGGCTGGAAAAAAACTGAAAAAGAAAAGTCTAAACTTACATTTCTAAATCTGAAACAACATGCACAAAAACTAAGGCTTCTAAATCAGAAATAAAAGAGCTATTTTCAGACAATTTATAATAGTAGCTAGGTGATAAGTTTAGAAAAGAAGATTTATTTTTATTTATAGGATAGACATGCAAGGATCCCAAATATATGTGGAATTCTTATAAATAAGCTCTTTGAATATTGTAAAACCTTGTGTGAATTTTGTTACACTAAGTTCAATTTCATTGTCCAATCTTTCATTCTCTATCCTGTGTAAAAAATTATACAAGATAAAGTTTTGAATTTGAACTTTTATGCTAAGTTTTTTTCTTATATGAATGGCATAAAAGAATTAGTTGTAAAGAATTATTTCTTTACAACCTTCTTAATAAAAGACAATTTCAAAATATATGCAATGTTATATTCATCTAATGCATGAAAAGGCCTTGGCAGAATATTCACATACAGGTGGGTGTGGATAAAGTCGCATTGACTCATTTATGCAACAGGTTAGATACTTCAGCTCCTTCATATCTTAAAAATGTGGATTCCTTCCTTGCAGTACTCTATTAACCTCCTCTTGTTCTTTCTTCAGTGTAGTAGGATTTTGGATGTATAAAGTAACAATATGTCATTTGAAAATACTACTTGAAACTAGTTGTTCATAACTTCAATATAAAACATGTCAGGCACAAAATCTTGATAAAATATACAATCTTTTTCTAGTGCAATACCAAAGGATAGAACAACTTGGATTTGATCAATATTTCAACTTAGGCTTGACTAATTCCCAAACTCACATACACTTAGTCTCTTCACTAGACTAGGCCATAATGGCTCCAATGCACACTTAGGCTTCAAAATTTGCACTCAACCTTTTCTAGGCATCTAACAAGATTAATATGCATAACAAAACACAATTTTAACACACAAGTAACTAGGAAGCATCAACTTGTGACCACACCATCCTAGGCCACCTACAAGCTAGTAACACTCCTCTTTAGGACTATTGGAATTAAATTCCACCCAAGGCCACTTATCAATACTTTAAAAAAAAATTTGGATACCCTTTTACAATTTCTATAAGACCTCTCAAAATCAGCATACCTTACTTTGGACCATACCACTCAGATTAGCCCGTCACCATTGTCCCAATTAGGCTAATTAGGCCTATTTTACAAAGTAACTACTCTTTAAACTTAAAAAAAAGCTCTAAGATTTATGGAGAAACACTCACCAAGTGTTCAAACCCTCAAAACCACAACTTAACTTAGGAGAAACTCTCACCTATGATTCCAACCATATAACCCTCATTTCTAGCAAGTTTTAGGAGGGTTTATTGAAAATGTTTTTTCCAAAATATTTCAAAACATCCCACTTACCCAAACATCCTTAAAATCACCTGAAAAAACTCAAAACACCATCACATAGTCCATTCCATTAATATTTCTTTAAATACCCTCTTTGGTTCCTCATTTTCCCTTGAAAATCATGCAAATTGACCCTAGAGCATCACACCCAAGCACACAAATGAACAAACCTGCACAAAATAGAGCCCTAAACACCCTATCCTACATATTTTAATCCATTCCACCAATTTACAACACCTAAAAAAGGTGGAATGGACCAATTTGACATTTTTTGTACCCTCAAACCCTATGCATAGAAATTACGTAGGCAATTTTACAAAAGTTTCTCTAGAATGCTTGAAACTTAATTAAATTCACTCAAATTTTATTCCTATGAAATATGATACTATTTTCTATCCACCCACATAAATTTTTTCTCCTCCCAAGACTATACAATTTCATGCAAGATGAGAAATCAGGCTGATACAAGGTGAAAATGTTAGAAAACAATGCCTTATGTATTCAAAATTCAAATGTGTGGTTACCAACTTCTATTCAAACATTTTCAAGGAATTTTTAAATTCATATCCATTATCTTAACTAACTATAACCACTTTACATTTTATTTTTACAAAAATGACCTTTCAACTTCCTTGACATTGCATTTTTGCAACTTTTTTGCAATTTTCCACTTTTTGACAACTTTGTCCAAATCATTAAGAAATTAATCTAAACCTAATATAAGGTCCTTGTGATGGCCTAATTACATCATTTTAACCTTTAAATTTCCATTTTGTATACATTTTGACATTTAGGCCATTCAAGGCTTCATTACACCAAATCGAAAATAACTTGTAAGGACCTTGCAACTTTATAAACCTATAAAAAAAAATGACTCAACACACTCAAGATTGGTCTTTTGAGACCTTATTACAACATATTCATTCATTCCAAATAAAAAATAATTACTTGGCAATCTAATGGCCCTAATTGTCCTTGGTGCTCCTCCACCATCTTCTTTGCTTTCAAATTTGAAATAGTTTGCTTTGAATATTTGTACGTAGCCAAAATACCTTATTAATACATGAAAATAATTCTATAACATGTCATATATTTCATCCTTTCTCTTTCTTTGTTCTGGTACTTATTACCTTATTGAATCATACAGTGCATCTTATTACCTTTGTGATCATACCCTTGTATTGAATTTGTTTATTTATTTATTCAGAAAAGTAAAGAATTAGTATTTATTTTGGAATTCCTTACATCCTCTTTTAAACATCATAATTTTAAATTGATTGTATTACATTCAGCATAAAAAAATGAAGAAAATGACACAACAGACTTAATTACATTGATATGGTATTTTGTACTGACTATTTACTATCCTACCTCTAAGTTGTCACAAACAGGTCATGTATTCAAATTTTCTAAGAAATTCATGGATACAAGTTCAAGTTGGCTAAAAAGTGTCAAGAAAAATACAAAATAATAAAATTTTCACATGATTCATGCTTTCTTGGCTCATTCAGAGCATTCTTGGCAAAAACACAATTGAGGAATCAAACAATATAATACTTAAACTAGCTCTTGATGGACCCTTCACAAGGTGATACCAACCTATTCAAACACACAAAACCCCACTAGAAACTCAGATCCTTCATCAATCAATTTTTCCCTTGTTGATTATCTTAGGCTAGTATCCCTACAATAAGGTCTATCAAACCATATATCTTGAACTAGATCATCAAACTGAATTTCACACATATATTCAGATGCCCCTTATGATGTTTGATAGAATGGCTAAAAGAGATGTCATCTCATGGAATACAATGATTGCAGGATATGCACAACACATATTTTTTGAAAAGGCTTTAAAATATTTCAATAAAATGCAGTTGGTAGGTGTAAAGCCAAATTCCACAACCTTTGCCAACATCCTCCCTATCTGCCAAAATGGGAGCTTTGGAATAGGGTATGGACATCCATAAAAGCATAACGGATAGAGAATTTTTTTTAGATGTTGTAATGGCAACAAATCTTGTAGACATGTATGCAAACTGTGGAAATAGAGACAAGGAATGCAAACTATTTTGACAAAATGCCTCAAAGGAATGTGGTCTCATGGACTATAATGATTTCAAGATAAGAAACAATTTAACTTTTTGAAAATGCTTTAGAAATTTTCAATCAAATGCAATTGGCCAGTGTAAATCCAGCCTCCACAACCTTTTCTAGTATCATACCCACCTATGCCAAATTGGGAGCCTTGGACCAAGGTATGGACATCCATCAAAGCATAAAGGATTGAGTAATTTTGTCAGATATTGTAGTTGCAACTACTCTTGTAGACATGTATGCTAAATGTAGGATTGTAGACAAGGCACTTGAAGTGTTCTACAAAATTCCTCAAAGAAATTTGGTCTCATGGACTACAATAATTGCAGGATATACACAAATTAGATATGTTGAAAAGGCTTTAGAAACTTTCGAGAAAATCCAATTTGCAAGTTTAAAGCCAAACTCCACAACCTTTTCCAACATCCTCTCTACTTGCTCCAAAATGGAAGCTTTGGAATAGGGTGTGGACATCCATCAAAGCATAATAGAAGGGAGATTTTTGTTTGATATTATAGTTGGAAATGCTTTGGTTGACATGTATGCAAAATTTGGAAGCATACAAAAGCATGTGAAGTTTTTGATAGAATGCACAAAATGGATTTGTTGAAAACGCTTTAGAAACTTTCAAGCAAATGCAATTGGCAGGTATAAAGCCTAATTCAACAACCTTTTCCAACATCTTTCCTTCCTGTGCTTAAATGGGGGCTTTGGAACAAGGTACAAACTTCCATTAAGCATAAATAATAAAGGAATTTTGTCAGATGTTGTAGTTGCAACTTCCCTAGTAGAGATATATACAATTTTTTTGAGTGATGTCGAGCTATCAGTGGGACTTTGACATGACTCTTAGTGACATGTAAGAGTCCTCATGATGATTTATTTAGAACTACTCGGGATATCAGTGGTAATTTGATGTGACTCCAAGCAACACACAATCTCGATGGAAAATCAAGTAGATTGCATCCAGAATCCAAATCACATGATGTTTTCAAAGAGATGATCACATGATTTTCAAATAGCCGAGAGCATTGAAGGGTGTTAGATATTCCATCTCATTTAATATGATGATTGTGGGATATGCACAAAATGGATTTTCTGAAAAAGGATTTAGAAAATTTCAAGAAAATGAAATTAGCAAGCGTGAATCCAAACTACACAACCTATGCGAACATCAATGCATGTGCCAAAGTGGGAGCTTTGGAGTAGGGTATGAACATACATCAAAGCATAATTGATGGGGGATTTTTGTCAGGGATTATGGTTGCAAATTATCTATTAGACATGTATGCAAAATTTAGAAATGTGCACAAGGCACATGAACTCTTTGATGGAATTACTCAAAGAGATGTCATTGATGGATAAATTATGCAATGATGGGTTGGATAATCACTCCAAAATACCAGTCCAACCAACCTAAATTAGGGTTTCAATCTCCAAGTCCCCAACTCAATGACTCCTCACCAATTTCACTTGTTGTCCAAGGAGCAATCCAAACTCACATTTTCAGGTTCAACTTTTAGAGAAGGCCTAGCAGAGTCACAACCCACACATTCTCAGACACCTGTAATTTTTACCGCATCTTCATATCACATCTCATGGAGCATGATTTAGCTTATATTCCATGTCAGCTACATCATAATCAAATTTTAGGAGATTTGGATTCATCTATAGAAAGTTATCACTATTAGAAGATCATCATCATTCATAGAACATAGCATTTGATAGTCAATTCAGAATAGAAGGTTTGTGGAGAACTTCCATGACTTGTAGAGCCAAATGAAACATCATACATAGCACATAAGGACCTGATAGACCTTCCTTGAGGTCTACACCAAATTTCATTCATTTGCGGAATAATACCATGTGTTGTAGGTTGAACTACATGTTTCTACATGCTACATCATTCATTGGAGTTTGTAACCTCTTGTTTCTACATGCTACAAGACTATATGAGCTTGAAGATGATATATAGATCTCTTAGATGTATTAGTAAGTCAATTCTCTAGTTAAGTAGTTTTAGATAGTAAGATAAATAGTTGAATTCCTTTTGGAAGGTACTTGAATGCCATATCTTTGATTTGTATTGTAACCCAAAAAGCAAGCCTATGAGCTCTTTGATTGTAGCCCACATGTTGGCAGCATATAAGCATTTTAATTATCTAATGTATTGAGCATTTAAATATTCCACTACATTCTATATTTGTGTTGTTTCCATTATGTTTAGTCTAGCTGCATGGTTTAGAAATTTCATTCTTTGGACCCTCCATCTATGATTGCATCATGTAGATTGTAATGATATCAAATAAAATTCTTGCATTTGAATTTTTTAAGTTAACTAGAAATGAGGAACTATATGATATGTTAATGGTCGATCCCTATCAAAAAATTTATACTTGAAAGTATTAGACTGATTGATATTTCTAAGTTGAAAGTTCTTCAACCATGTATTAGATTTTTATATATCTTTTCTTTGATAGAGAAGCAAGAAATAACTTTGCTAGCAAATATCTAAGGCTATGCCTATAATATTTAACATAGACATTTAGTATCCAACTAAATCATTGTATTACAGAGCTCATGATAAATATATAGAGCTCACTGTATTATAGAGCCCATTGTGCTACATATGGAAGCTCACTATGAAAGATATATATGTATTCAAGTTTACTATGTAAGATATTATATTGACCATGATATACCTTAAGCTTAGTAAGTTATTTAATAATCTTTTCTAGGCTGACTATGGGCCATATGTAGTTTTCATAATAGAAAACTATAGGTCATTGGAATCTTGCATAATAGTTCAACTATACCCAATTATTATGTCACTACCATTCCCGATTGCTAATATCACTACTGTGGCTAACTGCAATTTCTTACTATGGCCAACTATTATATCTTTAATTGGCCAATTATATTATCCTGATTGTGGCCAACTTTAATATTTTTACTTGGCTGATTGTATAACTATAATTGGTTGAATGGGTTATATATTATACCCACAACATTAATTTCATTAAGTTGTAAGTGGTTGAGTGTGCCAAGGAAATTAAGAGCTTGGTTATGTAAAGAATAAAGTTGACATAAATTGTTGACTAATATCCTAAAACCAAGATTTTTCATAGCAATTTTATTATGTGCCAAACATGTTCTTATAGAGGCCTAAGTAAGGGTTTCTTTTGTGAAACAAATACTCATCCCATATTAGTAGCTAATAATGAAGATATAGAGTGTTTGAAAAAGGGTTTTAAAGAATCCAGTTTGGATTCAAAGTCATAGTGTAGAAGTCTTTTATCCTCCCATTCAACATATCAAAAACTTGTATAGACTTGTTTTGAAACTTCTTAGGGAAAAATAGACTATCCTCTAGTTTTAAGGGAAAATTAGCCCACTTTTCTAGGTAACCCACTCTCAAACACTCAAACTACTCACTAAAACCACTCAAACCTCCTATCAGACTCCAAATAGAGGGAATCAACAAGTTTCAAACAAAGAAAGTGTCACTAAATGGGCCAACTCCGGAACCCTCCTTTTTAATGTAAACATCAAGGGTTTTACTAAAAATTATAGAAGTTGATAAAACCCAACCTCACAGTCCCCAAGAATCACCTACAAGTAAACACCTATCACATGCAACAGATATTCAGAACAAAAGAAGAGATGTTTTGTAAACCCTCAGAGAAAAAGTATGCAAGCTAAAAAACCAGCATAATATTAATGAAAGATTGTTTTACAAATACTACAAAAGCCTTCAAAAGGAAATCATGCAAAACCCTAATCTTATCTTGAGCAACAAGATAGATCAATAAGATAAAGATTATAATTAACCTAGGAAATAAAATATGCCTAAGTAAACTTATGCTAAAGTGTAAAAATAAATAATTACACCAACACCCCCCCATAAGTGCAACTTAGGGAGAAGCAAATTATTATGCAAATATGAGTCCCGGCAACAAGGCCTGATCAGGTACCCATTTACAAATGCAATGCAAACTAAATCAAATGGGGTAAAGGAGAAAACCACATGGGAACAAAACTCCTCCCCAAAAATAGAATGCAAACTAACTAAGTGATGAAAGATGGAGGACTCCATAAGACCCCCCAAGAACACCATCCATCACAAAGATACATAAAATAACCCCCCTAGAAGAGAGGAAGAAGAAGACCACAGATCCCCCCCAGAATGAAGTAGCCGCAAAAGAATTGAAGAAACTGCATCTCCTGAAAGAAGTGAGAGGGAAGAGGCCGAATGAATGCAATCTCTGAAGGTGAAGTAGGTGTAGCCCAAGATGTCTCCATAGAAGCAGGTGTGACCTCAACAAATGAAGAATTCAAAGTAGGTGAAGACTGAATAGGAACCTCCAAAGATGGATGAACAACTGGATCCTGCTGCATTGAAACGAAAGAAACCACATCTATAGTCATAGAAGTATCAGCAACTACAACAGTAGGTGGAGGAGATGGAATGGATGGCTCAAGAATAGGATCTAAAGTGAGAACTCCAATGTTCAAGAAGCCAAATTTCTCCTTTGAATGATGATTCACACTAGAAGTGTGATGAACAGTTGTAGGAACAAAAGCACCATCAGTAGCAAAATCTGCAAAGGAATACAACCAAGATGAGTGATCCACCACCCCAGTAGCAATAACTGCTCTACTCTCCAAGTCTCCGATGATAACTGAATTAGGTGTGAACTCCACAAATCTCCCATTGCCTCCATGTGTGATCTGATATATAGAAAGAAGGTTGTTCGTCAAATGAGGAACACACAAGACATCTTGAAAAGTGTTGTCCCCAAAACTAATAGAGCCCTTCCCTATAATACTCATGTATGTATTGTTTCCAATCAAAATAGGAGACATAGTGTGAGACTCAAAGGAAGTGAACATAGTCTGTGTAGAAGCCATATGATGAGATGCTCCTAAATCTAGAAGCCATCTCCCTGATCCAAGACTCAAAGAAGCACAAAGAGCATGCCCCCTCATATCTGATGAAGTGTGTAAACTAGTTGTTCTTGAAGAAGAAGAAGAAGAAGAAGAAGAAGAAGAAGGGGGAGGGGAAGGAGATGATGCAGACATCCTAGAAGGCAAATCAATCTGATGTTTCTAAAGAATATTCTTTAGCTCATCAATGTCCTTCTTGTAGCAATTATGTTCTGTGTGTCCTTCACTCTTGCAATATGCACATGGGCCCTTCTCCTTCCTAAATGATTTCCCCTTAGAAGAGGATGATGAATATGAGGACTCCTTCTGCTACTCATAAGATTTGGAATCCTTTTATTTTTGTTTCTTTCCTTTTCCTATAGAAGCCTTCTGATCTCTAGGCTCCTGTGATGCAATAAGTGCCTGTGATGAAGAGGGCTTCAACTTGCCCATAGTAGCCAACTTGGCCTACTCTCGAGTGAGAGAAGATGCAAAATCATCAAAATAAGGCATAGTAAATCTAGTACCAAGTGCATCCCTAGTAGCATAAAAGGTAGAAACAAAAACTGAGTAATCTAGTCCAAGCTTAGAAAGAATGGACAATATCAACTGAGAGTCTTCCTTCTGAACACCACACTGTGACAACTGCAATCTAAGAGACTTGAGTTTGGTGAAAAACTCCTAGATGCTATCAAAATCCCTAGGATTCAAGCCAATAAGCTCATTCTCTAACTGAAACCCTCTCATAGTATCCTGCTACCCAAACAAAGATTGCAAAGTAGTCCAAACCACATGGGGTGTAGTGCAAGACTCAATGTGAAAAAGAAGGTCAAAAGAAAGAGATAGACATAATGTACCATAAGCTTCATCACACCTATTAAACCACTTTCTCTTTTCAGCAGCACCTGTAGGTTCGATTTATGTGCCCATGGTTACCCTGTACAACCCTTTGTGTTTGAAATGAATCTCCATTTGTTTTTTCCAACCAAAATAGTTGAATGGAGTAAGGGGTGAAATATTATGTGTATCCATGATAGAAAACAACAATATATACTCTCAAATAAAATAACAATTCTCACTGATCTCAAAAAAGTAGCCTGATTGCATGCTTCCCAAGAAAATAATTAAAAAACTAAAGGCTGAGATCAAACAGTAATATCAGATACCTGGTAAAAAAATCTGGAAAAACAGGTCTGATTTCTGTGTAGAGCACTGAATCAGCTTTCTGACGCCTATTTTTTTTCGCAAAACGGAGTCCGGACGCAAAAGTTACGCCACTCGGACTGAAAACAGCAACTTCTGGCTTTGACAGGCGAAAAGGCACCAAAACCCGAAAATCAGAATTTCTAACCTCCACCACTACGGATTTCACCGAACTAGCTTTCCGATGATATTTTGTTTTCAAAAAATGGCCTCCGTTTGCAAAAGTTATCCGAAAATGAAAAAAAGGCCTATAAAAGGCACTTTCACTGATAAACAGGTGCAAAATTTCGGCCCCTTTACATTGGCCCTCGGTCCTCCACGTGATCGTCCACTGGCACTTAGGGGCTGGTAAAAACCGCCGATGATAACTGCTAGCGGCTAGCGAGGCGGTCACATGTGGCAGTCTCCGGCACAAGCGGTCGCGGTTTAGTGGAAGGCTCCTGGACCCCAATAAGACCGAGGCTAAAGAGCAGAGGCACTGAAGTGGCCGCTGAACCAATGGAGCAGGTGGTGGCCCGGTGGGGAAGAGTGGTGGCCACCGGTGGGAGCGGGGGTCTGGTGGCTGTCGGGCAGAGCAGTGGCGGCGCTTGATGGATGAACTGGTCACGCAAATTTTCCCGCTTGATGTTTGATTTTTTTAATATTTTTCTTGATTTTCATAATTTTTCATCTCGATCTGCGTGCTGGGGAGGCCGTACGACTTTCCTAGCAAAAAAAATTTTGCTATTTTTTTCAACAGATCCAAAATTGATGAAATGAAAGGCATTTCTAGCATTTTTGGGTGTCCTGAACGCGATGGCGACGTCTGTTTGGCCCAGAAATGTGTAGAAAAATTGCCAATCCCTAGAAGCTCAATAAATCAGCCCGGCTTGAAACCCTTGCACAGATAAAGATGCTGTGAGAGAATATCTTCAAAACACGAATAGGAAGCCATAGGTATGGAGCTCTGGTACCATATAGAAGTTGATAAAACTCAACCTCACAGTCCCCAAGAATCACCTACAATTAAACACCTATCACATGCAACAGATATTCAGAACAAAAGAAGAGATGTTCTGTAAAGCCTTAGAGCAAAAGTATGCAAGCTAAAAAACTAGCATGATATTAATGAAAGATTGTTTTACAAATACTACAAAAGCCTTCAAAAGGCAATCATGCAAAACCCTAATCTTATCTTGAGCAACAAGATAGCTCAATAAGATAAAGATTATAATTAACCTAGGAAATAAAATATGCCTAAGTAAACTTATGCTAAAGTGTAATTAAATAAATAATTACACCAACAAAAATAACTACTCTAGGGCTTCCCTACCAAAACCAAAGCTTCAAACACTCTAGCACCAGTTTGTACATGCTTAATAATTCATTACTTAGCCATCTACAACAACAGTTTGGAAAAACTCAGCTTCTACAACCAAGTTTTACTTGAAAAACTATGTAAAATGACACTAGGGCATCAACCCAAAACACTAAATTGGCCTCCCTGCTCCTACCATCACACTAACATCAAAATATACAATAATTCATGCCATTCCATTAAACCACAACCTTATATAGTATATGGAATGGCCATTTTGTTCATTTACAAGATCAAAACCCTTAAAACAGGGCTACTCGGGCAGTTATAGGAAAAAGGTTAAATTCACCAAACTCAATGAAAAGAATGCAAATCACCACCAATGGAGATCTAAATCATCCCTTCAACACATTCCATCACCCTTGGGACATGGTACTTTTGTATGGATGAGAAATTCAGCTTGTAGCAGCAGATTTCATGAAAGCACATAATTTATGCAAAGAAACTAATAGATTTTATGGTATTTCTTTCAAAAATCAAACTTGAAGGTTGGTTGAGTCTAGTCTTTGAATATCTTTGATGGATTATGTTCTCTAATTAAATTTTAAAATTACAGAAATGGTTCTATTGTATTTGGTATTTCAACATTATGTTCATGCATAGAGGGGTAAACCATAACATGCCATGAAATTGTATAAATCAAAGTCTATCCAATAGCTTATAAAAAAATTCAAGGAAATGAAAATGGTAGGTGTCAAACTAGACTCTACAACCTTTGTCATCATCCTCCCTACCTATGCTAAAATTGGAACTTTGGAACATGGTATGGGTATGCATCAAAGCATAGTGAAAGGGGGTTTTTTTTCCTGATATTGTAGTAGGAAATGCTTTGGTGGAAATGTATGCAAAATGGGAAAGCATACACAAGGCACATGAAGTGTTTGATAGAATGGCTAAAAGAGATGTCATCTCATGGAATATAGTGATTGTAGGATATGCACAAAACATATTTTTTGAAAATTATTTAAAATATTTCAAGAAAATGCAGCTAGTAGGTGTAAATCAAAATTCCACAACCTTTTCCAGCATCCTCCCCCTCTGCCAAAAATGGGAGCTTTGGAATAGGGTATGGACATCCATCAAAGCATAAAGGATAGACAAAAAATTTCAGATGTTGTAGTGGCAACAACCCTTGTAGACATGTATTCAAAATGTGGAAACATAGACAAGGCATGCGAATTGTTTGACAAAATTCCTCAAAGAAATGTGGTCTCATGGACTATAATGATTTCAAGATACGAAAAAATTGAAAATTTTGAAAATGCTTTAGAAACTTCCAATCAAATGCAATTGGTAGGTGTAAATATAGACTCCACAACCTTTGTCAGTATCATACCTGCGTGTACCAAATTGGGAGCCTTGGAACAACATATGGACATTCATCAAAGCATAAAGGAAAGAGTTTTTTTGTTAGATATTGTAGTTTCAACTCCTCTTGTAGACATGTATTCTAAATCTGGGATCATAGACAAGGCACTTGAAATGTTCGATAAAATGCCTCAAAGAAATGTGGTCTCATGGACTGCAATAATTGTAGGATATACACAAATTAGATATGTTGAAAAGGCTTTAGAAACTTTCAAGAAAATATAATTTGCAGGTTTAAATCCAGACTCCGCAACCTTTGCCAACATCCTCTTTGCCTGCTCCAAAATGGAAGCTTTGGAACATGGTATGGACATCCATCAAAGAATAATAGAAGGGGCATTTTCATTTGATATTCGTTGGAAATTCTTTGGTTGACGTCTGCAAAATGTTGAAGCATAGAGAAAGCATGTGAAGTTTTGACAAAATTCCTCAAAGAGATGTCATCTCTTCGACTACAATTATTGTTGGATATGCACAAAATTATGGATTTGTTAAAAATGCTTTAGAAAATTTCAAGAAAATACAATTGGTAGTTATAAATCCAAATTCCACAACCTTTGCCAACATCTTTCCTACCTATGCCAAAATGGGGGCTTTGGAACAAGGTATGAGCATCCATCAAAGCATAAATAATAGAGGAATTTTGTCATATGTTGTAGTTTCAACTACCAGGTAGTAGACATGTATACAAAATGTGGAAGCATAGACAAGGCACGTGAATGGTTTGACATAATTCCTGAAAGATATGCCATCTCATGGAATATGATGATTGTGGGATACACAAAAAATGGATTTACTGAAAAGGATTTAGAAACTTTCAATCAAATGCAATTATCAGGTGTGAAGCCAAATTCCACAACCTATGCTGGAATCCTCCCTTCCTGTGCCAAAATGGGAGCTTTGGAGTAGGGTATGAACATCCATTAGAGCATAATGGATGGGGGATTTTTGTTAGATATTATGGTTGGAAATGCTCTGTTAGACATGTATGCAAAATTTGGAAATGTACATAAGGCATGTTGAATCTTTGATGGAATGCCTCAAAGAGATGTCATCTCATGGAATGCAATAATTGCAGGATATGCACAAAATGGATTTTGTAAGGATGCTCTCAAAATATTTGAATTAATGAAGCACTCTAAAACATATCCTAACATTGTAAGCTTTGTTTGTATTCTCTGTGCATGCAGCCATGGAGGTTTAGTGGATGATGGTTGTACATACTTCAATCACATGAATAAGAAGTATTGCATTACACCTACAGATGATCATTATGTGTTCATGGTTGACCTTCTTTCCCATGCTGGCTATCTTGAGGATATTCTAAACTATATCGTTAAGATGCCAGTTAAACCTGTGGTGGTTGTGTGGATGTGTTTTCTTGCTTCCTATAGGTTACATATGAATATAGGCTTAGGTTACATATGAATAGTTTTCTTCCCTCAGTTAAACTTTCATGGAGATGATGTCTTCAAGCCAATATTTTTTTCATCTTGTTTCCCATAAGAGTACAACAAGAACTATTGTGTAAAATGAAAATTTTGAGGAGAAGAATACAAACTGATATTTTGGCATGGGAGAATATGATTTAAAAGAATTAAGATGTTCCTTTTAATAAAATATCATGAGTGCATGTACACAAATACATCCCAAGTGAGTGAATTCATGGTTATCATTAAGGGTGGTACAAGTTGACCTAAATGGAGTGTAGAGGTCAAGGCACATCTATTCTTTTTCTTGTAAGGCGATATGTTTTCTCAAATCCTATATTGGTATTCTAGGTTTTGATGGGGCTAAAACCATAGCTTGGGCACCAGTAAAGGTCTCAAGATGTTGTTCTACTAGTGATGCTTTGAATAATCATGGTTAACCTGCATATATGCTTACTATATATCATAGGAAATCTCTTATAATGAAGCTAGTCCACATTATTATGAATTTTGTAATATACTTCACAATAATTTCTCTAATAGTTATAGGATTCTTGTGTCATGAATGCTTATATTGAAGAATCAACTATGAATATTGATGAGAAGTGTTAATTTTAGTGAGGTAAAATATTGGATATAGCTGAAACCCATGTTTTCTATTAATTTAAGACCTATGGATAGAGATGGGTGATCATGCATCATGTAGATGTTACTGATATAACATGTCAAAATATGAAAGTTATCACTATGTTAGGGAGGATACCAATGCATATGTGTTTGTAACAAACCTACAAGAGGATCAAATTTTGTATTACTATTTATATAATACAAAAATACTTAGAGATTAGTGTTTAATCCCTAAATCATCCACTCAATGGACTTTTGATTATTGTTATTCCAATGGATTTGGATAGGAGTAAGGGTTTCAAATTGGAAGGCTTATCCTACCTAGAATCATAGAGTGAAAAGTGGATAAATATGCAAGACATAGTTAATATTATGGGTGTGAGACTATGGTACATTTAAGTAGCCATATGGTATGTCCCTAGAGGAATTGTTTGTCATATGAAAATTGTGTAGATGAATATCGATAATTTATCAAACCCTTAGTGCATAATAAGCATTCATAAACACTAATCACACAAGTCTTAAAAAAATTATCCTCTACTAGAGTTTTATCATTTTTGTCCTCCATGATAATAGTGGTTAAAAAAAAATAGACAATAACTAAGGACTATCTTCATTCTTTTCTATGTTCTTAGTTACAAATATCTTCATTTATTGAGGAAGTGAGAAACTGGCTTCATCACTTAGGATAATCCATTGTCAAAACATTTAGATCAAACAACTATGTGAAAAGATGAAACAAACATTTTGTCTTGCCACAATAAAAAACATTTTTTCCCCCAACTCAGAAAAAATATCAGCAAGACTAATTTACTCTTCCTAGCAAAGTATTTAGATGTGAAATGTATGTACACATGTTTATGTTAGCAAGTATCCAACTTTGTATCTCAAGAAACAATTATAAATATTAATGATATTTCAAGTTATTTCTTCGTGAATATATTAAAGGGGAGACTATATACTAAAATAGGTAACTTTACTATTAACTACAAAGGAACATATTATTGTTATGGATACAACCAGGTTATTCAGAATTTTGGTGGCTCAATTCATCAAAATCTAAGGTTGTTGTTGCATTCAAAGATATTGAATGACCTAGAATAATCATGAGCGGCTTATCAATAAAGGGTGAGTAAGGAGTTACCAAAGGAAACTAATTGTGTGAAGTCGGGTATGGAATATGAGAGAAATCAAACAATATTAGCATAAATATTCAGTATCAAATGATGTATAGGAGCCTAATGAGAAAAAGGCCAAAAAGGTCATTTTTTAATAAATAAAACACATCAATAAATGAATCTCATCACTTTGACCTAACAAAACTTGTGGGGGTAATTTCTTTTTCATAACCATTAATCTTAAGTTATAATTTTTAACTATCCTATTCAATCCAAGGGTTTGGAGTACCTGGAATTTTTGTTATTTAAACCTTACCCAAATAATTCATTTTTCATCCAATGTACCTAGGTCATTACCAACAAAATAAAGTTCTTCGTCTAATGGGAAATTCCTTCATGAAGATAAGAAAATCAACTTGCTTCAATAGAAGACATTTTATCCTATTCAAATGAGGGAATTATTGCTACTAATGAAATGAGAAATGATGGCTGCAAGAAAGTTAAATTCTTTGAAGCACACTCACTAGAAAAATTTAGATTAAAGGATGGAAACCACACCCTTACCCATACCCACATTTCTCAATGACTATAATTAAGTGAAATACAATTGTATATTTATTCATATACTTGTGTACTCTTTCATAAAAAACATCCACATCCTTGTACCCATATCCCATGTATGTTGATAACAATGCTTAAAAGTGAGCCAACAAAAAGAGAAGCACAAATGAATCAAGAACTTCTGAAAAGTTATGGAGTATTTTATCAAAATATAAGTAACACACTAAGAGAAGAGGATCCAAACTGATTTAGTTTCTCAATGATGAGGGGTTTCCCCTTTATAATGATCATGAATGTTTTCAACTTGAGCATTATGTTCAATGTTGATACTGAGATTATATTGTGGTTAAACTAACATTTAAAATTTCAATGATGAGCTTCTTGATGGGTGTCTTTGGTTTGTATCAAGGGATTGCAACACAATGCATGAATTCATGATGGCTTGGTGGATGTCATCGAAAGAAATTGCTGGAGAGGGGTTGGGGTTTTTCAGCCGATCCATTGTTAGGTAACTAGTAGTTGACATTCTAACTAATACAATTGCTATAACTAATTTAAGTCAAAATCCTATCTCATAGAGGGATTGTTATAACTAATACAGTTGTTACAACTAATATTCTATTGTAGAGGGGATTGTTATAAATAATACAATTATTACAACTACTATTGGTTATCCCTCTAGATTGACTTTTTTCCTGTATAGTAAAGAAGAAGGATGTTGATGGTAAAGTAATTTTGTAAGTGTATACCTGGTGATGAAATATATGCTAATCTAGACTGAAGACATCATATATCCTAATCTTCACTACAATAATAGTATCCTCTATTTCACCTTTGTATATGACGTTGTACAATCCTTCCCCTACTTTCAAATGCTTGGAGAAGTTTCCAATGGAATATTTGATGTCATTGAGAGAGTATTTTCTATAAAGAAGATTAGTCGAGGAAGAGGGCAAGGTTTTGATCCGTGGTCTCAAATCCAATTAGTCTTGAAGCTTTATAATTGCATCATCCCTTTCTCGCATGAGTTCATCATTCATCTCCTTCAGTCACTCAATCTCTGCAAGTTCTTTGAGAGAGTCAATCTTATGAAATCATAAATGAAAACCCTCCTCCATTTCACTTTTGGTGGTCATATTTTATTTTTTATTTTTATTTCCCCCAATTTCTTTAGGTTTCTTTATTTCATTTTATATCTTTATATTCTTGTAGTCTTTTTATGGCTTTAGGTTTCTTTCTTAATCTCTTAATTTCGTTGTTTCTTGTAAGGTTTCTCATTTCATATTTTATTTTATTTTTAATCATCTTTCCTTAATTTCATTATTTCTTTCTTTCTTGGATTGACCCTCTCTATATTTCATTAATCTTTCTTAATCTCATTAATTTTATTGTATTTTTAATTATTTTTGTTCTTTCCATATTTTTTTTATTAATTTGGTTCTTGTTTTCATTTCATATCTTTAGGTTTTATTGTTTTATATTTTTAATTATTTTATATTCTTCAATTTTATGGATCTTGTTTTAAAAAAATTCTTATATTGCAAATTTTATTCAATATATTAGTCACTATTGTGTTAATAATTATTTTTATTTTTATTATATTATGTCAATGATTCTTTATTTTAATTTTGTTTTCGTCTCTTTATATAAGGTTGCTTTCTTTTTAGTTCATTTGTTGTTATGGTGTAGTCTATTTTCTTGTATTTACATTAGTAGATTTAATTATTTTAGTTTTCCTATTTATTAATTTTTTTTATCATTTTTTAGGTCATCACTAATTTTTTTCCATTTAGTCCTCTCACCCTCTCACATATTTATCACTCCTAGATTTTTACTTGCTTTTATATTTCTACTCTCTTATTGCATTCTTTTTCTTGATGATGGATCATGGAGTTTGATCTGGAATGTTGATTCAAAAAATGCACACATTTTCAATCTAGAAATATGAACAAACTGATATTTTATTTTTTATTTGTGTGAAAGTGTCTACAAGATAGCCCTCAAAATGCAATTGGATTGTTTAAATCATATTTTATTAGTGAAATTGACCATAATTTTATTTTAATAAATTTGACATGCTAACACAATAGGAAAATCAAATTGGCTTCAAATCATAGTTAAAAATATTAATGATTCATTAACATAATGAATAATAAAAGTTAAAGAATGTAAGTGTTAATTTTTTTATAAAATATGTGAAGGCCTTAAGAGTGCACCGAGAGGCAATGCCTTCCATGCAATAGGTATTTTTGGTGCACCAAGCAACCTAGGTGGCCAAATGGCCTACTTAGGTATCAGGTCCCATGAGGGGCCTTAAGCTCTATGGATTATGATTAAATTTGAAAGAAAAAAGAATAGAGGAGTAATAGTCATTTTTATTTGTTTGATATAAGTCATTTTTATTTGTCTGATATTAGTAATTTATTTAGTCATTTAGTTGTGATTTTACCCAATGACCAAATTAGTCATTTATTTTCAAAATACTACTAGTTTTAGTTACATGGCTAAAATTTTTTCATGTGACTAAAATATTTAGTTATAGTCATTTATTTGCCAGATTCTACTAGTGTTGCTTCAAGAGAAGAATGCATAAAAAATATGGGGAATCAACCAATGTCAAAGAGAGAAAAAACTATATACTCAAGATGAAGAAGATGTAGGTGTTTCATCCAATATATACAATTGTAAGGCTATGCCAGGACACAAAATTGAGCTAAAATAGAAAATATTGAAGAGAATATACTAGAATCAATGAGGAAGTATATTTTTGATTTGATGTACCCAGACATGGAGAGAAGAGAGATGGATTTATAGGTTCTCTATCCTACAAATTTTGACATGTGTTCTATAGGTTCTTGGTCCTATATAATTTGAGATGGTCTCTATAGGTTCTCAATCTTGTAGAGAGGAATATTCATAGGTTCTCGGTCTTGTGAAAGCCTAACATGAAAGATATCTATAGGTTCTTAGTCCTAAAAAGTTTGATGTGAAATATGCTTAGAGGTTCTTAGTCCTATAAGATAAGCTTTATGAGGTGCTCGATCCTACTAGGCAAGCTTGATGTAAAGTATCTCTATAGGTTCTTGGTCCTGCAAAGTGATCTTGATGTGAAAGATCTCTACAGGTTCTTGATCCTGCAAAATGACATGTTAAACTGTAGACAAAACATGTTAGGTGCAAAAGACAAACTAGACACACACATTGCAAACCATCAAGGATCTCAATTGAAGGAGACTATTTCAAAGGGGGCTCCTTTGGCCGATAACCCTTCAAGAAACCAACGGGGCAATTCAAAGGGGCACTCCAATTGAAAGATAAAGAGAACATAGGGGGTCCTTAAGAAGGACACACATCTATAGAACAATTTATCACTACCCCCAACATATAGGGGAGGATAACCATGGAAGATACTATTATGTCGCTACCACAAAATGAGTATGGTTGCACACAATAGTGTATGACAACACAATAGAAGGGAGGTGTAAGAAGCTCATGAGAATATTCTTAGAATGGAAAGGATAGAGGTGGGCCTTGATATAACTTCTCTTGCAAATAAGAGATAGGTGCATCAATAGATAGGAGAGTGATAGCACTAGAATCATGAAGTTGTATTTTATCCTTCAAGGCCTTACATTCACTAGTGGAATGACCAAGTACTCAATGGTATGCACAAAACTAATGTTTTTCTTTATCATGCTTATGAAACTTCTTATGTGTAGGTGGAGGAAGAGTAATTAAGTGCACTTTGAGAAGCCTCAAAAAAATATGCTCTTTCTCGAATAAAGTATGAGGAGTAGGAAGCAACCCTTTCTCTTGTGAAGAAAAGTTTGACTACTCACAAGAATAAGACATGCAAATAGAAAAAAATGGAGAAGGGGGTGGAGACAAATTGGAAATCTCGTAACCTAAACCCCTTGAAAATGAGTGAGGCATTAGTTCCAAAGGGACCTTAACTCCTTGTTACATGTGCCAAAGACCATTTCCCTTATATCCATTCTTATAAATCATATTAAATTGAAATCCATAACATGATTGCAACTCCTTAGAAGTGATAGGATCAACATTAAGGAAATTATAACTATTATTCACATTGTCTTATGATATAGAAGAATAATCATCTTTGGTAGTAGGTGTGAATGATATTGTTGGGATGTCTAAGTGGATCAGGTTGACTTTATATTCTCCAATGAATGATTCTATAAAGCATAAGGAACCCAAATCATCACCAAGACATGAATTTTCTTGAGAAGAGGTAGAAGGAGTAGACTTAGGATTTCTTGCTTTAGAAGGATCTTCTTCAGGTACATCTATCTCAAGAGTATCATTTGTAATGGGTACTACTAGAGTAGACATCAAAATATTGGAAGACATTGAAGGGACAAGATTTTTAAGATTAGGTACAACTGAAGTGTGACCAATATTTTCCATCTCACATAAGTGTGCAACATCAGGGTTAGCTTTGATTATGACTACTTGACTATTATGAATGCATTTGATGGATTTATGCGAGGTAGACGAGACTGCACCCATAGTGTGAATCCACAATTTTCCAAGAAGAAGATTATATGGTAATTTTTTTGACATAACATATACAAGGGTGGGTACAGTAATAGGTCCCAACCTTAAAGGCAAGATTATTGTACCTAAGGCATGTCAACCAATATTATCAAACCCTCAAATATACAAAGAAGAAGAAATAAGAGAACTTGATTAAATTTTAATTTTGAGCAATAGATAAATGCTACATATATTGATCATTGAATTAGTGTTAATGATAGTATGTATAATGTCTATATTATTAATGTTGACTATAATAATTAGAAGTTTCGCTTTATTCCTTACTTTTAGGGATGTGATTTCTTGTGGATAAAACATAATATTTGATGAATCCACACAAATATGATCAATCAATGCATTAACATCCACTAGCCTAGTAGAAGAAGGCAAGAGGACCTTTTGTAAGGCTTCCTGATGCATATCATGATAAACCAAAGCAGACTAAAGCAAGTCCCAAGGTGAGATCTTGGAAAGAGTAACATGAAGTTTCTCAACAAGATCATACTCACTTGGTTGCTTAGTCACGAGTCTAGATGGCTTGGTTGAGAAGGTGGTAAAGAAGTAGGTTTATTATCATTTAATATATTATTTCTAGTATTATAAGTATGGGATACCACTCTATAAGAGGTATCCATAAAAATATTAGGAGAATTACCATTGAATGGAACACCATGAATAGAAAAAATCCTTTTAGGAGAAGGACTAATTGAAGTCAAATAAATTATAGGTCTCTTTGGTCTTTGAGGGGCGTTAGAGACATAGATTAAATTTATGGATTCATCATGACTTGTAGAAGAATTATTTGAAGAAATATGCTCAACCTCTATCCTTGGAGGATCCGATGTGAGAGGAGATTCAATATTAACTAATGCAATATCCCCAAAAGAGAGTACTTTGGAATGAATATGAGATTCATCATTCATGAATTCAATTTCTCTAGAAGAGAGTGCATTGGAATGAAGAGAAGGTAGAGTAATATTAAGAAAAGTATCAATGATTTCATTCTCTTGTGCCAAAATATCTTTACAAGTAGAAGGAATTTCAGGAGAGGAGAAAAGAACTCGCATTCACATGCTTGGAAGAGAAATTCATGAATTTTCTCCAAAAAATGGGAAATGGATAGAAGGAATGAAAATAGAAAGTGCATTTTGAAATATTGATATAGACAATTTTTTTTTAGAAGGATGAATCTTGCATTTATCCCCCTTTTTTTATGGAAGGAAAGTTCACACTGAGTTGACAAAACTTTAGAGAAGGGGGATTCATTGCTCACAAGTCTCTTGATTACCAAGAGAGTCCTAGGGAATGAATTTCCATAAACTACCTCAAATTATCTAATTAGGAATAGCACTCAAGTGATGAGAGTTCCAAAATTAGAATGAGTAGGTCACAAAGGTTTTTAGGATAGAATCATGAGTTTTTGGCCAAAGGATGGAAAAACAACTCACTAGAGTCTCATACAGACTAGAAACTAAGAATTTCATAGAAAATAGCAAAGCGACTACTAACAATCTAATTACTAAGAACTTCTAGAATGTGGGAAAATAACATAATATAATAGAACTAAAATAAAGTAAAGTAAACTAAGTGAAACATAAATGATAAAAGTGAGAGAAGGAGAATGCTTACAACAACCTAATAAATGAATCCTACAACAAAGAAATATCTTTAGTTCCTACACACATAAGACTGAGGAAATGTTGGGGATGTTTAGGGGATTTCTATAGTCAAAACCTTGTTTCAGTGTTCCCACCTCCACGAATAGCCAAATAGATAGACAAATAGATAGGATAATATACACTAAAATAGATATATAGATGATATAGTAAAATGCATAGACAATGGATGTGAGAGATCCCAAGATGCTCAAAGACACAAGACAAGAGAGATATCACCAAGTCTTGAGGAATTCAAGGAGAGAGAGAGAGAGAGAGAGAGAGAGAGATTTGATAGCTAAGAGAGTTGTAGACAATGTTGTGAGAATGTAAGAGTGATATTGTAACAAGATGTAGAGAGTTGTGCAAGCTTAAGAGAGTGAGAAAAGAGGGAAAGAATGTCCAAGAAAGGAGAAGAGATTTCAAGATAAAACCCAAGAAGACCAAATGGATTGGAAAGATGGATTTTAAAGAGAGAATAGGAGGGAAAATAAGCTTCTAAGATGTTACAAGGAATCCCAAGTCGTTACCATCAAAAAAAGGGTTTGACATGTGGCAAGGAACTTGAAAAATAATTGTTCAAATGTCAAAATTTTGTGGGGTACTAGCACAACACACAAACATCTGTGTGGTCCGCTAGTGTCTAGACACATCACACTACAAAATGACAAGAACGAGAAAAGAACAAGGTTTGGTACAAGGCTAATGTGTGAAGGTATTTGTTGAAAAGGGGGGAAATGACTTATGTAGGGGATAAAATGAGGCTTCATAAATACTAGGGGAGTGGACACTAAAGTGGAAGCAAAAATGTAAGTGAAATTGCAAGGGGTGTAATTTTACGACATTAAAAAATATTGGTTTCTCTCAATATATAATATGGTATGGGGATGTTCGGACAGCCACCTTCATTCTTGGTCTATCTTACCAAAGCACAAATTTATGTTCATTATGATAATATCTTATTTTTTTATCCATAAATTTTATAATAATATTGAAAATGTTTTTTTTTTTGGACTCAAAAACCCTATTTTATTTAGGATAGTAATTGGAGGAAATTTTAATAGTTACCATATTATAAAAATCTCATTCCCTAAATTATGAAGATTAAAATACTTCTCCATTATCACATATCAAAGTGTGTAGAATTCATGACCTAATGATAATGCACTCCTAAAAAAAACTAATCTTTATCTTGGTGGTGAAATTATTAAGATCTTGACCTTTAGTCCAATAGGTGCATTAATCATTATTTATTAGGATAAACTTGTGTCATGTCTATAAATTTGGATTGATGACCCCGATGAAATAAAATCCCCACTTAGTACATCAATGAGCTTATATAACTAGCAACAATTGAATGGATTAGGGCATTCTTTATGGGCTTAATTTTAACATATATGGAAATCCTATACATGTGTGTATATGAATCCTTATAGGGACAAGGTTTATAGTATCATTCTTATGAGATTTGATGTGAATATATGTTACTCAATCCATGGTCAAAACCAAACTATTCATAAAATTGTTAAAATACTTTAAAAACTTTGGTTTACTCTAACACCTCAAATAAATCCCTTCATGATTTATTTTCATAAAATATTTATTTAATCATGAAGTTTATTTAATCCTCATGTATTCAAGACACTTATACTATAGAAAATAATACACAACATCCTCATACCAATCATTTGTAGTGATATTTTTAATTGTGTAGTTCTTACATATTATATGAGGATCTATTTCAAATATAATTTAAATCATTCCTTTCCACTTTATTGTTTTTATTGGTTTGATTTCAATGTCAAAATTATATAGTAATGTGGCCTAATTTCCTCATATTTATTCTCATTCATTCCATAATAACATATCTTTCATTGCAAGATCAAGCACGATGGTAAAAAAAATATTTTATAAGATATAATAATTTATATTATTAAATTCATTATAAAATATAATTTCATCCATCCATAATAGAATACCTAATATCAATATCAAGAAGATGGAAACTCATGAAGACCTTTAGTAATTAATCACACATATCTTTCAATAATGTCAACATTACAACTAATTAATGTATAGATGAAAAAAAGTAAATATGATAGATTATTTGTATTTATTATTTTAAGATGTAAATGCTTTTGAATTGGAGCTATGAATTGGTGAGGTCGCAAATGGGGGGCCTCATACCCAATTTAAACATTGAACAACTAAACCCTAGTAGGGTTTGAACCTTTATGGCAATATAAACACCACAAAAAATTAACCATCATACTATTCCACTATTGGAAATAGGTTATTTGTAATTATGGTTGATCTCATAATAAAGGTTTCAAAATATCCTTTTTGATTTCTTCAAAATAAATCTTGGTTTTTATATTCAATTATATTTTTTCTTTTAACATAGCATTGAAATACTTGAATAATTTAGAAAAAAATGATATGAATTTACACACAATTTTTTTTTTTCAATAAATAACTTAAATTCTTAAGTAAATAATTTGTGATCCCTTCACTATATGAAAAAATTCACCTAGTGAGAGTAGTATTGTTCTTTGTATAGACATAACCCATTTTTTATTTTCCAAGATATAGATCCCCTTCTTTTTGTTTCCTTTACTTTATTTATTTTCTTGGCTTTTCCTAGTTATATTTAATTTTAGACTTGAGCCTTTTTCATTATATTTATTTTAGGTATTTTTCCCTTTTTAATTTTGTTTTAAATTTGGTTGTCTTATCATGGCTATAAAATAAATTATAAAAATCTAATTGTTTTGTAGACTAGACTTGTCAGTAATTTTTTGTGGGAGTTGAATGTGAATTCCCAGCAACCCAAGATCAACTACCAAACCAAAATATCTTTCACAAGAGAAATGAAAATAATATCTTGCTATGATTAAGGATGTAATATTGATTAATCAAATATATCAGTGTACCTATGATGCAACCCTATAAAGAGAAATGATATGAAATAGGATTAGACAGGATCATGACATGTGTCTTAATCATGTACAATGAGATAGCTACGTCAACATTAATAAATAGCTTAGGACATAAGTATTGCATTCCATGAAAAGATAAACTAAGATCATATGACAACTATGAACTATAGAAATATTCTCTAGGACTTGTTGATGGTGTTTAAGGCATAGCATGAACTTAGACAGAATATGATATCCTATCTCTCTTGAAACGTAAATCTCTATGGGAAAAGAGATAACCCCAAGGTCTTTAATGTTAGGTCTTGAAAATCCAACAAAATAACTCAGTGATAAATGTGAAAATACTGGTAATCACAAAGGGACCTTACCACGAGCAAATGTTGGACTTTGAATTTATCAGATCTGAACAATGAATTGATACTTGAAATCCTCAATCAAACTTAGATAATAAAATAAATAACAAAAGATAAAGGTTTGGAAGATGATTTTAATAGTAACTCTAACCCAAAGACTGACAATGCCAAAGATAATATGCTAAAAAATGGACCGATCTCTTGTAAACTACTTCCTATTTGACCTAGATAAATCTGCAATTTCACAGAAATAGTGCAATCTTCTGAGGTATTTTAAAGATTTTCAAATCATAAACATTCATTCAAAAAAATCCTATTGCACTTGGATATGAACAAACATTTATAACTGAACTAAGCATAAGTTTAAGCCCAGGCTAACTTTGCAAAGCAACTAGTAGTCAGCTAACTACAAAAATTATGGACTAGTGATCACTACAAACATTCCAATCATGAAACCCTAAGCATCACCAAACTATCTAATTATGAACTTAAGAAATTTTAAAGATAGAACAAGAACCATGCCAGATAAAACTAGACATAAGAAAGATACCAGATCACAATATCCCTTCTTATATTAGGTCATCCAAAATGGCAACAATTCCAACATTCTATTACAATACTTGCTTGAAGATAAACCCTAATTCACTCAAATATGAAATCTCTATTCTACCTCTCTACACCTACCATGTATCACCTATATCCTGAAATGAGGCAACATGTCCAATTTATAGAGAATCCCCAAAGATAGGTCGGCCCAGAAATAAGAATTTACAATAACAACACGCCATCCAAGAGGTCGGCCTCAAAATATATTCAAATATAATATGAAATGTGCAATTTCCACCAATTTCATCCAAGTCGGCCTAGGGTCACAAAAAGGGGTCGGCCTAATGTATGTGGATAATGAGAAGCACAAACTTTGATGTAGCTCCATATAATTACTTCCCATATTTTTCTTTAGCTCGATCTTCCTCACCATGGGCAACCAGTAACACTCTGTCCAACTCAACAATAAGTGGTACAGGAAAAATGCTAACTCTTCTTTCAAGAGACTTAATGTCATATCTTTCCTGCCTTACTGTACCATCCCAATCAGCCCTATTAGTTAAGTATTTTTCAATAACTGCAATGTAGGTTGCAACATCATCTAGTTGATGTTCAATGACTGGACCTTCACTGATTGGAGAATAAACATCTCTCCACCATTTTCTAAGTTGCTCCAAATTGAGATGCTTTGAAGCAAAATTTTTCCTTCCTGTCATAATTTCAAAGAAGGAGATACACTTCTCATGAATACCAATCAGAGTGTCCTCAATTTTCCTCCTTTGTTTGTTAATCTTCTTCAAGGCCTTTTTCCTCATACGAAAGATCTCAACCCATTCCCAAGGCTCAGAAACCCTTGGGAAAGGAAAAATCCCACTCTTTACCAATTTATCTTCGGTGAACTCCATGATTGTTTTTGTTTTCTGCACTAGGAGATCAATATCCTCTTTGTCTTGAGCAAGAAAAGTCTTCAACCAGTATACTGACCTTATGGCATCTCCTCCAATTGACAATATATCTTTG